>JAHUUD020000100.1:0-252967 GCA_020010945.3 Muscidifurax raptorellus
GAGAGAGCACGATAATCACCCGGAGAGAGTTAAACCATCACTGATGGCTGTTCTCTTCCAGAGGTGTGATACTGCGACACTTTCTTAGCCCTGAACACGTGCGATCCCACGCTACAAGCACATATTGCTCATTCTCTTTTTGCTGATGTTTCAAAATTCACAAACAATATCTTTGACCAACTCCCAAAACATTTGCACGTGTATGAGAGCCTGTACCGTGCAGCTGCATTTTCTTACTCATGCTTTGTTTGCTATAACAGCGCAGCTGTATTATCTTATTCATACTTTTTCGCTGATTATCAAATACAGAGAAGAAGAAATTCGGTAATGAAACTGCTTGAGACCCAGGACAAAATCGACCAAAATTCACGATTTTTTTATGTCTGAATTTCGCAGGATATCAAGTGTCGTCGATAAGCTCGAGCACCGTGAACGACGATCTCAAGTATTTTTTATAGCGCTCTCTGTTTTTTACCGCTTATATCAATTTACAATTTAAAAATTTCTTCAATACGGATAATTGCGAATTGTGCTTAAATATCGATGTGAAGAGAAAAAAAAACAAGAACGTACTAGTGCATGTTTGCATCTGCGCTGTCTATCAGATTGCAGTCAGTTGTTAACAAAGTCATCACTACTCGTTATTCCGCGAAATTATTGCTTTCAGTTTTTTTTCATGTCAGCTCTCTCACCATGTGTGCTGTAAATATATCTTCTACTCGACATTGTTGCAAATGTCATTCTAAGAAGTCTATAACCAGCGAATACCAGAAAATATATGCACACGTGCACATGTATAGCCAGTATGATCCCCCCGAGATGTATTGTCTTTTATTAGCAGTATCAGCAAAAAAAAGCGTTGCGTTTCATGCTGCATTCCCACCGTGTAGAAAGAGACAATATTTAAGGAGCTACACTTGCACGTTTCGGCAGTTCCACTTTGGATAGTTAAAGCATCTCTGTCAGAATGATTAGGGCAAGTGTGGCACATTTAGCCAAAGTTATCGGTCAGGCATTGAGTATCGCGAAAGATCGAGACTCACATATTCACACAATGTATGGCAGCGTGTGGGCTTCAGACTTACAGAACCAATCAGTAGAGGTTTTATGCAGAAAGCTGCATTTTCTCTGTTGGAGGGGTTTATAGTTAATGATGACACAATGTGTAGAATGGAATTACGTTTATTTAATATAAAGGTACGCGCTCGTATGTTGTTCGGTCGAAGGGCCAAAGCGATCTGGCGAGTTCGAACGTAGGCGGTCGCGTTGCGCTAAGCGGCGCTAACTTCAGCGCTAGTCCCTCGCCCCGTACACACTTAGCTATTGCAGCGCCATGAAGTGTTCGAAAATACGAAAATTATATACGCTTAACACCCTCTCTACTTGAGTGTTTTTGATACCTTCTCTTTTACATTCATTTTGTTCAAAAAAGCTTTAAATTTATCGAAATTCAACGCTTTTGTTAGTATATCGGTATATTGATCATCGGTGGAAACATATCGACTATCGATTACATTTTCGCGTAATTTTTCGCAAATGAAATAATAGCGGACATCAATGTGTTTCGATCTGTTATGGAATTCGGGATTCCTTGAAAGCTTTATAGCGCTTTGATTATCAACTCGTAGGACCGTAGGAGAAACACATTCATTTCCGATATCTGCCAATAATTTTCTTAACCAAATCGCTTGTTTGGTTGCTTCGCTCGCAGCTATAAATTCAGCCTCCGTTGTGCTCAGACTAACGCATGCCTGCCGCTTAGAACACCAAGCTACGCACCCACCAGTCATCATAAAAATGAATCCAGTGGTGGATCTGCGAGTGTCGAGATCAGCTGCGTAGTCCGCATCGGAATATCCTGTGAGTGCATCAAAGTTCCTATCCGATTTGAAGTACAAGCCATAACTCCGCGTTCCTTTTAAGTAACGAAAAATACGCTTTACAGCTTGCCAATGAGAATCGTTATGGTTATCTAGATATCGGCTTACGACACCCACCGCATAGGCGATGTCTGGTCGTGAAATCATTGCTAGAAAAAGCAAGGATCCAACCGCCTCACGATACGGTACATTTAAATCAAATGCATCTAATGGCTTACTAAGCCTAGCATGAGGATCTGCCGGAATTTCAACCGCGTTAGCATCATCCATTTTGAATTTAAATAATATCTTATCCACATAGGTACTTTGATGCACAAATATAGAGTCACTATCTCGAATAACTTCCATTCCAACAAATGAGTCTAAATTACTCACAGTTATATCAAACTCTGCTTTAATTACAATAATCAATTTTTCCAGTGTCTCGTAATATCGTGACAATAATAATCCGTCGTCGACATATAAGGCTAAATATACCTTTTCACTTTCAAAATTTCCGGTATACACGCATTTATCCGCCTTACATTGAGTAAACCCTAGACCTTTTACAAAAATATCGAACTTTTCGTTCCAGCAACGCCCTGATTGTTTCAAGCCATAAATCGCTTTGTTCAACTTAAGTACGCAATTCGGGTTCTTTACACTTAAACCGTCTGGGATACGCATATATATAGTTTCTTTGAGGTCACTATTCAAATATGCCGTGCTCACGTCAAATTGTAAAGCTTCTAAATTGTGTTTCGCCGCGATGGCGAGTAACACACGCACCGACTCAAAACGTACAACCGGAGAGAAAATCTCGTCATAGTCTACACCTTCAATTTGAGAGTATCCTTGTCCGCATAGACGCGCCTTATACAGTTCGGAGTTTCCGCGATTTTCATTCTTAATTATAAAAACCCATTTGAAACCTATTGGTTTTCGTCCTTCGGGCAACTCTGTAACCGTCCATGTGTTATTTTTAGCATGAGCGTCTAGCTCCTTTTTAATTGCGCGCGTCCACTGAACTGAATCAGTTCGATTCATCGCGTCGCGGAAATTTTTCGGAGGATCGTCATATTTGACAAGATTCGCGTAACGACTCGGAGCACGCAATAAATTTCGAGGACGTAATACACGTGCCTCAATCTCAGCTGGAGCAGGACGACGTATCGGACCTCGATTTTCCCTCTGTTGTGCATCGTCAATCGCGTCTTCGACTTCTGGCTCATGACCTTGGTCATCGTGTGCGGGTATCACATCGGCTTCGTCGCCGTGTACCTCGTCGCGATCCACGTCTTCTCCACCAATATTGTCGTCACGTCTAAGAGCATTTTCTTCCGAAGAATCGTCGTCTAAACTAATCCAAATGCCACCCTCGGCCTTATCGCGCGACAGCTCTTCGTTGAAAATCACGTTTCGAGTGACAGATATTTGGCCGGTTTTTACGTCAAAGATCCTGTAATTTCCGGATTCATGATCATAACCGACAAGTATTTGATCCGTCTTTGACTTCGCGTCCCATTTGTGTCGAAAAATTCCCGGAACAAACGGATACGCTGGGCATCCGAATTGTCTCAAATGCGATATGTCGGGCTTCCTTTTTGTCCATAGTTCGAAAGGCGTGGTATGGTCCGAACGCGATCCGAGAGTACGATTTAACACGTATACCGCGGCATTTACGGCTTCAGCCCAAAGTCTCTTTGGAAGATTACGTGCTAAGAGCATCGTGCGAGCGCACTCGACGATCGTTCTCATTTCGCGCTCCGCTCGCCCCTTTTGCTCGGGGGTATATGGCGCCGACGTCAGTAACTTAAAGCCTCTTTCTTTTAAAAAATTCACAACATTACCATTGGTAAATTCCGTCCCGTTATCGGCTTTCATAATTTTTATTTCTTCGCGAAATTGATTTTTCGTTGCGACTATAAAATTCTTCAACGCGTCGAACGTATCGCTTTTATTTTTAAGAAAATATACGCTGCGGAACCCAGACGATTCATCCTTAATCAACAGAAAATATCTAGCACCTCCTACGGATGGAGTTTCCATTGGGCCGCAGAGATCACAGTGTATGATCTCTCCAGGAATTACATCTTTCTTCGCGTCAATTTTCTTAAATGGTAACTTAGCTAACTTACCTAGCGGACAGTCTTCGCAAAAG
Organism: Muscidifurax raptorellus; assembly: GCA_020010945.3. Classification (NCBI taxonomy): domain Eukaryota; kingdom Metazoa; phylum Arthropoda; class Insecta; order Hymenoptera; family Pteromalidae; genus Muscidifurax; species Muscidifurax raptorellus. The sequence goes on from JAHUUD020000100.1 coordinate 4,021, forward strand.
AAATCAGCTTTGTTTGTCAAGGCTAAACCTGAGACAGCATCGTTGCTTATCATCTTTCGAATCGACTTTGTATTCGCGTGTCCGCGACGTTCGTGCCAAATCCTTAGCGACGCGTTCGCTTCGATTTGTACACCTGACTTTACTATTAATCGCATCAAATTATTCGGTTGTTTTATGCCTTGTACCAACACATTTCTGTCGTTCGAAAAAATCGTAGATACATCGTGTTCAAAGTTTACAGTACAACCATTCGACGTGCAAACACCCGTTGACAATAGATTCTTTTTAAGCGAGGGTACAAATAGAGTATTCGTAATGACGCCGTCGAGCCACGTACCGTTTACAAATCTCTTTATGGGAATCGTCCCGCAACCTTCGGCTCTTGCTTTAGTCTCATCACCGAGGTAAACAAATTCGTTTCGGCGTGGTGTGAGATCTGCGAACTACTCGCGACGACAACAAATGTGTCGGGACGCACCGCTATCCAGAAAGCCGCGTCGTCTGTTTCTTGGAACCACGCCGAGTCGAAGCTAGACATGAGCACGTTCGCGTGAGAATTCTCGGACTTTTTGTCAACTACTAAGGCACAGAAATTCGAGGAATTCGAATTTCCACCGGACTTGTCCTCGTTTGAGGGTTCGCTCGCGTTTTTATTTGCGTCTTTATTCGCGTTTTTATTCGCATTTTTCTGGTGCTTCTTTTGACAATTTTTCGCGATGTGACCGGTTTTCTTACAATAAAAGCATATTATGTCTTTCTTACGTTGATCGTATTGATAATCGTTGCGGTTGCTGTTGGATCGACGATCTCCTTTTGTCGATATCTGGCTGGAGATGCTTGCCGCTGCCAACGCGCTATTCATCTCGTCCATCGCCGTCATCCTGGCTTCGTCTCGGAATATTCTTTCTCGTAGGTTGTCTAGAGTCTGCATGTTTGCCGCCACGCTATTCCACGCCGAGATAAAAGGCCCAAATTTCGACGGTAGAGTGCTGAGTATTTTTGCCATCACCATGACTTTCCGAAACTGGTGCATTTATGTGGAACCTCGTTGTAAGCGTGAGCGTGTTTGATGCACTCTTTTGTTCATGTATTGTAGCCAATTTCGTCCACATCTCATGGGCCGTCCTGCACGTAACCAAATATTTCAGCTGGGTGTATTCCATTGAGGATGATAAAAAAAATGTAGCTTTGGCATCCTTCTTTATCCAGAGTTTTCTCTCTTCGGCCGTGGTATCGGCAACATCTTCGGTTGGTAATGCGGGTTTGACGTCTATGCCTTCGACTATTCCCAGTAAATCATGGGCCAAAAACACCGCACGCATCTGGAATTTTCAGAGCTGAAAGTTCTGTCCATTGAACTTCGTAATGTTTCTTATATCCGTTGACTCGGACATCTTGGAGCTACACAAATCAACGCCGTAAGCAACACTTGCGCACTACACAAATATTCTTGGAAAGATCATCGTCACTATTAACTTTTTGATTGTCCAGGACCAAACCGGTCTGGGCCCATAACCTGTTGGAGGGGTTTATAGTTAATGATGACACAATGTGTAGAATGGAATTACGTTTATTTAATATAAAAGTACGCGCTCGTGTGTTGCTCGGTCGAAGGGCCAAAGCGATCCGGCGAGTTCGAACGTAGGCGGTCGCGTTGCGGTAAGCGGCGCTAACTTCAGCGCTAGTCCCTCGCCCCGTACACACTTAGCTATTGCAACGCCATGAAGTGTTCAAAAATACGAAAATTATATACGCTTAACATTCTCTTGCTGCATTGTAGAATAACCACGGTATATTACATGTTTACCGTCGGTCTATTCCGTAATCCAGACGTTTTGTCGATTGCTCTCCAAACAATACGACAGCGCAACGATCATGGGCACCCGCTAGCTCGTGCAATGTTTCACTGTCAATGTAAGTATCAATTACTTTTTTTCACATCTAAACTCTTAGAATATTATTATTTATTTCAATATTTTTTCATCAACATTATTTCAGTGATTAACCAGATGATGAGAGACACCGAGGGTGATTCTTTCATTATGGTGTGTGATGAATCGATAGGAAACGAGAATAATTGTAAGTATTGAGCCAATTAAAATACAAATATTAATTTTTCATTTTAATTAAATTATTTTAATTCTCTCAATACTTAGTTTCAGAGCCAAGTGCACGTATGACGGATCAACAAGACGCTGCAGACTTAGTTACAGCCAATTGTAAGTGGTGAATATTTTATAATTAAAATTTTTGTAATTATTATTCAATTAAATGCACATTCTCCATTTTAGTTATAGACGCTGGACCATCAACATCTGGAAATTACCACCCACAGTCATCGGACGATCGAGGAGACTCATTATCATCAAACATAAATAATCGTAAGTATTAAGTCTGTCTGTATATAATTTTCATTTATTGTTTTTTCTGCAATATAAAGGCACGCTCTAATACTTAAGCTTCAGAGAGGTCAAGAGAGAGGCATCAACGTAATCGAAATGGAAACATTGACGACGTATCCAAAAATAGTTGTAGTGATAGGGAACGCAAACGCAGAAGGCTTACCCGCAACAGTAGCAGTAGCAGCGAGAGTGACAGCAGCAGCAGCAGTAGCAGTAGTAGTAGCAGTACCAATACCAGCAATGCTAATAGCAGTAGCAGCACTGATACAGCTGACGAAGAAGGTAAAACTCTTATTTAAATTTGTTTAATTTAATAAAGTACATGTATAAATCGGCTGATCTTATAGATGCTCATTTGCAGACCGGTGAAGGAGGAGAGCGAACGAGTTCAATGTAAATGAACGGTTATCCGTTAATTGTGGTGTTGTCAGAGGTGCGGCCGGTCGTGGACGAGTTCGTTTAACCGAGGAGACAGTGAAAAAACAATCTATATTAAACATCAATAACGATGACAATCTTTGTCTATCGCGAAGTTTAGCTGCTGCTTATGCCTATGCCGTCAGAGGTCAGGTGCGCTCAGGACTGCTTCACAAATATTGGAACCAGATTCGTCAATCACAAGGAAGAATTAAAAAAACTGCTGCCACAGATCTTATGAATTTGGCAAACGTTCAAGTGCCGGTGGAAGGTTGTGGACTAGCAGAAATCCGTACGTTTCAAGATTTCTTCGCTACTAGCGGTACGGCAATCGTTGTTTATAATTTTTCATCGTTCGCTCTTGAAAATCCACCAATCTATGACGACACACGATATGTCAGTGACAATCATGGTGATGTTATACACGTATTACGCATAGTGTATTACGACCGGACAAATCATTATCGACCAATATTAAATCTTGTTGGAGCAAGCGGTAGCAAGGGCTACTGTATACCATGCAATATAAGTTATTGGCGAGCCGAGGAACATAGATGTTCAAACAAGTGCTATAAGTGCATGTCCGTGCCACCGTGTAATACAGCGGAAAATCTAAAAAAATGTAATGCTTGTTTAAGATTATTTTTTGGCAATAATTGTTTGCCAAAAAATCATGTTCTCAATCAAAAATCAATAATTGTTTGCCAAAATCATCTTAAAATAGGATCATATAATAAAAGCAGTAATGTATGCAGTAAAATAAGACTCTGTCAAATTTGTTGTAAAATAGTTCAAGTAAATAAAAGTCAGCCGCATGAGTGTAATGTATCTTTTTGTAAAACGTGTAAATCAAGATTACCTATTAGACACCTGCGTTAAGTACAACCGATCAAACAGACACAGCGTGTAAGACCAGTCTTATTTTTGTTTTACGACTTTGAAACCCAACAATCTCTTCGGGTGCTGGGCGACGATGAGAAAAAAGTGCACGTTCCAAATTTGTGTGTTGTACAGCAAGTATGTATCAATTGCATAGAGATTGAAGATATTTCAATTAGATGCGAGATTTGCGGTATTCGGGAATACATGTTTAATCGTTACCCGGTAAAGCAGCTTGTTGATCTGGCATTGGCACCAAGAAGACAATTTCAGCAGGTTATATGCATAGCACACAATACCCAAGGATTCGATGCACAGTTCATATTTAAGTACGTTGTGGAAAAATTCAATCAAGATCGAGTTGTGCCATCGGTAGTGATGAATGGTTCAAAAATAAATTTAATGGAGGTTCTACATGCAAAGTTTATTGATAGCTTAAATTACTTTCACATGCCTTTGAGTAGTTTACCAAAAGCGTCTGGATTATCCGAAATGGAGAAAGGTGCTTTTCCGCACTTATTCAATACGATGGAAAATCAGACTTACGAAGGTCCTCTACCACCTCTTGATTCATATGCACCAGACTTGATGGCCATCAAGGAGCGAGAGAAATTTTTGAAATGGTACGACGAACAAGTACAAAATGGCTACGTATTCAATTTTCAACGAGAAATTGTCGAAGCTACAACTATTGCATCATCTTGTATGCGGGTGTTTAGAAAAAAATTTCTAAAAAAGTCGCAAGTCGGTATTATACCACTTCGTGGTTACAGAATGGTAGATAATCAGTCTGGAATTTCCCTACACTGGCTCTCTTGAATGGAACAACGAGTTCTTCATCGCCAGATCGAGCATGCAGGACGAGGTCAGGAAAAAAGACTACTAGAGAATATCTTGGTCGATGGATATAGTGCACCCCAAGACGGTGAGAACCACAACGGTATTGTGCTTCAGTTTCAAGGCTGTTTTTGGCACGGGTGCCCCCGATGTTACAGGATAAACAGAGATATACGAAAGAACATTGGCCATTAGCTATAGGCTAAAGATGGCAAATTACCAGTTGATTGAAAAATGGGAGTATCAGTTTAAGAACGAGATCTCACAAAATGAAGAACTTTGTCATTTTGTTCGAGAAAATGTGGTGAATGTAAAAAGAAAAGTACTTGATCCACGTGATGCATTTTTCGGTGGACGCACAGGTAACACAGTCAAAGTGTTTGATTGTCAAGGCGAAGAGAAGATCAGGTATGTTGACGTGTGCTCACTGTACCCGTTCATTTGTAAACGTGGCATGTATCCCATTGGTCACCCGAAAATTTATATCAGTCAAGAAGAGTGTGGACAGCTGATAGGGCTGAGTAACGACATTTCACAAGTGAACGGGTCTATCGCGTGCGATATACTACCACCACAAAATCTATATCACCCATTATTACCAGTAAAAATGCATGGTGAATTGATATTTCCTCTATGTCGGACATGCTGCGAGCAATTAATTCAAGAAGACTGCCCTCATGAATATCCTGAAGAGCGTATACTGCGAGGAACTTGGGTTTCAGAGGAGGTGAAGGCTGCTGTCACGTTGAGATACATTGTCAAGGCTGTCTATGAAATTTGGCAGTACGAAATGACGCAGTACAGTCAAGAAGTGCGGAAAGGTGGCGTATTTGCGGGATACATCAACGAATTTTTTGCTCAAAAGGTCGCGGCGTCGGGATACCCACCACACTGTATCACAGACGAGGATAAGGATCGCTACGTGAGAGAGTTGGAACACGACGAGGGTATAAAATTGAACAAGGATGATATATGTTTCAATGCTGGATTACGATCTGTGGCTAAACTGTGTCTAAATTCTCCATGGGGAAAGTTTGGTCAACGCGAGAATTTAACAAAAACAATCGTGGTTAAGAATCCAGAGAATCTTATGAATTTACTTACCAGTGCAGAGGTTGAAGTTAACGGTATTCTACCAGTGAATGACGATACACTCTACGTCAATACGGAGAACTACACGATTTTTTTTTCATCTATTTTAAAAGAAAAAGTATGTATATCAATTATAATTATTATTATTATTTAAATAATATAATAATAAAATGATGTACATTATATGTTTAGATGGATTTAGAAGGTCTAAACAAGATTGCTAGTGGAGGTACCCTTCCAACGAAGAAGGTATCTGAGCTGGAGGTTGATCGTCATCACATGGTGACGGCACTAAGAGAAGTCAAGACACGTTTTGGCTCGAAGATTGTGATAGTTCTCGATGAAGAATTCCAAATTTTTCTTCCTTCTCAGGTATCTTCTGCACTGACGAAGGATACTAACTTGTTCGATAAGCTGAGTGCACAAGCCAACAAATTACAACTTTTCTTAGATTATAAGGGCAACAACGCTATTGAGTTTACCACGGTGTAACTCTTTTGTGAATAAAAACTATAAATATGGAAAAATGGTTATGATTTCAAGATAAATCAGTGGTTCATTCAATGTGTGTATGGGAACAAATAGCCCGTGATCGAGAGCATTTTTGAATGAGAGTTTTAAGAACTAATAGCATTATTACTGCTGTACTTTTAAAAAAACTCAAAAAACTGTCTGTTAAATAACAAATTGTTTGCACTTATAATTTTTTTCAAAAAAAATGTATTTTTTACTTTTATTGTTTCTTCAAATTTCTTAATCCCTTATACCATACCTAATTCTTATGCATGTGGATGAAAAAAAAACTTCTATTGTGTAACTATACATGGCACTGTGTTACGTGAAAGGTGATTGGTCGGTCATTACTCCATCGCTAACCTAATTGGTTGGATGGTTGCCTTATATGTGAAGGTTAATGTGAAGTGTTGGTTACATGATTGTCTCAGTAGCAGTTATGGATATGCGATGGAAACATCCGTTTACCTCCATGCTGTGTGGTCCTACAGGATGTGGTAAAACGGTATTTGTGAAGAAGTTCCTAAAGGATCTTGATCATCTGTGCGATACCCAAATCGAACGTGTCATTATCTATTACGCAGAGTGGCAGCAGAGCTACAAGGATCTTTAAAGCAAGAAGGTGGAATTTCGCGAGGGTTTACCGCAGACTAGTGACTGGGCCAGTGATTCCAGACTGAAACTCGTGATCATTGACGACTTGATGCGAGAATCGTCGTCGAACGGCAGTATAGTCGACATTTTCTCGAAGGCCTCCCACCATCACTCGCTCTCGGTGATATTCATCACACAGAACGTCTTTCATCAGGGTAGAGGACAGCGTGACATATCTCTAAACGCATAATACATTGTCGTGTTTAGAAATTTGCGAGATAGATCTCAGATACAGCATCTGTCGCGTCAACTCTGTCCCGAGGATACACGATTTTTGCAAGAGGCTTACTGGGACGCCACATCGAGACCATACGGATACCTTCTGCTGGATTTAAAACAGACTACACCGGACAACTGCCGATTTCGCACCTGTATCTTTCCGGACGACGAAGTGCACTACGTCTACGTGTCACGAAATAAGAAGATGAATAGTGGCGACACATTGAATCTGGTGCCAATCGTCTCCTTGTAATGGGTATATCTAAGAGACGACATCCCTTTGCGCGTAAGGACGCTGTCATTTTAAAAGCGCTGTTCCATTTGAACGATAAACAGCGAAAGGCTCTCTTGCAGACGGCTGATTCGAAATTAGTGCGTCATATTTGTGAGTGTGCTTTGAATGTGTTGATCGGTAACGTGCCGCTGGAGAAGTCTCACAAATCACGCTTACGCAGGCATGCAAAAACACTGCGGAAGTTAGCCGAACCTTGTGTGAGCCTGTCGAAAAAGAAAAAAATCATTGTACAACGCGGTGGTTTCTTACCAGCATTATTAGCTCCTATTATTGGTACACTGTTGGCTAGTAGCATTAGTAAGTAGACGACATGGAACGCGCTAAAAAGATGGTGCTTATGCCGCATGAGAGTGTGCTAGCAAATAGCGGGTGCAATAATGCTGCTAATATATTAAAGACAGTTCAAACACCCGGAACCGTGATGACTAGACTAGATGCTGAAATGAACAACATACTGAATTCATCTACTTGCAAAAGTGAGCGGGAAAAATGGACAAAATATCGTTCTGTGCTGCAGCGTTATCTCCAACTCAAGGATGTCGATAACTATGATAAGATTAGAAAAAAGGAGGAAAGAGATAACAAAGATTGGTGTCAAATGCAAAACAACAACCATGATGATGATGATGATGAAAACGACGACAATTATAATGACGAGGCACAGCAGCTCGAGGAAGAGGATCGGATTGATGCGAGCATCATCGAGAGCGTGCCTACAAAGTACAGGCGACAGGCTGGACAAGTATTGCGTAAATTACGTGTTAGTGGGAATATTGCCTAGGATGCAAATGGTACCGTGACAATAGGTGGTGTGCGTATACACGGAGCCAACATGATTGACCTGGTAAATGATGCTATGAGAAATAGAAAAGGTTCTCCGCCACCTGGGTATACGCAATTTGCCGTTGCTCTTCGAGAATCATTTATACCACGCGAATACATCGGTAATAATCGTGTTTGGAATACCATAGTAGCCAGTACACCAGATCGGGCTATCCCGTCTGAAAATATACCACTACCACCAGATGGTGCCACTGGTGCCGCTCCACGCCAGAAATTATCACCAAGTAGCGTTGGTCGTCTATTACAAACGCCACACCAGGCTGCTGCCAAGACCAGTAGCTCTGACACCGACGAAGGAGACGAAAGCAACGGAGACATAGCAGCGCGAGTACATAAACGGAAAAAAGCAGCAGCAGTAGCAGCAGCAACTGGTCAGGGAAGTGCAAAACAGTCGAGGAAAAAAGTTGTTGCTGGCAGTTCTGAAATTACATCATGGCGACGATTGAGCGGGAGGTTCGACCAGGACAGAAGATTGAAATCACCGCCCAAGAAGAAAAAGAAGAGCAAGAACGTGTGAAGGTGGAAAATAGCGCACTGGATGAATTGATCGATTTGCTACCGTTTGAAATGCACGTACCCGGATATAGATTTTGCGGCCCAGGTACAAAACTAGCGGAACGTATTGAACGTGGTGAAGTCGGTATCAATCCATTGGATGAGGCGTGTCGTCAGCATGATCTAGTCTACGGTGACAAATAAGGCAACCGGCACAAGGCTGATCGAGTTTTAACCAAAGTGTCTCCAGACAGACAACGGTAAAGAATTCCTTGGTCGTGAGACGCAGCAAGTTTTGCGCGACAATGACATCAATCACAGAGTGGCACGCAGTCCGGATACAAAGGCTGCCATCGCGGAGAGATTTATACGAACTATTAAGGAGCAAATTTGGCGATATTTCACTCACAAAAATACACGGAGGTACATCGATGTGTTGCAGAATATTATAGAGGCATACAATCACAGTATACATTCAGCGATAAAGATGACACCTACATCTGTAACCTTGTACAACGTTGGAAAAGTACGGGAAAATTTACAGCGTCGCTCTAATAATAACAATGGTTGTAATTTACCCAAGTTCAAAGTCGGTGAGTTGGTTCGCGTCAGTCGTGCCCGATCCGTCTTTGACAAAGGATACGAGAGCGGCTGGACACTAGAGTTATTTAAAATTGTGCGAATTTCTCTGACACGTCCACCACCTGTCTACCATTTGCAAGATCTCTCAGGTGAGGACATAGATGGTGGTTTCTACGCGGCGAAATTGAGCAGAGTTCGAAAAGATCTGGTCACGGAATCATTCAAAATAGAAAAAATTTTACGCAGTAGAGGTAAGGGTCGCTCAAAGGAGTATTTCGTCAGCTGGAAAGGCTATCCAGAAAAGTTCAACTCCTGGGTCAAGGCTAATCAACTTTCGCAAATATGAGGGATCAATTTTACATTATTCTGCCTAGCAACAGCAGTATGAATTATTTCGCGCAAAAAACTACAACGCATTATGTTACACAGTTGCCAAAACAGATCCGATTACAAGGTTCATGGCTGGTCGCGCTCACAGAAGTTCAAATTCCGCTAACGTTCCAACACGTGTCAGTCGACAAAGAAGAAAGAAAATTTTCCCTGAAACGAACTCCCCCCACAAGACTCGAGACGAATGAGCTAAGAGTGGAAAATTTTACAATCGCAGAATCGCTGATTCGTCCAGGAAATTACAAAGATACTCACACTCTCGTTGAAGAGATAAATAACTTAAAATGTATTAGTGGTCATTAGCGGCTTATAGTTGAACGTGGTGGTTAGGAGGAGGAGGTAGGAATCCGTACACCAGAGGAATTGGCCATATTTACATCGGTTCTCCATACTAAAGAGGTCACGGTGGTATCGGCTCCTTCCTACCCGGTATATTTCGTCGAGTTCTCCCGCTTATTAATCGGGGGGCCAAAGCTGTGGGTAAGGAGGCTGTACATACGGGTTTCAACACCAGTTAAGGAGTCCTTTCGCAACCGTGTGAGAGAATCTGGTGAAGTTCTAAAAAGAAAGGCGGAAGAAAAATTGGACAGACTGATGGAGGGGTCGGGATATAAAATGGCACGCTACGGGAATCCAGCTCAGTTGCAGTTGCTCGGTGAACCCGTTACAGTGCGCAAGAGAAAGAGGAGTGTCGGTAGGAAAAAACGTAAAACTGACAGTAGTATAAAACGCAAGTCGAGAAGTGGTGTGAAAAAGACGAAAAGGAAGAAAAAGAAGAAGCAGACAGCTCGAAAGAAGAACTCCAAGAGGAGGGTCAAAAGAAGCAGAACGGCTAGAGATATTTTTGACAGTTAAACAAAAAAATAAATAAAATAAAAAAAAATAGCATTCCTACACACTCATTCGTGCGAGTGTTTGAAGTCCGAGCTGCTATTGTTCGACATTCCACCAACCCAAACCACAATCGAGGGATCGCATTGGGTTCAATAAAAACCGATATCATCTTTGACCGATGACTCACCTATAGAATTTGTGATCCCTGACAATAGTGATGAATACCTCGATCTCGCTCATACAATGCTCAGTCTTCGTGTAAATTTGAGATCTACCACATCCGACGAAGATATATCTGAGGCAAATCGACCAGCTTTTAGACTTTTACAAGCCCGAGTAGGACCAATCAATAATTTGATGCATTCACTGTTCAATCAAGTAGATGTGTCTTTCAATCAGAAGCCCGTGTCACCACCTACCAACGCCTATGCCTACAGATCGTACATCGAAACATTGCTGAATTACGGACCTGCCGCAAAATCCTCCCACTTGTCGACTGTCTTGTGGTGTGAGGATACGGCTGGTAAAATGAACGACACAGAAAATTAGAACAAGGGATTAGTTGAGAGACGAAAATTGCTTACTGCGGATAAATCGGTTGATCTTATTGGCCACCCTCACGCTGATGTGCTTAATCAGGAGAAGCTGCTGATCAATGGAGTTGAAGTGAGAGTACGCTTAGTGAAATCTCGCGATAACTTTTGCCTGATGGATCCTGCAGGCTCTTATTCCATACACATCGAGGAGGCGAACCTTCTAGTCAGACGTGTAAAAATTAGTCCGGGCATATTGCTAGCACACGCTCAATCACTCTCGAAAACAACGGCTAAATACCCTTTGACGAGGGTGGAAGTCAAAGCAATGACTATGCACAGTGGTATACACGGTGAAACATTGGACAATATCATATTGGGTCAGCTGCCGAAGAGAATTATCCTGGGTTTTGTCAATAATAAAGCTTTTAATGGCGATCGGCTGCTCAATCCCTTTAATTTCGAGCATTTTAATATAAACTTTCTATGTTTGTACGTTGACGGGGTACAGGTGCCTTCGAAACCACTACAACCAGACTTTGGAGCGAGAAATCTATATGTGGACGCATATCACACACTATTCTCCGGTACAGGCATACACTTTCTCAACGAGGGCAACCAAATAGCGCGCGAATCATACCCCCACGGATACTGTCTATTTGCCTTTGATTTGACTCCAGATTTATCGGCAAATGACTGCAGTCATTGGAATTTGATCAAACGCGGTAGCGTTAGATTAGAAGTACGTTTCAGTGCGGCTCTAACAGAAACAGTCAATTGTATTATATACGCAGAGTATGATAATATTTTGGAAATTGATGCCTCACGTCAAGTCATTGTCGATTTTAGCAGTTAAAACGTTCACCTCAAAGATATCGCTACTCTCTACTACTGTACATATATACATCTAGCGAGTCACTTTGCAAATTCAGCCTCTCTCTAACACTGTTCTTATACACTTCATCCAAGCATTCTCCGGTGGCGGCAGCCGACGATGCTCCTGCATCGTCAGCAGGGAACGCCGTCGCCTGCGTTTCTCACGCTCAGAAGTGCAGCGTATGCACTTCTGAACGTGGGACCGCTCACCGTTGCTCGAGTCGCGACAGCGGTGCAGCGGGCAGTCCACCGGCGACCACGACTAAGAGAGGAGCTCAAGCTTGGAATAAACCTCGAGCAGCATCTCTTGGCCTATTTTTTCTCCGTGTCCGGAGAGTACCCTCGACCACTCGCCGTCCGTAACATTCTGGCATCCCTCGCGGGTCTCCGACACATTATAAGCGAAGTGTGGAGAACACGAATGAGAATAGTGTAAATAAGCTTTGTATAAAAAAAAAAAATTCTGTTCGGTCGCCGAGGCTCGGAACTAAATCGTTTCCGGGCTAAAAACCTTCTAGGCCAACGAGCCAGCCGCAGGACCCCGTCTAATAAATAGACGACGGCAGAGTAAATTCTTGTGCACCGGTGAGAAGCCCGCAGATCCAGCAGGCAGTTGCCCAGGAAGTTAATAAAATCCCGCAAAGCAACGGGGCAACTATATCCTCTTCGGCATACAGTTCGCCGATCGCATTGACACCGAGAGAGCCAGAAAACGCGGCGAGCCATCACCGCCGCTTCGCAATCGGCTTCAGGTGCATCGGTGAATCAGCTGTGGCAGCAGTATAAAAACAAGCGCTGCTACACACACAAAAAAAAAATCGACGCTCGTCGTGCGCCTCAAAGCCGACCTTCGGTCAACTAAGTTCGCCTGGGCCAACGATAGCCGTCAGCGCGGACCAGACGCTGACGTGCGAAGCAGCCGCGGGAGGCAGACAGCACGTGCAGCCAGACACCGGCGCGGAACAGCCGTCGGTGCGCGCGAGCAGCAGCTCAGCTCTACAAGCCAGCCCTGCCAGCACAGCTCTCCGTCCAGCAGCAGCACATCGCAGCGGGAATTCCACAATGAACGCGAGCGTCATCCTCCTGTAAGTTTTTCCTGCCATTATTTAAATAAGTGAGCAGCTTGGCTAAACGGGAGTACGCGACGCGATTTTCTCTTCGTCTTCCGTCGGGTAGCATACATTCTCTCGCAACTGCCGTAACTCGCAGCCGCGTTCAAAAAAAAAAGTCAAAATGTTGACCAAAAGGAAAACATTTAAGACGAGATCTCGCCCAGCGAGCCGCGAAAGCCTGGACCGCGAGAATACTAAAATCATATAGCGGTTAAACAAAATTATCGATCTACACACGGGTAATCCGCGGGCGGCGCGTAAAGCTCTCGCACGCACACTCAGCCGCGACGCTCTCTCGTCCAACGAGGCGATCGCGCCCGCCCTAAACCAACCAGCGGGCTTGCTGGCCGGGGAAATCCGGCAACCGCAAGAGTGCGTGTTTACCAGTCGCACAGAGGGCGAAAGCGGCAAATTCGAGCGTCAATTCGCGCCCAGCCCCGCAGACTCAGTGGACGGAGCACATGCGTTCCCGACGGTACAAAGAAACCCAACCGGCGGCGTGGCTAACTCAGGTCTCGATTGGACCGAGTTGAATCAAAAGTTGTCGGCATGGAACCTAGAAACCGATGCGCGCCCCATGAGCGCCCCTAGTGCGGGCACGCCGCTCCCCATCGCGCCAAGTGACGGATTTAAGCGGAAACCGCAAAGAAGTTTGTTGCCTATGCCGGGCAATCCGAACGGCGGAAAATTCGAGCGCAGTAAGCTAGGAGCTTTTGCGCGATTCCCGCGGACCGTCGCTAACCAGCATAACCTTGCCAGCACAATAAACCCGATTCCCCCGTTCACGTTTCCGGTCGCAACGGTCCCAAATACGATGGGACAGTTAAATAAAGACACAAATAGGTTTGCGAGTGGATGGCAAAGGGACGCGCCGGCGCAACCAGTAATATAAGAATACGGCAATCGGAAATTTGAGTGCCACCAGAAGCAGCCAGTGCGATACGGATTTCGCAGCATTGTCAGCGAAAATCGACAGGCTGGCGGCAAGGATCGACGACAGATATGGGCGCAACCATGCGATAAATCCCGACGTGCGCGATATGATAAGCGAGGAAATCGGAAAGAGCGTCGGGTACATCCTTCGCGAAATTCGCGAATCAAGCTTAGCGAGCACCATGCCGATTCAAACGCCGCCAAGTCGAAAGCCGACGAGTCAGGCGCCACGGCGCCGTGAGCCAACGAGCCAGGAGCCGCTGCGCCAAGAGCCCGTACACCTGAATTCCTCGGGCAAAACATCGGCGCGCAAAGAATCGGCAGGTCTCAATAGGCGGCCGACGAAATATCGAGTCCCCAAAACCGCGCAGCTCATTGAAATCGCGGAATCCTCGAGTAGCGACAGCGCGGCAGACACCGAGTCTGACATCGAAGCGGTCACGAAAATCCGGAAAAACGGCGGTACGCGCGCCAAGAAGCTCGCAAATAAAAAACCAGCACAGCGAGTGCTGGCTAAAGCCGAAGCGGCAGCCCGAGCCGCAAGGCACGAGGTATTAAGCGGCGCAGCTGGACAAAACAGAAAAACAAATCACACATTCGCCGGCGGCTTCGACCCGTCGGACGATGATCCGCCGGACGACAGCGATGAGAGCGGCGGCGATGACGATGACTAGTATCCCGAGCCCCCGCGCTTCGAAAAAATTAAAAAGAAAACCGGCAGCGGCACTAGGAGGGGCGAGAAAAACGCGCACCCTCCAAAAGTGTCGTTTAACCAGGCGATTGGAAGTCTGCCCGATTTTGACGGCGACCCAGACAATCTCAGCCTGTTTAGCAGAGCAGTACGGAATGTGCTAAAATCACACCCGGCGCACGAGGATTACATCTTAATATACGTCGCGAAAAAGCTCACGGGTGAAAAAACCAAGGGCTACAGCACGCGTATCGGAAGTTACGCTTCCGTGGAAGCTCTACTGCTCGATTTGACCCTACACTTCGCAAATGTGAGTGTAGCGGACAAGATCATGGCAGAGATTCGCGCAGTGAAGCAAGGCAGTGTCGAGCCGGCCGGCGACTACGGGCTGCGCGTCGAGAGACTTATTAACAGGTATTCGACGATCATCGATTCGGCGCCAGACCTGTCTAAAGCAGAAAGACGGCTGCGCGAGCGATTAGCTCAAGAAGACGCCTTAGAGCAATTTTTGCTCGGTCTCAAAGCACCACTAGACACACCTGGTGCGCGGTAAAAATCCAACCAGCCTGAAGGCTGCGACAACCACGGCAATCGGCTTCGAGGCCAAGCAAAGCGGTCGAGGCGCAGGCTGCACCTCACCGGGCCCCGAAAAAGGGCAGGCGCAGGTGCGACGAGCGACGGCTGAACAAACCCAGCCAAGCAATGATGCGCGAGGCGCTGCAAATAGCTCGCCGAACCTGCGACCAGCCTCGGGTGATAATCCCGAAAATTATTGCGCTTATTGCAACCGGAATAACCATTCGCTCAGCGAATGCAGAACTCTAGTCCGGCACATCGAGTTGCAATTGATCAAAAACCCGAATTATAGCAACGATTATAACCAAGGCGGCGACAATAATCGCAATAACGGCGCTAATAATCATGGTAATAACAACAATAATAAGGGAGGCGGAAATAACCGCAATTATAATAAAAAAGACTCCCAAAATAACAACAAAAAAGGCAAGCGTGTCCGCTCTAGCGACAGCAATGGTCGTAACCAAGAGAGCGGAGAGCAAGCCGACAAAAATAGCAAAAATAATTTAAACTAAAAACATGTTCGCTACGATCCTCAAGTGGCGAGCGTAAAAACGCCGAGCAAGTGAAGGGCGAATATCAGCTGACAGCGGCTGCTAGCATAAAATTTATCGTCACGGGTACGCAACCGCCGATCGTAGCTGTAGATTGCCCGCAAATGTTAAAACGCAGAGGCAAATTCTACGCCGATTCGGGAGCGGATATCTCAGTTATAAAAAGCGAGGAATTGGCACCGGGCTATCCTATCGACACTGATAAGATAGTGAAAATTCAGGGAGTGACCGAAGGCACAGCCTTCATACTTGGCCAAGCAGAAATCCAAATAAATGGATTACCCTGCAGTGTACAAGTGGTAAAAAATGATTTCCCGATAGAAAACGCAGGAATCATCGGCTGGGACGTAATCGAGAAGCACAACGGATGCGTCGATGCGCTCAGCAAAAGCCTCAAGCTAGGTGCGACCCACCTACCTTTCGAGGCTGGCGAAAAAATCACAATCCCTCCGCGTGTCAAAATGGCCATCAGCGCACCTCTAAAAAATCACGACGTAAAAGTCGGGTGGGTCCCACTGTACGACCTTCACCCCGACCTACTATTCGGCAATTTCGTTTCCGAAAAAACGGCCGTGTGCACGGTGAGTGCATAAACGTCAGCGACGCTGAAATAACGATATCCGCCCCGATGGTCGAGTTACTGGAATGCAAAGAAATCGCTAACCCGCTGTACCAGGCCGATGAGGACGGCTCAGCCGAAAATGTCGCCACATTCACTGCCAGCTTAAGACGCCTATTCGGCACAGAAAAACCAGATGAAAAATATCGCGAGGTATTTAACCTCAACTGCGAGATGCAGTCAAACGCCGAAAAAAGGCGCGCCAGAGTCGACAAAATTATGAGTTTAGCAGACCTCGAGGGATGCAGCGAAGCGGAGAAAAACGTAATCCGCGAAATCGTTGACGAATTCGCAGGCGTGTTCGGACTCGAAGGGGAACCTCTTCCCGCGACCCACCTGTTACAGCACAAAATAGTGCTGAAATCAAACAGGCCTATAAGGAACCACCGCTTTCGCTTCCCGCCTGCTATAAAGGAGCACATGATTCGCGAGCTAGCAAAGCTACGCGAGCAAAACATCGTGGTGCCGTCTAACTCTAACTACTCGTCGTCGCTGTGGATAGTCCCGAAAAAACCAGATCCTAGCGGAAACAAACGATTCCGGCTAGTAACCGATTTTCGAGGACTCAACGAGGAAACAGGGAAGCTGCCACCCTCTCCCCTTCACAAGCGACATTTTGGAGCATCTCGCGACGGCTAATTTTATAACCGTCATGGACCTCAAACAAGGGTACTACCAGATCGAGATGCATCTCGACTCGGCGTACCTTACAGCGTTTTACGCTCCCGACGGCAACCATGGAAACCAGCTGTTGCAATTCAACAGAATGGCGATGGGCCTGAAGGAAGCAACGATAACGTTTACTCGCGCCATGGCATTAGCCATGAAGGGCTTACAGGGCGACGAAGTCGAAATATACCTTGATGACCTCATGGTATTCGGCGGGACATTCGACGAGCACAATAAGCGTCTGCGACTAGTGCTCAAGCGGCTACTCGAAGCAAATATGACTGTCGAGCCAAAGAAATGCCAGTTTCTGAAGAAAGAGGCTCAAGTGCTCGGGCATATAGTCGGGGGCGGTCTGATCAAAACAGACCCGGCGAAAACTCACGCCATGGCCAATTATCCGACGCCCACCGACGCCAAAAAGCTAAAGCAAGCTCTTGGCTTGTTTAGCTACTACAGGCGATTCATACCCGGTTTTTCAAAAATCGCATACCCCCTATTCAAACTCCTACAAAAGGATATAAGATTCGAATGGGGGAAAGCAGAAAAAAATGCATTCGAAAATCTCCGAAAATTAATGGCGGAGGAGCCGGTTTTGAAAGCACCAGTCTTATCAAAACCTTTTATCGTTACGACGAATGCGAGCGACTACGCCCTTGGCGCAATTTTAAGCCAAGGAAAAATAGGCGCGGACCACCCGTGCGCATACGCATCGCGCTGCTTAAAGAGCAGCGAGCTACGATATCCGACATACGACAAAGAGCTTCTCGCCGTTGTTTTTGCTAAAAAACAGTTTAAGCCTTATTTATATGGCAGAAGATGGACCTTGGTAACGGACCACGAACCATTGAAGCATTTTCATACGTCCAAAAAGCCAGACCTACGCTTTAATAGGCTCAAGGCTGCACTAAACGGCTATGACTTCGACGTCGTGTATCGGCCGGGCATTAAAAATTCGAACGCCGACGCGCTTTCTCGCAATTCGGTACTAGCAGAAGGCGAAGTAAATCCGGATTTGCCGCGCTACGAGCTTTACGAGCTCGCTGATCAGCAGGTAAAGGAAAACCCTGACGAAGAAGCAGGTGCCCCCCCGGGAAGAGTCTTCCGTGCACGCGCCGTAAAGAAGCAAAAGCAAAAGGCGGGAGAGAAAGAGCACGTGTCTGAATCAAGCTCTAGCGACGCATCAAATCGCGGTTTAAGCAAAAAACCTCGGCAAGATAACGCACTAATTTACAAGCGCAACGAGTGCTTGGCGGTTAGAAACGAGTTTAACGGATATTACATCTGTCGCGCGTTACACGATGTTCACCAAGGCGACGAAAAAATCGCTGTTCAATGGTTCACGGAAACCAAAAATCAAAAACACGTGTACGCACCGAATTACCGCGACGCGGTTTGGTTTGAGTGCATATTAACCAGCGCATCCTTGAAACGTCTGGACAAAAATCATTATCTGCTGGGCGCCGCGGAACGTACGCGCATAGACGCAATCTTGCGCGAAGCCATTGAATTTATCGCTAGCGCATCAGCTCCGACGCCTCCGAAAATTTCGGCAGCTGCAGCCGATCATATTTTGTTTTCGGATTCCGACCAATCAATGAGGTCGGTAGCGTCAGCTATTTCCAGCTCTTCGGGATTTTCGTTACTCCCTCCGGAAGTGCGCCCGGTTGCAAGATATGTGTGGCCCTCCGAGCAAAAAACTCGCGGGTCGGGAAAAACAAAAATGACAGCATCGCGAAAATCGCGCGAATCAGGCAATTCAAGCAGCAAGGAAAGCATACGGATCTAGCCGTCGGGAAAAATCGCAAACGTGATCGACGAGCCGCAGACCTTCTCTTTCCCTCAAAGGGTTTTTTCGCAAAGCCCGAGCCTTCCGCAGGGCCCACAGACGCGCGTCACGCCTGAACCACCCGTAGTGACTGAAAGCCCTTTGCGTCCTACGGCTGCCGAGTTTCAAATGCCGGCGTTCACTCAAGCCAGCCAACCGCCCGATAGCAGCAACGCGCCGCGTGTTGAGAGTGCACTAGCTGAGCCGCCGGGACCTAAGTCAGGCTCAACGTGGCCATAGTCAGGTAATAAAACCAAGAGAAAACTAAGGGTAAACATCGAAGGAAAAGACTTCGATGGAAAAGACGGCGTGCGCATCGAATGTTGGGAAGTAAGCTCAACCGTCGCACCACAGGATAATATAACACCTTCGCGAGTGGAAAACTCCCAGCAGCGTACACGCGCGCGCGAGCTGCCCACAAAGAAAGAAAACGCCATGGTGATGAACAAAAGCCCAGTCAGCTCAGAAAAAGAGACTGCGGCGTGTAACCCGAGTGCGCCTAGCGGAAAAAACAGCTCCAAGAACGGTTGCAACGGGAATGGCGGTAAAGCACCCGAGATGGGCAATCTTACGCCAGCCGTCATATCACTGCCAGAATCAGCCGCGTGCATCACACACCCGGCAATGATTCCGTCCCCTCCCTCATCAGTGGGTCCACACGAGGATTTTGCGGGAATACGGCGGAATTACGAGCGCGACCCGCAGCCGTCAGACGAAAATTCGTCAGCAAGTTCGGGCAACGCGTGCATATGCGTATATATTCACAAAAAGCGCTGCGCCGAGCCTCTCGCGCAACTGCAACGCTCAGACAAAATTCCTAGTGCTCCGCCAGGAAATTGTTGGTTTTACTCGCTCATAAAAATTATGAAGCTGAGTATATCGGCTACGGAGCTGAGGCGCATCCTGCTAGACTCCCCATGGCTCGGATTATGCGGAGAGCCATCTTTGGCACACGAAATCCTGAACTCTCGCTCTGAATACGGCAATATAGATTGCGTATTCATATTCGCTAACGAATTCAAAGTGAATGCTTGCATACACTACAACCTCCCTGGGGGCAAGCGAATATTTTGTCACGTCCTAGTGCCAGGCGCAACCGACACTATCCATTTAAATCTCTTAGGGCAGCATTTCACGCCCTATATGCGTCAAAAAGACCCCGAGGCGCAAAGGAAATACCTAAGTCCAAGGCGAAGCCGATCGCCGTCTAGCGAAAGCGAGGATGGGCGAGCAAAATCGCCAGTTTTCGGGTTGAAAAAGCGCTCGAAGAAGGAAAATCGGCGTGCCACTTCACCACCGGCAGCCGAGCATAGTAACACCGGCAAGTTCGGCGGCCAGCAGGTCGCAAGCTCGGCAATTACGTCGCCCGCAGCGGTGCCCCCGGTCATTCCGGACCAAGCAGCATCAACTGCGGAGCTCGCTGCGCAGGAAAATCGTGCAGCACAGTCGAAAGCAGACCAAATGTCGTACGGGTACCCGGATTTTCCATCGGCAGCTGCATCGTTCGGAAACAGCCCGCCACTGCATGAGCCGGCAGCGCCAGACGGCACCCAGCTGAGCGCCACCGAAGGTCAGAGCAGGGCAAGCGCCGATGGCAATGAGT
Source organism: Muscidifurax raptorellus (assembly GCA_020010945.3). Lineage (NCBI taxonomy): Eukaryota > Metazoa > Arthropoda > Insecta > Hymenoptera > Pteromalidae > Muscidifurax > Muscidifurax raptorellus. Next base: position 24,464 of record JAHUUD020000100.1, read on the forward strand.
CGCTGCATGCCACGACGCGAACACATAGCAGGGCAGCATCAGCGGTAAATAGCTGCAGCGCCAGCAGCAATAATGCAGCATCGTCCGACGACGAGCGCACTGCAGCTGCTAGAGAAGCTGCTGTTAAAAATGACAAATTAAAGCGCTACACAGTAGCCAAAGCGAGACCTCCTCGCGAAAAGCCGCCGTGGGCATGCCCGGACGGTCAAGAGCCCCCAGCTTTCGTCCACTTGCAGAGTTACAACGAACATTCATTTCGCTTCAAGGAAAACCTAGTTTACCTGGTTTCGGCCGACGGAGTTTTGTCCACCGAAATTCAGAAAGCTTTATGCGAAAGAGGATATATAAACCCACTAGATTTGACTGAAAACGAGTTCAAATTGGGCGAGGTAAATGTTACGGCCTGCAGGAATTTTAAGCTGTTCGGGGTATATATCAAGAATCACTTCGAAGATCGGCCGCTTCGCGCCGACTTTCGAAAATGTCTAAAAACCTTAAAAAACGTTATATTAAAGGAAAATATCCGCAGTCTAGCTCTGATTAGAGATCTGGCGATGCTCACGGTATCCGAGTGGACAAACTTCGTCGAGTTATTCGACAGTATTTTTGCCGGAGTTGCATTAATTGCAATTCTGTACAAAAATAATCTGCCAGTCCCCCCAGTCTCTGAGCGCTTTAATCTCATTAAAGAGTATCACGAGGCAACAATGGGAGGGCATCGAGGCAAAAATAAAACATACAGCAAAATCGCCAATGATTTTTATTGGCGAAATATGCGCCCCGATGTAAGGCAATTTGTCGCTCGCTGCCCAACGTGCCAGAGCAATAAACTGGTCCGCATAAAAACTCGGCTACCCATGCTTATCAGCAACATGCCATCGATGCCGTTTGCTCATATCGCCATAGATTTCTATGGGCCGTTGGAACGTTCTAAACACGGGAACAGATATATTTTGTCGGCGCAGGATATGCTCACAAAATACATAATTCTAACGCCGGCAAGGCACGCGAATGCAGACGAAGTCGCGCGGATTCTCACTGAAAAAATCATCTGCGTTTTTGGACCACCGGCTGCTTTGCTCTCGGATCAGGGCAGCCACTTCCAAAATAAAGTCCTTGAAGAGTTCGCCAGAATCTTCAAAATAAACAAGTTTTGCACTACTGCATATCACCCGCAGGCAAACGGATCGATCGAGCGCATGCACCATACGCTGACCGAATACCTGCGGAAGTATGTTAAACGGGCTGATACTTGGGATGAATGGACGGCCGTATGCCAGCACGCATACAACTGCACCGAGCACGAGAGTACTCGATACTCGCCGCACGAACTGCTCTTCGGCTTCAAGCCAAGGACGCCTTCCAGCTTCCCCCAAATCAGCGACGATATGTCGTATAACAATTATTTAACCGAGATGACAAACAATCTCACGGCCCTGCAAACGACAGCGGCCATGAACTTGGTGCAATCCAAGTATCGGTCAAAACACTACTATGATCGTAAACTAAACTCGAAGCATTTCCGGGAAGGCGAAATAGTCTTCTTGGTCAACGAGCCCAAGAAAAATAAATACTCCAAAGAATACCGCGGGCCCTTCGAGATAATTGCGAACAATCGCGAAACCAACAACGTGACGTTGCAAAACGACGAAATTACTAAAGTCGTGCACGTCAACAAAATAGAACGGCCGAGCGAGCTAGCAAGAAACGCGGACTCCTCGGATTCCGACCATGCGAGTTAGGACGTTTTTTTTTCCTGTTTTTTTTTCGCGCCCCCGGGCGTAGCGCAAAAAAAACAACGTTCTAACCTCAAAATATAAAACAATCCGAGCACTTAAAAGCCAGCTGCTCATTTTAGCGACGGAGAATCGCAATCTATAACTCACCTCTCCTCGTCATTATGATTCCAGGCTTTGCGCAGTGTGCGCGCTAGGTAGTGAGGAAGTGCTTCAGGTCCACAACCCAGGCCAATTCATTCAGCAATTGAAGCAGAACCTAGGGCTGATCACGGAAAAAATTGCGCCTCTCGCGACGTCCAGTACGAGCTGGAAACTAATCGAAAAAATTGATCTAAACGCTTTCTTCCAGGCAAGCAAAGTGTTAGTCAATCGCGTTTCAACCGCCGCCCGATCTTGCCATCCGCGTTGCGATGCCACCGGGCTGATCGAAGAAGCCGAATCCGCTGCCGCGCAAGCCGAACGCGTTATAAGGTTAATCCAAACTGGTAGTAACGGGCACCGGGGCCCTCGTGAGCGCCGTGCCGTGTTACCCTTCATTGGCTCGCTGCACAAATGGCTGTACGGCACACTGACAGAAGCCGACGAAGCCGAAATTCAGGCAGCAGTAAAAGCCATCGCGAGGGATACTCGTTTAACAGCTGCGCTATTGGCAAATCAGACTGATTTAGTCGAACACGAGCTATCTCACTTGAAAGAGCGGATGCGCAAGCTCGAATCATTCGCCGCCGTTGTAGCAAATAATACAGCCAAAAACCTTGCCAATATTGACAGCCTCGACGTCGAGATGAACATCAAAACAACATTGTTGCAGTTCAAGGCCGACACCGAGCTGATCAATACCGCAATTTTATTCGCTGTCAAGGGCCTGATCCACCCGAAGGTCCTAGCACCGGATACGATAGCCCAGGCAGCAAAATCGGTCGAAGAAACGCTATCCCACGCGAAATTCCCACTATCACCAGGCGAGTTTTCCGCCATTTCGATAATGGAAATATCGAGAATAGCGATCCTATTCTCGAACGGCCACTTAATTTACCACATCGCAATACCTCTGGTAGACGCCGAAAAGTTCAACCTTTTCAAGGCCTCACCTGTACCAACGGTGAAGAAAATATTGAATAGCACGTTCACGGCCGCGTATGTATGGCCAGTTCACTCTTACTTCGCAGTAAGCACCTCGAATCGCACTTATCTACCGATCCCGGAAGGAGAAGTGCATAAATTGCGCAAACTTCAAGACACACTGATTGCGGTCAACCCGGAACCAGTGCGCGAAATTAGCGATAGCGTGGCTTGCGAGATCAAAATCGCCGCGGGTCTTAAGGCGAAAGACCCGGAAGAATGCGATATCCGTATGAAAAAGCTGCGCGAATCATTCTGGCTGCGTCTACACCGTGCAAACACATGGGTATACTCTGCCAAAGAGCTGGAAAAGTTGTATATCCAGTGCGCTAAGGAGGAACTCGTTACCACACAAATATGCGTCGCATACGATCACGGAACAGTTAGAGACGTTATCTCTGGGCGCTTTGCAATTTAATATGTCCAAGATTTGGGCTCATGTGAACGAGTCTTCCGCCGCAGCGGCAGAGCTCATGCAAGCCATAGCTATCGGCACCGAGCACCGCGCCGATAACGCGCACGGCTCGGACCTCGACAACTTGAAAGCAGGCGAGAGTTTGCGTGAAATCTCGGCGAGAGCTCGCGACATCGCCAATAGAAGGAAAACTGAATTCGAACTCAAAGACCTGAGCGGCTACACCGGCATTCTAAGCTGGGTATCCTGGTCTTCTTTGAGCATCATTCTCACCTGCGTCATCGCAGTGTGGTTTATGCGCTTTATGCGCTATCGCGCGCAGCAACCCATGCGCGACCTCGCACGCCAGCAGCGCAATCTCATGCAATTGGAGACCGCGCGCAGCTTCGCTCAGCTGTCAGCAAGCTGCAGAACCGCAGAGGCTGCGAATGTGCATTAAAGCCCTACGCTTGCCCCCTTCAAGGCCGCGGATAAAGTGCTCACGCTTCGGCCAGGGACAGAGGCGCGCTCCTCGCATCCCATGCACACAACAAATTTCATTTGGCCTACCTTGTGTGCTGCGTTCCACCAGCAGCACGCGTCCGCTGAAGCAATCTCGCGGTTCGTGCGTGCAATAATGAGCTACAAAGTATAGATGTAGCAACTTCACGTATAATTACTTTAGCGCCGTGATAGCCAAGCTGCCTCAATGGCAGGAAAAACGATTTAGTTTTACACTTATTATTAATTCAGATATATATACGTTATTATTACACGCGCGTGCTGCAATGCTTCGAGCACCAGCCGTCGAATTTTTCTTCCCAAATTCATGGTATAAATTGGGATATACAGGGTGTCCCATTTTAATTTACCACCCCCTAAAACTGGTTAATAATTTGCTCTGAGAAAAAAATGTTTCAAATAAAATTTGTTGGGTTCGAAGGGGGGCATCTTTTGGCTATTTTAGCTGCGGCCTTGAACATGACCAAATTTTCATATGAAATGTGCATATTTTTATGGCGGATTCGGATTCTACTAAAAAAGAGAAACACTTTTTGTTCGAATCATTTTTTGAAAAAATCCCAAATTTTTGTTGTAAACGGCTTTAAAAAGGTTGAAAAAATCACTAGATATCTCTTATTGCCCCACCCTTTAAAAGAAGTTAAAAATTTTACATTTTATCCGAGGAATTAGAAACGTACACAATTTTACAAATTTAAGTCCAAGTATGACCTTAGCCATGAACTTGTCCTTAACCAACAAGGTCATTCGAAGGTCAGTCAATTTATTTAACGGTAATCCTCGAATTTTATTCCGGCAATTGAAGCTTGGCTATGACCTTGACCTCGAACCTTAAATTCATTTTAAGAAAGAACCATCACTTTAATGAAAAATACTCTCTTTTTCAAAGAAATGAAATTACCAAAAAATTTATCAACAGAACCAAAGTTCATTAGAACGCTAATCTGATTCATTTTTTATCACATGGGGGAAGTTTTGCAATCTTCGGGGTATGTTTGACATTCTCTGGGGCAAGTTTGCAATCTTTGGGGTATGTTTGACATTCTCTGGGGCAAGTTTTACGTCATCTGCGGAAAATTTGACATCATCTGGGGCAAGTTTACGGTCACAACTAGGGCAAGTTTGAGCAGTAAGGGGCATGTTTTCAACTGAGAATCAAAATCAAGCTTAGTTTTTTTAATGAAAATTGTACATATTTTAAATCATATTCAGATTCTCTGATAAAGTAAAATTGTACATATTTTAAATCATATTCAGATTCTCTGATAAAGTACGCATCTTTTTAAGAAATATTTTTCTAGTAAATGCTTTATTTCTCGCTAAAAGACATTTTTTTGCTTCGTTATCGTTCTATTGGTAAAGCTTGTAAATTCTTACAGCTCCTCAAAGCTTCTCATCATTAGGTTTTCATTGACTTTCTGAATTTCAGAGCAGAAAAATACTTATAATAAATTATTTCTAGTAAGATTAAATATTCCCTAAAAAATCTACCTACAACAGATAATGGCTGACTACACGCCAGTAGAGATAGTCAACATGATCAAGATTCTGGGAGAATGTCACGACAATTACAAGGCTGCAGCGAGGCTATACGCTGAAAGGTATCCGGACGCTCGTCATCCTAGTAGGAGGAATATTAAACTTTTAACGATAAGAGCTCAAGGAGGTAACTTAAGAAGGAAGAAGCGACGGACGGGCCCAAGAGAGCATATTGCGCTTGGGGTTCGTGCTGTAATTGCCGAGGATCCTCATATTTCGACGCGACAAATTCAGCGAATGCATGGAGTACCCAGATCAACAGTTTCCCGTGTATTGCGTCATTTTAGATTTCATCCATATCACTTGCACCTTACACATGCCATTGAGCCTGGTGATCCTGCCAGGCGACTTAGATTCTGTCAATGGGCGGAAACACGAATGCGCATAGATCCATTTTTCTGTGATCGGACTCTCTTTACAGACGAGGCAAAGTTCGACAATATGGGAGGAGTTAATCTTCATAACGCGCATTATTATGCAGAAAAAAATCCACATTGGCAGCGAGATCACCGTACACAAAGACGGTGGTCAATTAATGTTTGGGCGGGCATAGTTGGGGAATACGTTGTGGGTCCAATTTTTTATGAATTGGATAATTTAAACGGCGAGCTTTATTTAGATATTCTCGAGAACCAAATCCCACCTCTTCTAGAAAACATTCCGCTAGAAATAAGGCGAGACATGTGGTTCCAGCAAGATGGTGCTCCCGCTTATCGTAGACTACTTGTCAGGAGATTTCTGAACGCGACATACCCAAATAGTTGGATTGGAATTGGTAGTCCAATCTGTGAATTCCCTGCGCGATCGCCAGATTTGACCCCATTGGACTTCTTTCTGTGGGGGGCCGTGAAGCAGAGAGTTTACGCGGAAGCCCCGACGACGGCACAAAATATGATGGAGAGAATTGTTGCAGCATTCCGGGCGTTCACCCCACAAACATTAATAGATGTCCAAAGAAGTTTTCGGCAGAGAATACAAATGTGCATTCAACAAAATGGGCAATTGATAGAGCACTTGAGACGTTGAAATTTCCGTGACTAGCTGAACGAAGGGGTCTTGCCTTGGCTGGACGTGAAGGTCTTGCCTTAAGTGGTTGGACGGGGTCTTCCCTTAAGTGGCTGGACGGGGTCTTGCCTTAAGTGGCTGGATGTGAAGGTCTTGCTTTAAGCGATCCAAAGGATACCTCTGTCTTTGTTTGAAGCTAGTAACATTCATCTAAAACAGCTTATTTCTAGAATAAATTCTCTTTTCAGTTAAAGGGAGAGCTACCTATTGATGATCAAAAAATGGTTAAGACAAAAAGTGTTACTTTTTTCGTAGAACCCGAATATCTGTGATAAGTCTTATTCAAATGACCTTGAAGGTCATGTTCAAGGTCACAGCTGGAATAGCCAAAAGACGCCCCCCTTCTAACCCAACAAATTTTATTTGAAACATTTTTTCTCAGAGCAAATTTTTAACTTCTTTTAAAGGGTGGGGCAATAAGAGATATCTAGTGATTTTTTCAAATTTTTTAAAGCCTTTTACAACAAAAATTTGGAATTTTTTCAAAAAATGATTCGGACAAAAAGTGTTTCTCTTTTTTAGTAGAATCCGAATCCGCCATAAAAATATGCACATTTTATATGAAAATTTGGTCTTGACTTTCAAATGACCTTGAAGGTCATGTTCAAGGTCGCAGCTAAAATAGCCAAAAGATGCCCCCCTTCGAACCCAACAAATTTTATTTGAAACATTTTTTTCTCAGAGCAAATTATTAACCAGTTTTAGGGGGTGGTAAATTAAAATGGGATACCCTGTATATACAGACTTAAAATAATAACGAAACACTATAAACATATATATGAAGCCTGCACGCAAATGAATGTGCATGGCTCACAACAAAAATATCTCTCAACTATTTCCAGTATACTAACAATTAAAAAAAAAAAAAAAAAAACTATGTATAATGTAATAGAGGTTATAATAGTTAATACTATTATAATCCGCATATTTTTGTTCACTCGGTATAAAAATGTAAGCTCAGTGCCTACGCAATTTTGGTTGCGTCTGCGCACATAGATATATAAACAGATAACGTAGAAATACGCGACGCCCGCACGCAAAAGAAAGTGCGTGGCTCGCCATAATTTTTTCTTTTTATACATATATTCTTTCATACCTAGATTTAAGAGAAAGTTTGTATTTCGAGCTCTGTCTCTATAAATATGTAAGACAGCGGCAGCTGTCAAGTACAACATCCGCGCCAACTCACACAAACACACTCACACTCATACATTCGTCAAGTAATTTTTTATTTTCATAGTAACAAAAAGGGAAGTAAAGAAAAAAAAAGAAACTGACTATTACGGAAGTCAGCAACCGGAAAGAATCCAATGCGCATCTAATGCGATGTGCTTAAGCACTGGCATCCCAAGTAAAAAGAAAAAAAAGTCGAAAAGGTAAACAGAAAATTCAAAACAAAATTATGGAAATTGACAAAATGTAAGCACACACACACGTTCAAGCGCGGAGCGCGCAACAGCGCGCCCCGTCGCATCATACACTCGAGCAATGCACGCACGGCTCCGCCGGCGGCCCTGTTTTTTAAGGGCGCCGAGGACGTCGCCAGCGCGCCCAAGGGCGTGTAACGGAGGAGCTCTAGGCTTCTCCGGTGGCAGCAGCCGACGATGCTCCTGCATCGTCAGCAGGGAACGCCGTCGCCTGCGTTTCTCACGCTCAGAAGTGCAGCGTATGCACTAGCGGGCAGTCCACCGGCAACCACGACTAAGAGAGGAGCTCAAGCTTCGAATAAACCTCGAGCAGCATCTCTTGGCCTATTCTTTCTCCGTGTCCGGAGAGTACCCTCGACCACTCGCCGTCCGTGACACTGGTAACACCGGCAATAGCGCTTGGTCATCTGAATGAAGATATACGGAGTCAGAACGATTGGCTCACCCAGTACCATCACGGGCTCGACTACTTTGACGGTGAGGTGTTTTTAAAGGCGGTGAAAAAAATTTTAAAAGAACTTTCGAAAAGTGTGCGGAAAATATACGTTAGGGATAATGATAAATGGCTAGTGTTACATAAAATAATACCTCGTCAAATTTGTAATCTCGAGTACGATTAGGATTGCCCGTCTTTCGATAAATTATCGTCCGATGTATACTGCATGCATCACGCTGTCAAACCTTGCTACAAAAATTATCGTTGTGCACTAAATCAGGCTTGTAGGCTAAAATCGTGGCTACTCACAGGTACGATTAAAAATTCGAGCAGTGCATTTAAAGACATTTGTAATGATGGACAGTCTTCAAATATTGAAATACCTGTCGAAAATTCGCTCGCACACTGTCGGTGTATTCCCAGCCGATCAGATACCGAAGGTGTGGACGAAACCGACAGCGTTCATTGTAAACACGAATGATCATACGAAATCGGGTATGCATTGGGTTGCCCTGTACGGTGACAAATCTTGCAGCGCATTTTATTTTGATAGTTTTGGTCTCCCTCCATTCATACCCGATCATATAAATCGGTTGCGAAAAAATTGTAAACAATTTCGCTGGAATAATATTCGACTACAGAGCGACTCTTCCAAAGTGTGCGGTCAGTATTGTATTATGTTTCTGCATTATATGAGCGCGGGTCTGGGTTACAATAAATTTCTCGAGAGTTTCTCTGATAATCTGCGAAAAAACGATGATGTAGTCCGGCAGTATGTAGACTGTAAAGAAAGAAAAAACGCTGACAAAAATTTTATCGGAAGCGGTGGTTGCATTGTCAGATGCTTGCAAAGCTGCAGTTCTAAGATGTCATTGTTGTAGCGCAAGATGATACTGTGAGAGACAGCGTTTTTTTTTCTTCGAATGTTTGCTGCTCAATCAGTCTTAATGCACTCTCTTTGTTCCCCCTCCGATGAGTGTCGCATACGTGGCGGTTACCACTTCCACAGCCACCATCTCCACCATTGCCTATACTACATACCAAGCGCTCGGAGTAGTTTAGTCGTTTCAAAGTGGTGGTAGAGGTGACAGCAACGACATGGCACACCAAAAGGAAGACTGGTTTCAGCTGCTGAATACTCTATACACTTTAGACAAGTCATACGCAACGGAGATCATTGTCGGCCTGGAATACACCAGCTTCAGAGACGAGTACTACGAGCCTGTGGTACGCCTATTGGGCGACGACTCCAATGGAATCGCTTTTACCTACGATGGATGGCTGCAATTCAGAGACTGCTTCAACGAATTTTTCAAGTATCTTTGTGGACACAGCAGCGAAGATATGACGGGTCAACAGATTTGCGGTACAGGATGGATAGCAAAATTCACACACAGTGGGAAAGACAGGGGTATCGAAATTGAGGATAATACTCCTAGCTGGAAAGGAGTTACGTAAATGGGCCTCAAACGAACCATTAATCATTCAGGAACAAAATGATTTAGTCACCAATTCCATCGCTATTCAAGGAGATAAGGACCTAAAAACCTTAGGACTACTTTGGCATCCGTTTAGTGACAAATTAAAATATTAAGTACATTTCTCTGATACTCGCAATTATACAAGCTGCTATTATACAAGCTAAACTTAGCATGCAAAAACTGTGATCTCTGCAATTTGACTAAGACGAGACTTTACCTCAGGACTTGCATTATGCATGGACTACATACCAACAATTAAATGACAGTAATAAAATAATTGTAAACCAACACGTGAAAGTTAAAAATTACAAACGGGTCGAATTTCATAGATTTTGCGACGCATCTAAAGTCGCGTATGGAGCATGTATTTATGTATGCTCCATTAATAAAAATGGGAACCGCACGTCTCAATTACTTTGTGCATAATCAAGGGTGGCGACACTTAAACCAATCTCAATACCGCGCCTTGAACTTCTTGCCGCAGTACTGTTAGCGCAACTTGCGCATACAGTTTCTCTCGCCTGTGATTTGTAAAAGGAAACCTGGTATTTTTGGCCTGATTCTATGGTCGCATTAGCATGGATCAAATCCCCATCCAACAAATGGAAACCATTCGTAGGAAATAGAGTCACCGAGATACAGGAACTTACTAATGAAAACTGAAATCATGTTGAATCTACAATGAATCCAGCTAATTTAATATCACGCGGTGATGAAGCACAAAAATTGCGCGAATCTAATTTATAGTTGCACGGGCCATCTTGGGTAATCAGCGAACAAATTACTTGTCCGACAAAGTAAGAAGTTTTTTCAGAATCAACACCAATGCAGAAAAAATTCGCACAGATACTTATGACTCAGTTCAACAATAAAAGGGCCAACACAGAAAATTCTAGCAAATTGCAATATATAAATAACATTAATAATTTTGAACGATTCTCATCATTTACCCGACTAATTAGAACAGTTGCCTATGTCATGAAATTTATTAACAATATTAAAATTAGAATTATTTTCAGAGACAAAACTGGCCTCGGATTCGGATTCAGCGGGTCAAAATACATAAGGATAGATAGGTCTGGTTTCTTGAACAGACCATTTTTTTTTGCATGCCGGTTTAAGTAGCTGTGTCCCACCTCTATATATGCTATGCCCCTAAGAGATGATTTTGCCTTTTTACTTATACGTTGTATGTGCACTCTATTTTGTTACTGGATTAGCATTTTCTCATTCTTAAAAGACAATGCGTATAAATATGATGTGTGCATATGTATATATATATATATATATATATATATATATATATATATATATATTGTTACGGGGTGGTTTTTAGGCGGCTATCTGCCTGTGTACCCCGTACAAATGCAAAGTCCTCCTATACTTTGCTTTTGCGAGATGCTGTACTCGCTCGTGTGGTCGTCTACCTGCGACGATGTCCCGGTGCTCAGTATGCACTACACTCCTGTGTAGTGCCCGCGGAGGCGGCGGTATTCGGCGGTTTAGATAGGAAGAGGGATCGGGACGACGATCGAATGAACACACTACCGATTCTCATAAAAAGGCGTTTATTCAGTTAAACAATCCGGCGTCCGTATTACGCGTATTCGCGTCGCGAGAAGGCCACAAAATATCCCGTAACAACGACTGGGGCCAAATGCCTCGTCAGTCGATCGCGTATAAATAAAAAGGAAAATGAGATCCTACTTTAACTTTAGCGACGATCCTCGTTGTACTTTGGCCAGGGAGTCTTCTGCTCGACCTTGCCGTCTTCCTGGGCTGTGGTAGGTTTGGTTGCTGTGGTTGCTGCCGTTGCTGCTGTTGCTGCTCCAGATGCTGCTATTGCTTCTAGGGCTGCTGTGCTGTGGTTGCTGCTAGGGCTGCTCTCTTTGCTGCTGCTGTAGCTATAACTTATGGCGCGCGTCGTCAGTACTATTCGCGAGTGCGGTCAAAAGTTAACTGTCTCGAATTTCCCTCGAATTGCGAGATCTCTACCGGCCTTCCCGCGCTTTTGCTCCCCGCGCCGACGTGCGCGTCTCGCCGCCCGTTACAATATATATATATATATATATATATATATATATATATATATATATATATATAAACAGACATAAACATAAATATGTGCTTATATATATGTCGAATTCTACAAAAAATCATCCAGTTTTCGAAACAATTTTCGCGAAATTTAAATTTGAAGGCACATCTTAGACTTTGCATTATTTTACTTTCTTCTACCTCTAATAAAAAGAAAAAGCTAATGCCCTCCTCTTAAGTGACGGCTTAACTAGTTTTTTTGGTTATTTTATGAAACCCGAGCTGTAAAAAATGCATAATTAACGCTTTCAATCACGGAATTCAACTTTTTTTGTTATGGAAGTGTAAATACATAACTTCGATGTATTTTTCACCGCAGAATTCAAATCCGATGTTAAAAATTTAATAAAAATAAAAACGACCCCTAAAATAGGGTGAAAAGTACCCCTTTACTTACATAATAAAAATAAAAAAATAAATATCATTTTCTAAAATTAAAATAAAAAAACAAATATTATTTTCTAAAAAATTAATTATTTATTTGTCATTTGAAACATATATTGACTCTTCCATAACGACAAAAAAAAGAATTATGTAAGTAAAGGGGTACTTTTCACCCCATTTTAGGGGTCGTTTTTATTTTTATTAAATTTTTAACATCGGATTTGAATTCTGCGTTGAAAAATACATCGAAATTATATATTTACACTTCCATAACAAAAAAAGTTGAATTCCGTGATTGAAAGCGTTAATTATGCATTTTTTACAGCTCGGGTTTCATAAAAAAACCAAAAAAACTAGTTAAGCCGTCACGTAAGAGGAGGGCATTAGCTTTTTCTTTTTATTAGAGGTACAAGAAACTAAAATAATGCAAAGTCTAAGTGTGCCTTCAAATTTAAATTTCGCGAAAATTGTTTCGAAAACTGGATGTTTTTTTGTAGAATTCGACATATATATAAGCACATATTTATGTTTATGTCTGTTTATATATGTTCTTTACTAATTTGGTGATATTTCAAATATATAAGCAATTTTCCGCTCGTAAAAATGCAAAATGTCGGATTTTTCGAAAAAATGCTGATTTTCAGGAATTATCACTGGTAACCAACGCTGGGTAAACAAATTCCAATATTTTTTTCGATATCGGTATCTCGTAGCCTACATATTAAAAGAAAAATTATCTAATTTGGTTGATCCTAGCCGGAGAAATTTTATTTTGTCAACTAAATTCCTATTTTAGTACACTGTGCGGCGTCCGGACCGATCCCATGAGAAGGTGTTATATGCCTTCTGTCCAAAGCGTTACAGTCACAAGAGTCTCAGGAAACACATAAGGAAAACTCACACTCTCGAGGCTAAGGAGCTGGGCTATTTCTGCGGTGACCTTTATTTTTGGTCTTACCTCCGCGATCATCAAGCGGCCTGCGAAAGGTCCTCTTTCTTGTCTGAGATATCTGGCTTGCCGGTTTCCCGCCGAGGCCGACGGCCTGCCGGGGAGTCCACGCTCAGGGTGAAGCCCGTGAAATGCTGTCCGGCTGGCAATGAGCTCGCATCTGAGACATGATCTGCGTCTGCCTGCGAAGTCCACGGTAGGATCCGGAGGATTTCGTACGTCCTAGTTATATCTTTAGAAATAGTTAGTGTTCATCGTTATATGCGTGGGTTTCGCCTTAGTTTTTTCTTGATATTAATGGCCTTCTGTATCATTCTGTATGGGCTGCTCGTATTGTATACTGCAATGATTGTTCTGTAAGAAGCGTCCATTTTATTGCTGTTATAATAATAAATTATTTTTACTCGATATGTTCAATAGTTTAAGAATGTGTCTACTTTTTGTTATTCTGTTACTCATTTTTGTCTGCGATTATTGTCTACCTTTCGTGTTTTCTCAGTTTTGTTATAATTCCGTATGCGACCGTAGCAGTGAAAAATTTCTTTGGCGTTCTCTTGTTTGGAGAACTATTTTATTCTCGGCGTCAGGTGATGTCTCCTTCTTCCGTTTAGCGTTACCGCCGTAGTAGGGCGATGGGACTCGTATTACGTCTCGCCGTCTGTATGTTTGACAAAATTAATCGCAACTATTTTGGTGGGCTTAACCTTCGCAGTTACTATGCTTTAACTTTAGTCGTAATTGTATTTTAACATTGCTATTCTTTTTCTTTCTTTTGCATGGCTAATGCCATTGCAGGTGGAGGTAGATCGTCTGGAACTGTGATCCGGCCTGCCGGCTCCACTGCAACAGGAGCTGTGGCTGCGCAGCCTCCTCGTTTCTTCCGACGTCTGTATCTTCGACCGGCGGGTTCAGTTGGTGCTTCTCATCGAGCTCGTGTGAGTAACCTTTCTGTCATACTTTGTGCGTTCGACAGTCGTTGGTCATGTCGATTGTCCTTGTTTACTATCATCTTCCTTATTATTTTAATTATAGAGTTATCGTCGTACTAAGTGCGCAAGGCCGTACATGTGTGGGCACTTTTTTGCTCCCTATATCGTCGAGACAGCGTCAATACCTGTGAATCTGCCGGGTCGGGTTGTGCAGAGGCCTTCCCCGTTCTTAGCTCCTTCCGCAGCAGCCCCTTCTTATCTGACTTCCTTATCTCCGGTATTTCGTGCATTTGTAAGTTCGACTTCGAGTGAATCCTACGAGGGGCGTACTGGTTTCCAGGGTGCCGCTGCAAAGCTTTTTCCGCCGCACCTTTCGTGGTGATATCGACGCGTTCAATTATAAGGAAGGGTCAGATTTTTCATCCGCGACTGTGTACTCCTATCTGTCTCCAAACAGATACTACGAGGAATTTACGGGTTTTCAGGTGGCAATAGCAAATGCCTGTCAGCCACGCGCTACTACTCGCGAGTTCATTGCTACGCCCGTTGCTAATGTCAGGCCGGTTTCGCTGCTTGTGGATGAGTCCAAGTGGGTCATGTACCCTGCTACGACAGTCTCGGGATCCGTGTTGGCCTCGGTGCTCGTTAACGAAGACTATGAACGGGTTGCGAATCGGTCTGGTAATCTAGCACCTGCTTCCGATCGGTCGGTGACTGAGATTGATCTATCCGGTGATTCTACTGATCGCGTCGCCGCGCTTGGATAATGTCTTGAATTTATCCGATTTATCGATCAGCCTCAAGACGCCCGTGCGCTCTTTGCCCGCGTCAACAGCTTCGACCGTGATGGGGCCCTTGCTCGTACCGTGCCCGATCTGTTGCAAGTACATGTTTAGGTCGGTCTATCAATGCTTAAATGGTCATTCGGTATGCAGTTTCTGATGATTAAGTACTACGCGCTGTGCTATGTGTCGGGGATCATGTGGTAACGTCCGAAACTTAGTGCTGGATTCGTTGGCCGGAGACCAATTGCAACCCTGTCGGTATCAGTACCGAGGACAGTTCATGAAACCTGATGGCTCGATGAATCACGTAAAGGTTTGCTCCTTTCGTTCCTCGCATGTACCCTTTCGAGCGGTTTCTCCATCTGCTTTGTCTGTTTCTTCCGGTTTGTCCTCCTCTATTTGTGTTCATCTCTTGTCCCTTTCGTCTTCTGAGACGGGCGAGTTCAACTTGTGATCGGCATGCGTGTTTTAACCTTTTTACTTGCCATTTTTTGAAACCCGAATAATCTATTTCTATCGCGATGTTCAAAATGTACCCGTATATTTTGCGAACAAAACCCTACACCTAGCACAAGAAAATGTTACGTGTGAGGGTTGATTGTTTTATTCTTCGTGAGGTGTTAAGCTCACGATTGCTGCGAAATATCGGGGCGAGGAAATGAATACAATAAATTATCGGTGAATGCGTTCGTTTATTGATCGTAGTTCACAATGTATGAGTTATATAAAAGAGAGACGCAAGTTTAGGTGACTCAGAGAATACGTGGCTCTACTTATCCGATTCGGATCTATGTCGTGTCTGAGTCAAACGTCGGTTGAGCCGCGTGGTAGTTACGTCGTCGAATAAGAGTCGCCGGAGTAGGAGAGCGAACGCCTCCACGCATCCTTTTTTTTAGTCTCCTAGGTGGTGTAATTTCCTCCCCGTGCGATCGTCCGAAATCGTGAGAGGGGTTCACGCTGAGTCAGAAGAATCGGGCTTTGGGGCGATTTGGCGACTCATGCTCGATTGCATTATAATTAGCAACGCTATATACGTGGGACTTGTCACACGTGACGATGTAATTAATAAAAAGAATGGACGAGTATTAGAATCATAATTTTGAAACAGTTCTTTCTCGGTTGTATAGGATGATCATTCACTGCCCTTGAGTGTTCTACTTACCAAGCAGACCACTTCTTCTTCCTCATTTAAGTGAGAAAGGGCTGCAGCGTATACATAATCAATTGCGTCTGTGGATAAAATGTAGGATTTCTTTGCATTTGCATATTTTTAAAAAATGTTGTTATCAAATAGCATTTTAATATTTTCAAACGCCGCTTGATGTACATCTATCCACCGAAACGTGACATTTGTCTCGTTAGATCAAACAATGGCACATGACTTCTTACAATGTTTTTGTAAATTTCGAGTAACAATTTATAAACTCGATAAAACTTAGTAATTGTAACACGTTTTATGGTAGCTTGAAATTTTTTATCGTACGGATTTTCTCCGAATCCCGTCGTATTTCCTTGCCAAATAAAGTGTCCGAGAAATTCTATTTCTTCGCAGCAGAATTTAGACTTTTTGAAATTTAATCTAGCCACACGTGTGGACTAGCATCATGTGACCGAAGGCGGTAAGGAGGGGTCGCAAAGCCCTACCTACATCCTCGATGGAGGAGCTTCCACTTAAGATCAAATGGTCAGGCAGAGATTAGGTGGTTGCTCCTAGGCGAGAAAGAGATTTTAATACTATAACAAAAATAAAATAATTGATATATTAATTAAATCTTTATTTATTTCAAATATTTAAGTAATTATAATTCTTTACTAATTTGGAGAGAGGGGATAGGTTATAATTTCATTATTTATCTATAAGTAAATTGGGTCAATTCAATTTAATAATAAATAAACCCATGAAAATCAATTTTTTGTAATACAGTTAAAAAAGGCTTTCATAAGTTAGAGCACAGCAATTTGAAATCCTGACTAACTGTCAGAGAACTGTAATTTATACGTTTTAATCCATGTCTCGCTATACAGTACAAGCATAGTATAATAGATTTCGTAATAAAAATTTATAAAATGTTAACAAACAATCGATACACTTCGCTTTAAAAATGTGGTAATAAAGAGTAAATATAATAACCTTAATTCTGTACCCATACAGTACTCATCCCGACATCTATTGAACAACTAGGATTTCGTGCAACGAGGTGAGATTATGCGAGATTGAACGTTCTACTTATGCCACGCGTCTATATTCTAAACGTGTATAATATTATACATTCTTTGCAGAGTCAGAAAATGTTATGCTGCACTCTACACTCTTTCTCGAGTACAGGACTCCGATGTGAGTACACGTACACCCGACTATGCCCTTTAGTCACCTATACACGTTAACAAAGAAATTATTATTAATAATAAACCAAAACTGTTATTATTCATTCATTTTACCACTCCAACAAGGAGTTCTTATTAGTTTTCATTTATGTAGAATGAAATAGAATGATGGAAAACAATGTTCATCATTGAAAAGGGAAATTTCTTGGAGACTGTTATTGCCCATTTAGATCAGTAAATGATGGCACATTTGGTGAACAGATAAACACTCAAATTTTTGTTGATGTATATCAAATTCATGTATAAATACAGAATAGAAATTTCGTCGTTATATGAAATTTTGTGGAAAATTTGACTAATAGCTTCAAATTTGGAATAAAATCATTAATAGGGCGACAATATTTAAGTTTCGAATCTGAAACATGAATAATAATGAAAATATAAAATTTAAAATTATAACTTGAGCGTTGGCAAGCGAAGGGAGCATAGGAAATATGCCGCAATATTATAATAATATACGGTTTCTATAAATTGCAATCACTATATTTAAAACTTTTATGTGTTTGCACCTAGTTACGAAATACTATGGAAAATTTAACGTGTGCTACGGTGAAAGGATCAGCAGTAGATATGTATTTTCGAAGACAAGTTGAATTATCAAATATGTATCGCACGATGGAAGCCAACAACTATAATACTGCTGAAGAAGCAATCAGAGATGTCAAAATAGGGTATGTTCGTTTTTAATATTTCGTAAACATTTTAATAAAAACAGAGCAAATTACTCCCTATGGCGTTCATTCGCTTCGATTAAAAAATAACATATTACATATGTTGTTATCAGTTTTAAAAATAAAATACAAACTACAACTTAAATGCGAAAACTCACCTACGACACGTACAATTAGTTTAATAAATATATACAAAAATATGTTAACCCACCTACTCCACTTATAGATTTTGAGTACCATATATACAACTAAAATGAAAAGAGTAGACGACGGGACTCGAACTCGCGGACCCGAGAGCCAGAGGCCTGTGCTCTAACCACGGAGCTAACGTCTACGATACAAGCAGGCGCTATGCATCGCAGTACGACTCCGCTGCTCGACTCTTATCATACCGCTGCGCTCGCGTTGCAGACTCTGCGTCTGTGATAATGAACGAAAGAGAGTTCGACTAAAACTAAATGTATGTGTGTGTAGTTGTTTATCTAATCAGTAGCAATTGTTTATATAAAGAGATGATTTATGACCCCAATAATAACCTAAAAGCTATTATAAATAAACAACGATTAATGACCTATATAACTATGTACTTAGCTACTGTTAATGATCAATGATTTAACTTATTTAAAAATTTGTTTCAAGAATTTGAATGCTTATTTATTACGTAAATAAACTGTCAGCCGGCTGAATAAAAGTATGTTAATGTGTCATGAGATAATTTATGAGGCTTTTATTATTAATTGAATAAATAATAGCGTATATAACTATTAAAGTTGACGGGAGGCACAGGATGACGATGAGGAGAATAAATAATAACACCAGCACTTTTAATAGGAAAAACACTTTCGATCACTTTTATTATAATATATCTGCACAACACGTCCTTGCGTTTCGGGCTACCAAAAACCATATAGACTTCATCATTCAAGATTCCATTCAAAAATGCAGTTTTAACATCCATTTGACAAACTTCTAGACTGTATTTATTAATGTTAGCGAGCACTGCTCGAATCAGGGGTAATCTTGATACAGGTGCATAAGTTTCTTGCAAATCATAAATATTTTTATCCTTAAAGCCTCTGATTACAAGCCGAGCTTTGTATCTTACATCATTATTACATTCTATCTTTCTTTTAAGGACCCATCTTGAGTCAATTATGTTTGTCTTTCTATTTCTTTCATTAACTTTCGCTCTGTTGACTAGACTCCAGACATTATTTTTGTACATCGAGTGTAATTTTTCATTGATTACTGTGGTCCATTCGAGTTTTTCTTTCGTTGCCATGGCATCAGTATACGATGTTGGATCTCCATTAATGCTTTCAATCAAACCATGAATCTGTTCATCGTCAGCAGGTTGTTCTTTAACAACAATCATTTTTCGTGGTCGTCCTCTTTTCCTTTTGACTCCCACCGATTCATCGTTCGTGTTCTCATTCGATAATTCTTCATTCGGTCTATCTTTGGGTTTAAATTCAGAGAACCAGCAGTTTGAATTAGTTTCCACATTTACTTTTGCCCAGTTATTAATTACATCTTTCTTATATTTGTCTCCAAAGACAATTCTTTCGTTAAACCTTACATCTCGGCTTTCGCACAGCTTTCCATCTTCAGGTTTCAACAACAAGTAGCCTGTGTCTTTAACAAAACGCTTTATTTGTGTTAAATCGACTTTCATATTTGGATTAAATTTTTCCAAAGGAGAAATCATTTCATTACAGATATGTGGCGTTCGATTATAGGCATACACTGCCGCGCTTACAGCCAAATTCCACATGTTTTCTGGCAATTTCGCATCGTACATTAACGTTCTAATCTTCCGTTGTATTGTTTGGTTAAATCTTTCGGAAGTACCATTATGTTGAGGAGTATCTGGACAAGACAGTTGCTGTTCTGCTCCCAACTTCTGTAAAACTTGTATGGTGTACTCTGTGCCGTGATCCGTTCGTAAATAACATACTTTTGCATCCTTTCCTAATAAATTTCGAGCACTTTTAACAAATGATTCAAAGCAATATCCAGTTTCATCTTTCGTTTTCATGGCATAGGCCATAGCCAGTCTTGAATAATCGTCGATAAACACAGATATGTATTTATATCCTTTAGGATAAGAAGAAGGACTTATATTTCCCATAACGTCCGAATGAATGATCTGTAATGGCTCTTGCGCTCTGGCACGTGTCGTTCGAAATGGCAATCTATTTAATTTTGAAATCAAACAGACTTCACACTTTCTAATACTTACGTCGAATTTACATTCTTTCAAACTTTTAATTTCGGGATATTTAGATTGTAATTTCTTTAAATATTCAACAGATGCATGACCCATTCGAGCATGCCACAGCATGACATGATCAACAATTTGCTTGTTATTACCACTTTCGAATTCTAAATCGCAATCGGAACTTCCTACAATAAATTTTGATCTATTGGTACAATATTCCTATCTCTAACCGTGACATCAAAATCCGAATTTACTAAGCTTGTATTTACAATTTCGTTTTCAACTTCACTTTCGAGTTCATTCTCTTTATCGATTACAGGTTCTATTCTTTCATTCATTACTTTCATTTTTTCTTTAGCCATACTTCGCGTTATTACATACGCTTTGATATTATTGGGTATATAATTTGTGTTACAATTCTTTCGTTTAAAGTTTTAAAAAAAATTCGAGAATTTGTGAGATCCTCGGTTGCGCCAGAATCAGCCAAAAATCTGGCTAACAATTTACCCTTTTCACTGATCACGTTCGTTCTTTCGTTATGAATAGTATCTATTTCTGCGCACTCACCGTTCACGTTCAATGCAGTTTTGTCTTGCTGATTACTGCTGTTAGGTTGCTTTCCTCCACGATTGTTTTGATTCGTATATCCTCTTCCTCGTTTATTGCCGAATTTACCTCTTTTTGCGTTCGAATAATTTTGACTTTCGTTCGGTCTTTTGTTATTTCCGCGATAGTTATTACCGCCTCTACCCCGTTTATTATCACGACCACCTCTATAACTATAATTTTTGTTATCATACCTTTTGTCTTTCGAACTTGCCAATTGCTGTGGTCATTGAGCAGCTCGATGTGTCACAAATTTCCTGCATTCATAGCACATCTGAAGATTTGTGCCTTGCCGTGGGCAATCAGGTCCCAAGTGCCCGAACTAATCACAGTTGAAGCACTTGATGGTGGCGGACATGGCACTTCCAGACAGAGGTGTTCTTCCGGACTCACTTTCCTCCTGTATTATAAATTTTTTTTCAAACTTTCGTACGATAAGGGTTTGCCTGATTGAGACATGTTTAGAAAATTCAAACGTTTAATATCTGACAAGGCTTTCGAAATTGCATTATAAAACGCGTCTCGTATTTCATCTTCGGTTAAAGATTTTACTTCCGGCAGACCATTATACGTTCGAAGTATATCTTCGGATCTATTCCAGAATACCGAAGATTTTTCTTTCGATGGATTATATTTTGTACTATATAATTTTTCCCGCAAATTCATAGTAGTCAAATTTGCTTCACTTGCTTTTATTGTTTTAAGCTTTTCTAGTATTTCTTTCGGATTTTGAATCTCACAAACTTTCGAATAATAATTCATATCCAAACGTCCGATTAATCTTTCGCGAACATCATATTTTTCTTGCTGTAGTACATTTTCGTTAACATTTAAACCCGAACTTTCGTTTTCTTCGTTTTCATTGATAATGTGCAACAAGTTAAGTGAACGTAATTCTGATTTGAAAAAGTCTAAGAAATATTCAAATCGCGTGTAAACATTCAATTTGTAGTCTCTATGCAATTTGGTATTTCTCGACTCTAGAAGATCTTTCGCTGTACTTTTGCGTTCTTTAAACCGTTTATCAATTTCCTTCAAAATCAAAGAGTTTACATTACGACTTCCATTGGACATTCAGACTTTCTTTCATTATTAGTTTCTTTCTAGTTTGTCTTACTTACAGGTTTTGATCTTTCGGACACATCAGGCAAATATTTCATTCTGACATCTTTCGTTTTGACTTCCAGCAGCTTATCTCGTATAAATGTCTTAGTGGAGTTCCCATATACAACCAAATTATCAAATTCTCCACGTGACAAATTTAAGAGTCTTTCCATCTCTGCTTTCGATCTTTGCTCGACCTCTTTCAATCTTTCCTCATAACTTACGGCCATCACTTTCATTTTATCTTCAAATTTTGTGGAGTTTAAATATTCATTATTTTGATGTAGAGTATCAAAAATATCATTTTTCCTAGTGCTATTCAGACAATCTCTATTAACATAAAAATTTCGAGGTTCTAAGGTCGTTATGTTGGTAATTTTAGGAGTACCTTTCATTAGATCGTTCAACGTATCTCTAAAACTATTTTTTTTTCTTTCGGACTTTCTAGCTTTGTGGAGTCTTCCTTTTTGCTTTCGTCATCACTACTTGCCAATGCTTCCTCCTCCTGGCAGTATGGAAGAAGCAAATCCTTTTCTAATACTTCACATTCGGCCAATTCTTCCGTCAGACTTCTGAGCTCCAGCTCAGATACCTCTGATTTTCCTGCAATTTATTAAATAATTTACAAATTCTATCTCAGAAAATACAAATTCAACACTAGAGTTAAATAATTGAATCAATATCTTTCAAACAAAATTTATCATTGAAAAATTATTTAAAGACAGCTGTTGTTTTATTCTTTTGACCGAACACAAGTCAATTAAATAAAACGAGTTAGTACCATGGCATCCGAACACAAGATAACCACAATACTCCCTCAGACTCATGTAGCTGATTACCCTCTTAACCGAATACAAGTCAAAAGAGCAACAGCAAGTACTTGCTGTATATTTTGAGAAACAAATAATAGTAAAAGGAATAATACCAACTTCTTTCTTAAAACCACTTTCAGTGGTGAAACAGATGTTATTATCCTTCAGGTGCACCTTCACTGGTTTTTTAGGAAGAGTAAGAGAGTGGATTGATCTAGAATGAGTAAGATGTATATTAATTTAAGTTTTTCCTTTCAACTTGCGTTACTTAAATTTCGTCTTTCAACACTCTTTCTTCATTCGAAATTCTTTCTTAAAAATTTTACTTCCGTTCAAATATTCGTTCAACTTTCAAGTTTAACTTCCCGTTCAAAAATTCGTTAAACTTTCAAATTCAACTTTCCGTTCTAAAATTCGTTCAACTTTCAAATTTAACTTTCCGTTCAAAAATTAACCTTTCGATTTTTCTTTCCGTTCAATTTTAAAAATTTTCAATTTTGTTTATTTAATTGTTTAATTGAATTTAATTTAAACTAATTAGGCATGCATGCATTTTCAAGTATATACATATATATATATATATATATATATATATATATATATATATATATACATATATAAATACTGTAACGGGGTGGTTTCTAGGCGGCTAACTGCTTATGTACCCCGTACAAATGCAAAGTTCTCCTGCACTTTGCTTTTGCGAGATGCTGTACTCGCTCGTGTGGTCGCCTACCTGCGAGGATGCTCCGGTGCTCAGTATGCACTACACTCCTGTGTAGTGCCCGCGGAGGCGGCGGTATTCGGCGGTTTGAATAGGAAGAGGGATCGGGACGACAATCAAATGAATACACTACCGATTCTACTAAAAAAAAGGCGTTTATTCAGTAAAAAATCCGTCGTCCGTATTACGCGTATTCCCGTCGCGAGGCCGCAAAATCTACCGGATCAACGACTGGGGCCAAATGCCTCGCCAGTCGATCGCGCATAAATAAAATAGAATTTAACCACTACTTTCTCTTATCTCGTCGATCCTCGTCGTACTCTGGCCAGGGAGTCTCCTGCTCGACCTTGCCGTGCTTCGGTTGCGGTGATTCACCAGTGGCAGTGGTTACTGCGGCTGCTGCTGCGCTGCAGTTGCTGCCGTTGCTGCCTCCCCTGGTGGCTGTGGCTGCTCCCGATGGTGCTGTCGCCTTCGATGCTGCTGTTACTGCTTCCTTGCTGCTGTTGGTGCTACCCAACACTTAGGATCTTTTGCGCGCGTAATCTCTGACTTCTCACGAGTACGGACAAAAGCTAACTGACTCGAATTTCCCTCTAATTGCGAGTCTTCTACTGTCCTTCCCGCGCTTCAGCAACCCGCGCCGACGTACGCGTCTCGCCGCCCGTTACAATAAATATATCCGCACTCGTATATGCGTCCATATACGTGCGCAGACATATTCCCGTAAAGTGATTTGCGTTTAACTGCACACATGCATACGCATACGTATGCTCGCCATACTGATCTTTTCTTTCTAATAGATTTCTTTCGGATTTAACATTCATTACTTTCTTAGCCTTTCGAAATTATAGTATGTATATATCTATATATACGTGTAAGGCAACTTTCCGGGACAGAAACAGATTTGTAATGCAATCTTCTGGGATATTTGAAACTTTCCGGGACATCCCAGAAAAATTTTTGTATAATCATCCGGGATCCCAGAAAAATTTGTATGCATTATATGGGATCCCAGAAAAATTTGTATCCATTATACGGGATCTCAGAACAATTATTTGTATATTTCCGGGCTTATATTTTTATAGCATCTGGGATTATATTTATAGTTATCTGGGATTCATATAGATATACAGGGTGATTCAGAAACAATAGAACATTTATATACCATCGTGATCAGCGTGAAAAACTGAGTCCAAGGGATTTGGGCCGGAAAATTTTCATCCCCTTTTCAGCTTCCCAGTTAGCAAAGAAAAATAGCCCCACCACAGCGCCCGGCAGAGAAGCGCGTGAGGGGAAGTGGGCGCGGCGGCCGCGGCATTCGAAAAAGAGGGGTAAAGCCGTTGCTAAGGAGGTCGGTGGCGGTGGCCGGAGGGGAACGGGGAGCCGAAGCGAGCGGTGAGAGCCAATATTACCGAACGTCCGACAATCAGCTCGCGCTAAAAACTTTCATTCAAAAGAAGAAATTTTAGCAAATTGAAGAAATTAATTTCAAAGATACGTAGCACTTTAGATTTCAAGAAGCCATCTTATCCAGGTTATGTAAATGAGTTTCGCGGTGCTGGGCATTCAAAACATTTTCGGCAGCCGATCGCTTCTCGCGAACAGCTGATATGTACATGTCAATATCACAATGATGGCGATTTGAACATGAGCCTCAACTATAAAAGAATAAGACTCTTGTAGTGAAACCTACTACGCTTTCAGAGGTCATCGGTTGCAGATTTCTCGCGCTTTCCTGGTCCTATCGCAATGGCGAACTGCATGATGAGCTTCACCCGCGATGGGCCTCCAAACATTAGAATATTTTGCCATGTACATTCGAAAAATCGCAAGAACTGAGCATTAGGAGCTGCCGCTGTACATTTATCGCACTTTTCTGGCCTTATCGCTCTGGCAAACTGCACGTGTATCTCGGCTGGAATCCAGCGCTGAAACATAAGCGTATATTTCGACGAAATATAGGAAATAGCGAGAGCTAAGAATTGCTAGCATTGGTTGCAGATTTCTCACGCTTTTCTGGTCCTATCGCAATTGGAATATTTTGCCATGTACATTCAAAAAATCACAAGAGCTGAACAATAGGAGCTGCCGCTGCAAATTTCTCGCGCTTTCCTCGCTTTATCACTCTGGCGATATGCAGGAGAAGTTCCACCAGCGATGGGCCTCCAAAGATAAGAGTATTTTGCGTTGTAAAATCGGGAAATCGCGAGAGCCAAAAATTCAGAGCATCTGCCACAGATTTTTCGCGCTTTTCTGGCCTTATCACTCTCTCTCTCTCTCTCTTTATATATATATATATATATATACATACATATATAAACATACGTTTATATATATATATATATATATATATATATATATATATATATATATATATATATATATATATATATATATATATATATACATATATATATAGAGAGAGAGAGAGAGAGAGAGAGAGAGAGGGAGGGAGAGAGAGAGAGGGAGAGAGAGAGAGAGAGAGAGAGAGAGAGAGAGAGAGAGAGAGAGAGAGAGAGAGAGAGAGAGAGAGAGAGAGAGAGAGAGAGAGAGAGAGAGAGAAAGGGGGAGAGAGAGGACGAAGGGGGCAGAGTGCGACAGAGTGCGAGATGGTGCGAGAGGGTGTGAGAGAACGAATGAGAAGACTAGATTAAGGGTGAGAGAGCGCGTGAAAGTAGGAGAGAGGACGAAAGAGTCAGAGAAATTTATTTCTTATCTGTAAATAGGTCAATTATTTTTCTTAAGGTAGAATTAATTTGTTTTACATCAAATTTCTGTGAAAAATTGACATTTCTCAACATCTTTTCCAAAGATGCGGGAAAGGTCTATTAAATTTTTATTTGCCGATTTTGTTTTTCTGTTACTTTGTTTCAAAGTGGGTTGACAGAATAAATTATACTTTCGTGATTTTATGCAATTTATTTTTTTTTTATTTTCGTGACAAATTTTGTTTTTTTTTTTTTTGATACATAAAATAAACATAAAAAATTAGATGCTAATAATAATTTTTATTTTTAGAATTTAAAACAGGTCCATGGGATGAAGACGAATGTTATGCCTTTCGAAAAGTGTTCAGGAGTTTTTTATCTTCTAGTCAAAGCCCATCTTCGCTAGAAATTCGGCGTGCACGCCAGCATAATCAGTATTTAAGACAAAGAAGTTTGAAACAGATATCTGGAAGATTTTATAATATCTATAAGAGAGTAATAAAACGTTACTAAATGATTAATAAAAAATTAAAGTAAAAAAGAAGCCCGAATGTACTTCAATACACCTATTTCCAATGTATCGCCAACATTATAGGACAGGTTTCACTTCAAGCTAATTTATTATGATTTTTGAGATATGACTGATTCTGGTCAGCCGATTAACCATTCGGTTCTATCAAAATAAATGTAATTAAGTAATTCGAATGAAAAAAAAACCCGTTGAGAATTTTGCATTCCTTAAATTAGGACATTTATTTTGATTTTTAGTTAACCTATTAAATTTTTTATCCCTAAATTAAATAATTGTAAGTATTATTCACTATCATGATTACATATGATGACAACATTGTTTAAGTAGCGTGGCGTCAGATTAGTACTTTCAAGTTTAACTTCCCGTTCAAAAATTCGTTAAACTTTCAAATTCAACTTTCCGTTCCAAAATTCGTTCAACTTTCAAATTTAACTTTCCGTTCAAAAATTAACCTTTCAATTTTTCTTTCCGTTCAATTTTAAAAATTTTCAATTTTGTTTATTTAATTGTTTAATTGAATTTAATTTAAACTAATTAGGCATGCATGCATTTTCAAGTATATACATATATATATATATATATATATATATATATATATATATATATATATATATATATATACATATATAAATACTGTAACGGGGTGGTTTCTAGGCGGCTAACTGCTTATGTACCCCGTACAAATGCAAAGTTCTCCTGCACTTTGCTTTTGCGAGATGCTGTACTCGCTCGTGTGGTCGCCTACCTGCGAGGATGCTCCGGTGCTCAGTATGCACTACACTCCTGTGTAGTGCCCGCGGAGGCGGCGGTATTCGGCGGTTTGAATAGGAAGAGGGATCGGGACGACAATCAAATGAATACACTACCGATTCTACTAAAAAAAGGCGTTTCACTTCAAGCTAATTTATTATGATTTTTGAGATATGACTGATTCTGGTCAGCCGATTAACCATTCGGTTCTATCAAAATAAATGTAATTAAGTAATTCGAATGAAAAAAAAAACCCGTTGAGAATTTTGCATTCCTTAAATTAGGACATTTATTTTGATTTTTAGTTAACCTATTAAATTTTTTATCCCTAAATTAAATAATTGTAAGTATTATTCACTATCATGATTACATATGATGACAACATTGTTTAAGTAGCGTGGCGTCAGATTAGTACTTATTACAATTTTAACTAACAACGTACCAAAGCAGCGTATGCGGCAAATTTCTTCAATTATATTCACATACCTATCAGTTGTAAACGAGTTAAAATACAAATAGGAACAAAATCAAGTCTTTCTACCACTTCTAAGACAACTTACGTGAGGGCTCACATTACTTCAGTGTATCAATTGACTAATCACGTTGTCAATTTGTAGATAGGCTTACGTGATTACATATGTCAGTTTTTTCAGCCAGGATCAAATACATTACGACTAGGGAATTCAGAAGAGAATAAACCATTAATAACGCTGTGTTACTTAAATTAGAACCAATTAGAACACTGTAAACGTCATATTGCCTTAAATTAGTGCTCACAACAATTTCAGCTGATAATAGGAGATAGCAAACTAACCAGAACAACGTATGAGGAAAATTACATGAATTTAAAATACATACCTCATAGCTAAGAGGCAATTATACAACGAATTAAAATATTGTATGAGTGTCATTGAAAAACATTAATTATTAGTAAGGATTTCCAATGATCATAAACCATTTAGAACACTGTATCACTTAAATTATGAACTTTACTTTTGATTTTAATGTCAGCTATGAGTGGTTTAAACCCAGAATTAAAAAATTGTAAATTTTTTACATCATTGAATTAAGAACCAATGAGAACAGTGTATAAGTCGTGTTGCCTTAAAAATAGTACTCATTACTGTGTTAGATAAGAAAAAGAGATGGCAATCTATCCTGAACAATGTATGAGGTAAATAACGTACGTTTAAAGCACATACATCGTAGATTGAAGAAAATTAAACAACGAATTAGAATAATCTTAGAGCGTGGATTGGATAAAATTAATCATGATTAAGGATTTCGGATTATGATGAACGATCTGGAACGCTGTATCACTTAATTTATGAAATATAATTTTGATTTTAATGTCTCCTATGAGGAATTTAATCCTAGAATTGAAAAACTGTAACTTTTTTTCATTATTCGGCTAAGATCCAATGAGAACACTTTTGCCTTAAAAATGTCAATGTATGAGGTAAATTATGTGAATTTAAATTCCATACCTCATAGCTAATAGGCAAGTATACAACGAAATAGAATATTCTATGTTTGACATGGGATACAATTAATTATGATTAAGGATTTCCGGTGATACTAAACCATTTGAAACGGTGTATATCTTAAATTATGAACTTTCCTTTGGTTTTTTTATAATCCATTAATGGCATAATCACGGAATGCAAAGTTTATAATTTTTGTTCATTATTAAGTTAAGAACGAATTCGAACACTGTATAAGTCGTTTTTGAGTCAAATTGAGTAGATTCCTTTGGTACATTTATTTTCTTTATTAAAGTAATTAACGTAGATATTGTTTTTGTCATAGTCAACCTTTTCAATAAATTCTTTTATTAATTCTGTTATAACTTCACTGTCACACTTGAAACATTATTTTCCATTTATAATTTCTACTTTTTTTTGTATCAAAACCTAAATAAGTATCTAAGATTAAAAATTTTGCGATATCATCTATAAGAGACAAGTATTTCTAGCTTAATATTTTTACATACAAATTTTAGTATTTTCCTATAACTAATGAATTAATTATTCACTTATAATATTTACATTACATATAATATGATTTATATGTAAAATAATGAAGAATAAAATTGAATGTAAAAAATTTATACATAGAAAATTACAATTAAGAAAGTTGATGAGATTTATTCTGTGTCCAATAACTAAAGGTATGGAGTTCCTGAAAGAGATACTATGAGTTCCAAATATTTTTAGGTTACAATCTAGACAAAAATATAAGTTACTTCTGGGATCCCAGAAAAATCGTAGCCCAGAATCATGCTTTGGAGATATATATATATGCTTAACGCAACTTTCTGGGATTCTATATTTCTGGGATCCCAGAAAAAATTTCTAGGATTTTGTACTTAACTTCTGGGATCCTGGAAAAAATTTACTATTTTATTCGGCTACTGAATCTTGACTTCTTGGATCCCAAAAAAAATGTTGTATGTATTCCAGGCAATAATCTGTAACTTCCGGGATCCCATAAATAATTAATAGTTGTTTCTAGGCTGTCACAATTAATAGTCATGTTGTCTTATAGAAGTATACATTAGCTGTACAAAACAATGTTCTATTACCTATAAGAAATTTTGTTTGATGCAGTTACATTAAGCAAACTAATAATCTATTATACATAATCTATAAAAGCAGATTGAGTATAATGCAGTTTAATTGAAAATCAAAATAATTAATTTTGAAAATGTTGACCTTTGAAGAATTATCCATTATTGATGATATTGCTAAATTTTTAATATTAGACAATTATTTAGGATTTGATACCAAAAAAGTGGAAGTTATCGATGGAAAAAAATGGTTTAAGCACGACAGCAAAGTTATAGGGGAAACTATAAATATTTTTCTTAAAAATGTTAATTATGATAAAACTATTGCTGATATGATTTCTTTGATAAAAACAAAAAGTTTACCAATTACTGTTTCTGAAAAATTCTGGCATTGTTTAAAACAAAGTTTAAGGAATTATTTAGAATTAATTGATCCTAATAATGAATTGTATGCAGTGAAAGAAAGTTTTCAATACTCTGATATAGAAAGGCGAACTAAAATTGTCACTAAAACTTATTAAAAAAAAATAGTAAACTAAATTCTTTATCTGGCTTTTATGCCAAATTAACTCCAGATCAAGAAAAATTGTTAGATAAAAAAAACAAAGATTTTTCAATTATTTACAGCACTAGAATGAAAGCCAATATGTTGTTATTGGGACCAGTTGCAATAATTAATCATGACTGTAATGCCAACTGCGATTATTCAACAAAGGCAAATTTACTCTGCGTAGAAGTAAAAAAGGATATAAAAAAGGGTGATGAAATCACGTGCTATTACAGTGGAGACTACTTTAGTGCAAATAATGAGTTTTGTGAATGTAAAACATGTGTTAAACAAACAAATGTACATCAAAAGCAATTAAAACTAATACAGGTAACTATTTTTATTTTCAGTATAATAGTAAAATAATATAAATTAGTTTAATAATCTTATTTTAATTATGTAATACGTATACTTTTATAGAATGTGTAACCTATTTTATTTTAAATTACTTTTTCAAGAATGGTTAAATTATTTTTTATAGATTGAGGATTTGTCAAAGTCAAGTATTTTTATCAGAAAATCAATTGAGTTTAAAACACGGATAGAAACAATCACATCAACAGATTTCGAAGGAATATGTCAAAGAAGGATTACAAATAACTTTGGAAAAGGTTTAGCCTACGATAATGAATTATATAATGTATTCATTGAATTTTTAAGAGGAAGTAAAATTATCACTCAAAGTACTAATAAGCCAATATTAGATCATTTTGAAATAAAGAATATAGTTCTTGGGGTGTACAAAAATTGGCATATATCTAGTTACAAGGCTGTACAAAAATTCATAACAAAATACTTCAGAACCATTAAAAAAGATATCATAGGAAAGCTTAAAATGAATAACGCAAACATATATAAATAATTGATTAATAAATTAAAATAATGGTTATTGCCATGTTCGTGTACGTTTAAATTGATTTTCACATGATATATAAAATCATACTTTAAAAATAGTTTAAATATTATTTAACATACATGGTAATACGATAACCATATTTTGTGATTATATACATACTATTTACTTCTCATCAAATGTTAATATTTTTTATTGACATTTAAAATTTTTATAAAATAGATTACAATGAAAATATGATTCTCTTGGCACCAGAATTCAAAGCCATGGAAATTTATACGTCAAATCTCATAGTAACATGCATAATGATGTATCCTAAAGAATTTGGAAATTGCATTTTTAGAAGAAAAAAATTGTTATATTCAGAGAAACAGATAATCTCGAATCAAGAGATCTTATAAATAATGGTATGTGTATTTGACTAAAGCTTTGCAGTAGCGGGGCCAGAGTAGGTCAACTGCCCGAGCGCCTGTCGCGCTGCCCTTTTAATTGCTCGCTCAACTGTCGCCCTTCTACTCAATCATACTTCGGAGAAACTTAAAGTTAAAGTTAAAACAAATTAATGTTATATAACCAAATATCTAGGTTATGTCCATTTCCTTATTCACGATTAGTACGGAAAAAGAATGTTTATAATGATAATTTATTGACGTATAGATATTTGCTAAATTAATTGAAAATAAATTACCATGTCAGTTTTTACTTAACTGTCTCGGTTGGATTTGTCAGTTCGAGGCCCATGAGTAATTTTCTATTTGCCGGGTTAAATTTCTTGTTACGGTTGTCACAGAGGATCTGACAACACTAGCCAACTATAGATCTGGATTCTAGTGTATTTTTATATCCAGAAAACTGTAATAACATTATCTTTTTTCCCAGTGCATTAGGAAAAATTTTGACTTTTAGAAGTTACAAGAGGTTTTGACCGCAATGCCTGTTTTCCAAGTTTGGTCTTTGCTCTCAATTGACAGCTAACATACGCATATAGCCCTAATTTTTTGCATGCACTTTTATGATAATCAAACAGTATTTAAAGTTGAATTCATCTCAAGTAATGCACCTTTAATTTTTATTCAGACACCCATGTGAGTACTGTGCTCCATCGATGAAATATTAGTATGGGTGTCCGGATAAAAATTACAAGTGCATTACTTGTGATGAATTCAACTTTAAATACTGTTTTACTATCATAAAAGTACATGCAAAAAATTAGGGCTATATATGCATATGTTATTTTTCAATTGAGAGCAAAGACCAAACTTGGAAATCAGGCATTGCGTTCAAAACCTAGATCTTGTACCTTTTAAAAGTCAAAATTCTTACTAATGCTCTGGGAAAAAAGACAAAGTTATTACAGTTTTCTGGATATAAAAATACACTAAAATCTAGATCTATAGCTGGCTAGAATTATCAAATCCTCTGTGACAACCGTAACAAGAAATTTGACCCGGCAAATGGAAAATTTCCCATGGGCCTTGAACTGACAAATCAAACTGAGACAGTTAAGTAAAAACTGACATGGTAATTTATTTTTATTTAATTTAGGAAATATTTATATGAAAATTCTGATATCTAGCTTTATTACAACGTAAATGGCATAATAACAATAGACTTGAACTTACTTACTATTTGAGTTAAGTTGCTTTTTACGATCCAAAAAAATCTATGTTTGTTAAAAAATAATCAATAATAATAAAAGCCTTCATTGATAAATTATTTTTATCTGCTATTATGTAAGCATTATTATACAGTACCATAACCTTGTAAAACAAAATACTTAGCAGAATCTTAGCAAAATTTCAACTCGTTTACTGCTAAATATTAGCAAAAGCATTTAGCTAAGTCTAAACGGCATAGCTGAATTTTACCGTTAACTTTCTACCAGGGTATGTAAACCATATTTTATAAGCATGGTTTATGCATATTGTTTAATACGTCAATTTAAATACTTTTTTCTAACATTAGCAGCTTTCCATGGCAGTCTGACATCTCATATTTTATACAAAAATGTGTAGAATTATGTAGAACGTGAGTGCTACTGTTTTTTTGGTGTAAACCCAAAAAATATACAAGCTTAACTAAAAGAAGGTAATTTATTTCAAATACATATTAAAAAAAAATTTCCTGTAAAATTTGAGCTTTCTAGCTTGTAGAAAAATCGAACAAATCCCAAATCAAAATTAAAATACAAAGTATTGTAAAACTATCATGATTTTGAGAATTTTTTATATGGGATTTATTCAAAGACTATCAAAGCTAGAAAGCTTAAATTTTATAGAAATATTTGTTTTAATGAGTAAATTGAGACAATCTAGTTTTATTTCAGTATAAACTCCTACATTTACATATATTATATGAGTACCCAATAGGAAATTTTAGGCATCAAAGACCTGATCAGCATTCTATATAATTTTACACATTTTTATGTAAAATAAAAAATATGTAATTTATTAAACTATTTAATAAAGTTCAATGAAATTCGCATATTTAAGCATCCATAAGAGTCAGTCATATTTTCATTGATTTTCAAGTAAATATTTAATAAAAAATTCTGAGTTACAACTCAGAATCAAAAATTTCAGAAAAAAAAGTTTTATGGCAAAATTTTGATTTTTACAAGTTTGTTTTGACGTATATTTGTAGCTGAAAATATGGTACATTATGTAACAAGAAAGTAAATTCAATTATTATCCTCGCTTCGCTCGGTCAGTAAATCACCCGAGGGAATAATCAACTTTGCTCCCTTGTTGCATATAGTACTTTATTCACGACTGAATTGTATAGCCACATTATTCCTTGAAAAGTTTTCCTTTTTAATAAATATACTAGCAAAATCCAGCGCGCTGGGCGCGCCTTGGATTTTGAGGTTGGGTTCCAATTTATAACTATGTTGAGACCGGATGTTTTTTTTCAACCAATCAGATCACGTCTTCAGAGCCTTTACGACATTCGGTCATCACTTTTTTAAAGCATCTGGAAGCTGGTACTCGAAATGAAAATGGACTACTTCGGCTTACATATTTCGATTGCGCATAAAAAATGCCTTTCAAAATTGTAAAATCAATGTTTGTTCGAATTTTGGTTTTTGAGAAATTCAAGTTTTTTTGCTATGAAATAATTCATTTATACATTTAAAAAATTATAGTCTATAGATTTTTGGATGCGCAATCAGGACCCGTATCGGTTGATGCTGATAATCATTGTTTATCACTTTAAAAATAATAAAAAGTATTTACGCAAGTACGTACTGTGCGCATGCGCGTGCCCGTCGTAGAGAGGCAAGAGAGGTAAGAGAGGAGAGAGCGAGAGCGCGAACGTGTCACAAAGTTATTAGGTTATTTTATTACGCACGCAAAAATTCTCTTTAGCGTGAATTTACGTGGTTACATTGATTTACGAAGATTAATGCGAATTCCCCATGGGATGATTGCTTCGGAGTAATATCGCGTATATAATTGGAAGAACTCACATCATTTAGGACTAAAGCAATAATGTCTTGTGAGGGGCACAGGAAGTTGTAACAAGCTATTTCGTACGCATTACGTGAATGTTTTAAAAAATTCAAAAAATTTTGAAAATTTTAAATTATTTTGAAAATATTTGAGAATTTTGAAAAAGTTTAAAAATTATTGGAACGTCAAAATTTGTATTAATCTTGAACTTTTGAGCAGCGGGAGGAAAAGTTCATTTCCTCACGCTGCTACTTTTCCTCACATTGAAAACATTTTTCATGCGCAATCGAAATATGTAAGCCGAAGTAGTCAATTTTCATTTCGGTTGCCAGCTTTCAGGTGCATTTTTTTAAGAGTAAAACACTTTTTTAAGACTAGATAATATTTCTTTTTTTAAATTTTCTCACATTTTCAATTTAAACATTTTTTAAAAAATATTAATATAGAAAATCAACAACGTAATATACAAACGATTTGATCTAGTTTTTATTTATTACAGTTTTGAAGAACATCATGTTAAATGACATAAAGAAAAGAAATACAGTCGTGCAAATAACTAGTCAACAAGAAGCCCATAAAAAATATAAAAACTGCTTCAAAAGTCAATCTTTGGGAGAACGAAATTCAGCAAATATTACTCGAAGTAGCGAACCTAATGACAGCTTCAGTAATCTCACAATGGGAGAAATAAACGAACTGATAGGTTACAACACACAATAAAAATAACTTTTCAACATACACATCTTATAGAATTTATTTTTTACCCCACAATTTAAAAAAAAAATTAACCACATCTGTATTAATTTTTATTAAATAAAATTAACAACACATTAATTAAAATACGTATTAAATTAAAAAATAAAATCATAAAACTAAATTCTAGTCAAATAGTTACTTCTTATTTCAGATCTGTGCGACGACAGTGTAACGTCAACGTTGCACTTCACTTTTTAGGGTCACAATCAAAAATTGAAGCAGAAAATTCAACGTCTATATTAACTGATATTTACGTTAGTTTTAATGTAGACCAGGTATGACAGTTGGTCTTTAGATCATTCGCAATACTTCATGTGATAAAAATATAATCATAGGTATAAAGTGATTTCAAATAAAAAAAGGCACGCTTTTAACCGATGTAGGATCATGTTCAGTGAATTGATCAAATCGTACCATACATATTCATCCGGTATTCTAATCGATGTTTACGTTACTGTCTGAATAATATACATAATCCGTGTTGTATATCGACTTGTACAGTGTTCCATCTGACTCAGAAGCGTTTTCCTACTCTAGTATCTCGACATATTAGGTTATTTGATTTATATTAACAGGGTTTGAGTTCATAATGTAAAAATTAAACGGTGTTAATCAATGCAGGTTCATGGTTCGTGAACTGATTTCACCGTTGCACGGACGGTAGCACGGTATTGTACTCGATTTTTACGGTAATTGTTGACTAATTGCCATACCTCGTTTCATCCATCGACTTGTACAATGTTCCATCCGACGCAGAAGTGTTTTCCTACTCTAGTATCTCGACAGATTATGTTATTTAATTTCCAATAATAGTGTTTGAGTACATAATATAAAAATTATACAACGTCAATCGATGCAATTTTTTTGTTCGTGAACTGATCTCACCGTTGCCCGGGCAGTAGTACGATATTCTACTCGATTTTTACGGTACTTGTTGACTAATTGCCATACCTCGTTTCATCCATCGACTTGTACAATGTTCCATCCGACGCAGACGCGTTTTCCCACTCAAGTATCCCGACATATTAGGTTATTTGATTTATATTAACAGGGTTTGAGTTCATAATGTAAAAATTAAACGGTGTTAATCAATGCAGGTTCATGGTTCGTGAACTGATTTCACCGTTGCACGGACGGTAGTACGGTATTGTACTCGATTTTTACGGTAATTGTTGACTAATTGCCATACCTCGTTTCATCCATCGACTTGTACAATGTTCCATCCGACGCAGAAGTGTTTTCCTACTCTAGTATCTCGACAGATTATGTTATTTAATTTCCAATAATAGTGTTTGAGTACATAATATAAAAATTATACAGCGTCAATCGATGCAATTTTTTTGTTCGTGAACTAATCTCACCGTTGCCCGGGCGGTAGTACGATATTCTACTCGATTTTTACGGTACTTGTTGACTAATTGCCATACCTCGTTTCATCCATCGACTTGTACAATGTTCCATCCGACGCAGACGCGTTTTCCCACTCAAGTATCCCGACATATTAGGTTATTTGATTTATATTAACAGGGTTTGAGTTCATAATGTAAAAATTAAACGGTGTTAATCAATGCAGGTTCATGGTTCGTGAACTGATTTCACCGTTGCACGGACGGTGTACGGTATTCTAATCCATTTGTACATCACTTTTTCACTAATTTACTTAACGCGTTTCGTATATCGACTAGTACGGTGTTCCATCCGACGCATTACACATTTTTCTACTCTATTTATCGCGACAGATGATGTAATTTGATTTCTAATAACAAGGTTTAAGTATTTAAAGTGTATGTAGTACGGTATCAATCAATGTAGGGTTATGGTTTATAATGTAAAAATAATACGGCGTCAATCAAAGCAGGGTCATGGTTCGTGAACTGATCTCACCGTTGCATGGACGGTAATACGGTACTGTACTCGATTTTTACGGTACTTTTTCAATAATTTACTTACCGCGTTTCGTATATCGACTAATACGGTGTTCCATCCGACGCATTACACATTTTTCTACTCTATTTATCGCGACAGATGATTTAATTTGATTTCTAATAACAGGGGTTGAGTATTTAAAGTAGATATAGCACGGTGTCAATTCATGTAGGGTTATGGTTCGTGAACTGATCTAACCGTTGCAATTAAATATATGATTAGCATACTCTATTGAATGTACACAGGTGGCAGGTTTTATTATATTTATTGAAAATTTAACATTACAAAAGTAATTGAGTTTTACAATATAACTGTTTTGAATATTTTAGTATTAAACATTATAAAGTTAAGATAATTCTAAAATAGTCTTGTAAATTTATGTACTTTCTTCTAATACTATTACTTAGTATTAATATCATTTTTCAATACTGATTTAAAGTACAATACAATTAGAATTACTGGAATTGCTTGTCGTTCATTCTCATTTTTGTAATTGTTAACTTAAACATAATTTTTTCACTGTATATTCATTAGATAATATCTTTTAATATTTACTTCTCATTTAAAGCTTTTCATTTTTTAAACTAAACTGTAAGCATTTCTTTTACTATATTTTATATATTATTAGAACAATGAAACTATTCACAGATCCTTAAGAATTCCTTAATTAAAAAAAAATTTCAAACTTTTTATCTGTAATCGTCGATGAATGCGTAAAAATATAACGTTTGAATTATTCAGATTTGAGATATTTCAATAATTTCTTAAGTTTCCAGTATATATATTTTGAAATCTAACATCTATCTGTTTCATACTTCTTTGATTCAAATATTTATTTTTTGTTCGAGCTTGTCGTATTTCTGGTGACGACGGCGTTTTTCGATTTGACAAATATTTATTGAAAGCTTCACGAAAAGCTTGGCATTCATTATGACTCCATGGTCCGTTTTGATCTAAAAATAAAATTCATTAGTATCAATTTTATATTAAATATGTTATAACGTAGATAATGCAGACACAAAAATTAATTGCTTTTTCTGTCTTTTCGGTCGCTTTATGAATATATTATAGATTGTCTTATAGAGCAAAATATCTGAAAATGATATGAAATATTCGTGCAAAGAACTTAGAGCAAGTCTTACTAGTCAAAATAAGGATTCTCGAAATTCATTAAGATTTTTTTTTAAGTGTAACTTATTGTATGTACACTTTTTTACAGGAACGGTAATAAAACCTCTACTTTAGAAATAATCAATCTGTTGCTTGAGTAACTATCACGTGGTGATGATAGAACAATATATTTTTTTTACGTATAATACCATTCTAAACCTAGTTTATTATATTATTCATATATTTTTCATTTATTAGAATATTTTGTTCTGATTAACGTTGCACGAATATAACATATAGCAATGATTTTCCGAATTATTGCTATATGTTATTGGCGTTACGAACTAAGAATTTTTTCACTGTTTACGATAACTACTGCTAGACTTTTGCCAATCTACTGAAAATATACATACTTGCATGAAAACGGTTGGAGAACAAAAAGAAAACAAGAAAAAACTGTAGAAATATTGAAACTTACACTCTTCACCTACTAGTCGTTCATCGTCATCATTTTAACTGTTCAGAAGTAATGATGGTGTTTGTTTCAATTGAGGTTTCTGTAGTTCAGGTTTTTTACGTTTGGGCTC
The DNA here is from genome assembly GCA_020010945.3 of Muscidifurax raptorellus. Classification (NCBI taxonomy): domain Eukaryota; kingdom Metazoa; phylum Arthropoda; class Insecta; order Hymenoptera; family Pteromalidae; genus Muscidifurax; species Muscidifurax raptorellus. Next base: position 63,646 of record JAHUUD020000100.1, read on the forward strand.
ATACTTGTTGCTATTAATTCGCTTTAGAAAATTGACTTTTGCAACATCTTGCTTATCAACAATTCTTTTATACTTAGACTTCTGCATTTGTTCTGAATGTCCTAAAATTTCTGCGCACATTGAAGTATTCTTTCCATCTTCAATTAAACCATTAACAGTAGCTGCGTGCTTACGCAGTGCGGTAGATCTTATTTTTTTATGATCTATTTTACTGTATTCTTCGGAACATTTTTGTGAAAAACGGACAATTGTGTCGTACATATTTATATATCTATCATTCCCATCTCGTCCACTTTTTAGAGCAAATAAATATATATTGCTATTAGGAATTCCAAGTGAACTTCGAGCTTTCAACAGCAACTTTAAACAATCATAATCTAAATTATCCATGTGCAAGGAGCCTTTTCCATCAAAGCGCTTTCCTAGTATATCCATTCTATAGAATGCTAATCGTTCTTGTTTTTCTTCTTCGCTCAACTGATGAAAAAATTCACTGTTTTTATCGGCTTTCTTAATGCATTGAAAATCTTTAAGAAGCACTTTACCTACTTCTCCATTCCGTCTTCGATTAAAACTTTCTATAAGTAATGCAACACATGACAAAATTGTGAGATACTGATTGTAAGTAATACTGTCACTACCTTGTACGTCCGCTAAGATTTCACTTCTTAGATGATTTAGATATTGTCTAAAAATAACAATATCATTGGACAGTGGGAGTGATTTGTCATTAGTATGACGATTAAGCTCTTTTCTAGAAAGATGAGCCTTAATCGATATCGCCCCCTGAATATCATCTTCGAAGAACGATCTGAATTCATTCAAATTCTGAATGTTTTCTGCATCTTTCAATATGACCAAGTGATGACGAAGAATTTTGAAACATTTACGAAAAATGATAGGTAAGGTTTCTGCGTTATATATTACACCAAAACGTTGTGTTTTTTCATCATAATCACTGACAACTCTAATTGCTTTAATAGCATCATCAAAACATTGCGCCTTGAAAACGTTTTTAAATTCCTTAATTTCAGGACTTAGTTTTTTTATTTCTAACATAAATTTGGCAAGGAGGCGCACATAACTTCTTACCATATCAAGCTGTTTAATATCGCTATATTTATCAGTCAATTTATTTGCCAATAAAATAATGAGGACGTCGTGTCTTACTGTGGCAGAAATTACTGGGTCTCTGAGTTTTGCAATAATAAACTCTCTAACACGCGGGTCTGTTAGTGGATGCATGTCCAGCATGGCTTTTTTGCTTCATTCAATATTTGCTTAGAACTGCGGTTTCCTTGCTCAGGGTGTTCACTCCTATAATGATTGCGCAAATTTTGAGGCGCAGCCATCAAGCCGCAAATAATACATTTCAATTTAAAGATTCCTGATATAGAATTGGCATTTGCATCTGTTGCGGAAGTAATAGAGTTAGAAATCGTGCTTGTTGTTTGTTTTTTAGACATGTTGTCTACCGGTGGTATAGCTTCATCGCTGTTTTCTGCTATCAATGCTTGCTTTTCTAGTATTTTTTTTCGAGAGATTCGTAGTGACGCAATAATTATTCTATTAGGATTCAATTCGTTGCTAGTATTAAAAAATTCATTACCACGCAAACGCAATTCTTTATACTTTTATCTTCGCTCAATAACGGATTTGCAATTTATGAGGAATCGTACTTCCTTTTCATCAGCGTGATTTATAATGGCGATCAACTCTAATTTCTAGCGAATAGCAAAAAGTACAGCAATTAAGTTTATAATAATATTTACCATCCTCGTCAGAAAAATCTAGCGTTTGTATAGGTAAGTCAAGATCTTCAATTCTATTGTGATTACGCTTTAATAAGTAATCGTTTTTATTAAGTGCTAACAAATTTGTTGGTGTTGGAACAAATGTAGATGATCGAATTTCCGAAGTTGTTGTAACAAGTGAGTTTACATTTAAATTGTCATGTACTGCGCCATCAGTTTCGTTATCCGATGTAATGACAGAAGGTGTTTCATTTTCAGGTATTGGAGTTGTATTTTTCTTGAGAGTGTAAAAACTTAATAACGATGATTTTCCATACTTTGTATTACTCATCTGTTCTTGCACGTTCTTATAACAGCTAATGTTTTTGAATCTTTTGATATTGTTGGTTCAGTCCCATTACTCTTAACTCCTGAAACATCTAAAGATTTTTATTTTTTCTTTGAATTTTTAGATTTTGTTTTGCAATCTGATTCGTCTACTAATTCCTTATCTGATTCATCTTCCGTCTCTGAAAGACAGTATTCAGAATCTGAAGAAATTGGATCATTTTCTGGAATTACTGCAGTCCAATCAATTTTCCTTTTTTTTGATGGAGGTGATGAGTCAAATAATTTTTCCTGATAGTCAATGTTAACTAAAAAGTGTTTTTTACAAATTACATTAATTTATGATTTGTATTAGAAATTGTTTTACTATATTTAATTTTTTAAGTTTTTAATGCAAAATAAAATAGAAATACTTTGACACTCAAGGCAAATTCAACCGAATTTCATTTAAGCTTTATGACTCAAAAATAAGTATTTCAAGTGTTTTGAAGTAAATTAAATCATTTAGAAATAAATTAATACAAATGCAATAAATTTATAGTAGATTGATGTAGATACCTGTTGTCATTGTATGATTTAGAATACTGGAACTGCTTTTATCGCTACCAGAGTCAAGGTATGATAATCCTAAAAGGTTTCTTTTTGGACATTCGCTTATCGTACTGATATCTGGTAATTTGATATGGTTGCTTTCATTGGGCAACTTGAACAGATCTCTTGGACAAATATTGTCAAACAATAATCCCCTCTTAAAAAAGTGATACGAGTTGAGTGAAGCCGCTGAAGACGAGATCTGATTGGTGTTTCAATATTGAACTGTAGGAATGAACACGGAATTTGAAATTGAGTTTTAAAAATTGATGATCATAATAATAAAACAATGATTGAATAATAAATAATAGTGAACTATGAATAATACGCAAGCACTATTGATTTTATTATAAAAAATGGTTTGTTAACGAAAAAATCCGATCTGTGCCGTCTGTTCCTATCTCTGTTTCGCGTTTCGGTCTGACAATTTAGCACATGGTTGACAACCACGGTCAGGCATGCACGTCGATCCAGGCTTCGAAATAAGATATTGACTTAATCTACGAACATCGTCTCCGTCGGCGTCTTAAAGGCTAAAATATTGACGTAAGTATGTTGTTATATTATTTTATTGTTGATTTTGGGGTAAAGTTTTGTATAATATCGGATGTATGTGTAAATATTTGAATTTGTTGTATTTGATAGGTTAAAAGGTTAACACGCATACGTTTCATGTTCTTGCTACCTTATATTATTTATTAACATATTGACTAGGCTATAAAAATTATAGTATATAATTAATAATAATAAAGTATGAGTCTTGACTAGATAATTATAATTATAATATATTATAGTAAAAGTAAAATGACTAGATTTTGATCCGATAGATTAATTAATATTTTTCTATTTCAGCTTTTGCAACAGTGTCAAGATGGCTGTACCGTATACAAAAGAGGAGCTTCTTGAGTTGTTTACACCGGATGAGGATTTCGAAAATCTGACTGATCAAGATAATACTACGTAAGTGTATATTATATTATACTTAGATTTTTTATTAACTTATTTTAATATCTTTTTGTTTTTTGTTACAGGGAGCTCATTGGATCAGTGGTACATATCATCGCTCCAACAAAAGTTGGAAAAACTGGAAAATCATATGATTTATTCAAGTTTGTTTTGAGCAACGGAAGAAATTGTCGTCTAATGTGCTTAATTTGGGGCTTGGAGCTGATTGAAAAGTACCAAAAAGAAATAACCATTGGCCGGGTAAGATTATTTATACTATTAAGACTAAAATATTAAAAATTGTTTACTTAATAACTAAAACTAAAAGTATATATTATTTACAGGTGATTCATATTGATGGAGCGAGTACCAAGGCAGCTTATAAAAATAATGAAAAGATATCTTTGAATGTATTGCCGTTTGAGATTGTCATTCAGAAGTCGACTACCCTTGAATTTCTTGGTGACTATTCAATTCTACAAAATGAAGCTCCATCGATTGAGGTGACTTTTGAAACAATCAAGGATGCCATCGATAAAAAAATAGGTAAAATTCGATGTACATTATTTTATAATAATTTTTTCATAATTTATATTATTAGAAATACTTTTTCATGTTTATATTTTAATAAATTAATCTTAATTTTATAGTTATCAAAGGCTATGTGAAGACCAAATTCACTAATTCATCCACTAAGTATGAAAACGTATCTTATGGATGCGGTGCGATAACTGATGGCACGTACAAAATAACGGTTCAAATTGGTAACTATGTACCCTTGAATATTGATAAGGGAATCTACGTACAGGTAGAAGGAATCGTAATTAATAAAGGTAAATGTTCATACCAATTTCAATAACATATTAAAGTTTTAATAATAATAATAATAAATCATGGTTTCAGATGGTCTTTTAAAAATATCCTGCAAAAACTCAGCTGACATCATTCCCATTAATGGTCATGTTGTAATGACTGCTGACAAATTGATCAGAGGAAGCAAACAAGTAACCGTAAAGCGGAATTTATTTATTTCTATTTTAGTTCAAAATTTAAATATACTGGCGAAAATTAAAAAGACCATCACGCCTGTGCAGTAAAGGATTCATATTATTAAACGTATAGGCAAATTTAGTTCTCCTTCATCAAAGCTGCAATTTCATTGTATACGTCTTCATCATTGTGTAAGTATTTATTTTGACATATCATTATTGTATTTACTTGAATAGTATATTTTCCTTAAGAGGCAACGCCAGCTAAAACGCAACTTTCTATTAACTCTAAGTTTGTAAATAAATGAAATTAGTAGTAAATAATTAAAAGCTGTATATAGTTTAATAAATCGTCCAGTAAAATTCGAAATTAATTGCACATTTAGTTTTTCTTTGGCATTTTAATTGTAACCAAATACTTAGCAACTACAGAAGTGCTTTATTAACCTTAATCAGTGCGCATAGATATTATAAATCTAGATTTCAAAGATACATTGGATTCATATTGTGAACGTATTTATTAATTAAATATTATTTTATATATTTATATAAATTAAATAAATTATTGTAAAATATTTCTAATTATATACACTTAACGTATTATACCAGTTTTTTCTTTTATATTAGAAACCATCTTTAATTACCCAATTACCAACTATAAACCAAAAACCAAATATTATTAACCAAATAACTAAATATAAACCCAAAACCGAATATTTAACCGAATAACCGAATAAAAACCCCAAAACCAAATATTTAACCAAATAACTGAATTTATAAACCTATTACTCAATGTCCAGGTAAACAACTTTTAATTACAACTTATCATAATTTCAATAATCAAAATAACCCCCGCAAGTCGTCTTAAGTAATAAATTCATATTTTATTTTCATTATTTTTCATTTCATATATACAATCTGACATTGAATTTCTCTATATATTTATATTACGATGGCACCTAGAAGGCCGTTACGTAATGCAGAAGAAGAAGAAATTTTTCAAAATCTAAGACGACTGAGGAATGTTGAAAATCAAAGGCGTCGGCGTCAAGCTGCGCGTAATTTAATCACCGGTGAACGTAGAAATACTACTATTATTAGAAATGAGCAAGATTACTTAGGACCAATGAATATTTTATGTGCTCATTGCAATGCAAAACATTTTGTTTCTGAAAAAGTAGCTCATAAAGGATTATCTTTTCACGACTGCTGCAGTCATGGAACAGTAGTTTTAACACCTACACCTGAATTTCCACAAGAACTTTCACAATTACTTAATGGAACTCACCAAAAATCCAATAATTTTTTTGAAAATATTCGATATTATAATAATTTGTTATCATTTGCTTCTTTTAATGCCAATTTAGCTTCCTTTCAATCACGTCGTTCAGGACCATACTGTTTTAAAATTCATGGCCAAATATATTATCAAATTAATACAGCTCTTTACCCATCAGAGAATGAAAATCCAACTTATGGTCAATTATTTTTTATTGATCAGGATGAAGCTATCAATGTCAGAACGAATCAAGGCCCACACATTGATAAATCTACAATTACTATTTTAGATACAATTATTAGAAATAACAATGCGTTTGCTAAATCTTATGCTATGATGAAACAAGAAATACAAGATCAACGTTTGTTATTAAATATGGGAGAAAATGAACCTGAATTGCAACTATTATTTTCCTTAAAACCAGGTACTGATAGACGAAGGTATAATTTTCAACGTACAAATGAAGTAGCTGCTATTTTTTCAACAACAGCCGATGGAGAAATTCCTGAATCATTTGTTACAATTAGAAATAACCATACTAAAGAATTGCAATGTGTAAGTTCGATGGATCCCAATGTTGAATCATGGATATATCCTCTATTTTACCCTTATGGAACATTAGGTTGGCATCGAAATTTAGAACGAGTTCGTGTAGACAACAACGATAATAATAGACGAGTAACACGAATGGCTTATACTAAATATAAAATTGCTATTAGAGATTTTGAATTTAATCCTCTCCTTTTGGGTAGAAGATTATTTCAACAATGGGTTGTCGACTCTTATGTAAACATTGAAAAAGATAGAATTCAATTTTACAAAGATCATCAAAGAGAAATAAAAGCTGATACATATCAAGGATTAAATGATTATCTACAAAATTCAGCAAATGATATTAATGGACAAGTTGGAAAAAGTGTTATTTTGCCATCTACATTTATTGGTTCTCCTCGCCATATGCAACAATGTTATCAAGATGCAATGGCTTTAGTGAATGACAAAGGTAAACCAGATATTTTTCTGACCATGACATGCAATCCTCGATGGCCAGAAATCGAAGAAAACTTATTACCTGGGCAACAACCATGCGATAGACCTGATATTGTAGCTCGTGTGTTCCATCTTAAAAAGGATCGTTTACTTAACTTTATTATTAAGAAAAAATATTTTGGGAAAGTAGCCTGTTATGTTTACGTTATAGAATTTCAAAAAAGGGGATTGCCACACATGCATTTATTGATCACATTAACAAGTGCATATAAAATAACAACTCCTAATATAGTTGATAAATTTATATCAGCTGAAATCCCAGATATCACAGAAAATCCTAGATTATATGACATTGTTGTAAAAAATATGATTCATGGACCATGCGGTAACTGGTGTATGGTAGACGATAAGTGTTCTAAGAAATTTCCAAAACGTTACAATCATGAGACAAATATGGATGAAAATGGTTATCCTAATTATCGCAGAAGGGATAACATTACTTTTGAATTACCAAACGGATACACAATTGATAATAGATGGGTTGTACCATATTGCCCAACATTATTACAAATATTTAATTGCCATATTAATTTTGAAATAGTGGCTAGCATCCGTTCAGTCAAATATTTATATAAATACGTTTACAAAGGTCATGATGCAGCTACTGTTATTATTGGAGAACGAATTGAAGAAGGCGTCATAAATCATGATGAAATTAAAAGTTTTTTAGAAACTTGATATGTTGGCCCTGTTGAAGCATGTTATCGAATACTTAGTAAAGCTTTGCAAGACAAAAGTCATGCTATTATTCGGATGCCAGTGCACTTACCGGATCTACATGCTGTCATAGTTTCTAATAATGCTGATATACCTCAAAATTTAGCACAATCAAGTAGTATGTTACTAGATTATTTTAAATTAAATTTAGAAAATACAGATGCGCGTCAATATTTGTACAAAGACATTCCATCATTATTTACTTACAAAAAAGAAAGGATTGATGGCATAACTGTATCTAAGTGGGTTAAACGTAAAAAACATTTTAACTGTATCGGTCGTATTTACTCTGTTAGCCCTACTCAATTAGAATTATTTCACTTACGATTATTATTATTACATGTCAGAGGAGCTACAAGTTTTAATGACTTGAAGACAGTCAATGGTGTATTACAACCAACATTTACAGCAACCTGTTTAGCACTAGGATTGATAGAAGATGATGAGGAATGGGCAAGAGCAATGGAAGAAGCAACTGTTTGGATGATGCCACGACGATTGCGTCAATTATTTGTTCGAATTTTGATACACTGCAATCCCATTCATCCTGATGAATTATGGAATAAATATAAAAATGCTATGTCCGAAGATTTTTCGCGTACACATTTGATTGAGATTAGTAATCAACTTGCCTACGCTCAAATTAATACTTTATTATGCAGTGAAGGTCAAAGTTTATCAGATTTTCCTACTATGGAACAAACAGTAGTAGAACAAATTAATACATTACGTGAAATTAATAATCTGCCATTAGAAGATATGTTAAAACAGGGCCGACAACAATATAGACAATTAAATGAACAACAAAGAGAAATAGTTGATACTATTTTGTTTGCAGTGAATTCTGACTGTCGCACAGTTAATAATTGTATATATATAAATGGACCGGGAGGTTCTGGAAAAACGTTTATTTACACAACTGTGCACAATTTACTATCAGCTAAAAACATTCAAGTTTGTTCAATGGCATTTACTAGTATTGCTGCAACTCTACTACCAAATGGTACGACAGTACATAAAACGTTTGGACTTCCAGTTCCATTGTATCATGATTCATCCTCTAACATTAAAGCACAGTCCAAAGAAGGTAATTTTCTAAGAGAAACTAAAGTTTTTATTTGGGACGAAGCACCAATGGCTCCCAAATATGCCTTAGAAATAGTTAATAGAACATTAAAATATATCATGAATAATGATTTACCTTTTGGTGGCAAGATCATTATTTTAGGAGGTGACTTTAGACAGCTTCTCCCTGTTAAAGTCAGAGGAACAAGAAGTGAAACAGTAAGTCTTTCAATTAAATACAGCGACTCATGGAAAAATTTTCAAACATATAACCTTACAGCTAATATGAGAGTTTTGCCAAATGAAATAGATTTTGCAAATTTTTTATTATTAGTTGGTGATGGAACATTAAACGATGTAAACGACAATCTAACTTTAGCTCAACAATGCATTATTGAACCTAATAATAATGTAGCTCATCATGTATTTGGAAACTTAATAGCAGAAAAAAACTTTGAAGAAATGAGTAAATGTGCTATTTTATCTGCGCGAAATATCGACGTTGATGAAATCAATAACAAGTTACTGATCTCTTAGATATTAGTACAGAACATGTTTATACTGCAATCGATGGTACAGAAAATTGTAATAACGGCGAATTAGATGAGGTGATTCTACCAGAATATTTGAATTCTTTGAGTCCATCGAATTTACCTCCTTACGAATTACGTTTACGCAAAAATTGTATTGTAATGCTGATTAGAAATATAAGTATTAATGAAGGTTTCTGCAATGGTACTCGATTGCGAATAATAGATTTTTCTAATCACTTATTGAAATGTAAAATTTTGACAGGTGATAAAGCTAATGATATTGTATTTTTAAATCGTATTACATTATACTGTGAAAACGAATATCCTTTTTCTTTTAAAAGAAGACAATTTCCTGTTAAATTAGCTTTTGCTATGACTATTAACCCTTTCATGCACACATTTTTCTATTAGAGGAAATCCATTGAAAATTGGTATTTACTAGGTTTTTGGGGTCGCTGATCACGAATCTTCCATCAGAATTTCAAAAATTTTGAATCCAAGATGGCGGATTGAAGATGGCGACCTACGATTTTCTTCATTTCTAATCCTGAGTCAATAAAACTACGTGTACGGGGGTTTTCGGGGTCGCTGATTACGAATCTATCATCAAAATTTTAAAATTCTGTATCCAAGATGGCGGATTCAAGATGACCAACAACTTTTTTCATTTGTAGTCCTAAGCCCATGAAACTGCGACCTACGATTTTCTTCATCTTTCGTTGTAAATCCATGAAACTACGTTTACGGTGGTTTCTGGGGTCGATAACAATGAATCAGGTACTAGGTTTTCTATAATCTTGGATTCAAAATTTTCAAATTTTGATTGCAGATTCGTAATTAGCGACCCCAAAAACCCCCGTAAACGCCGTTTTATTGACTCAGGATCAGAAATGAAGAAAATTGTAGATCGCCATCTTGAATCCGCCATCTTGGATTCAAAATTTTGAAATTCTAATGTCAGATTCGTAATCAGCGATCCCAAAAACCCCCGAATAAGCAGTTTCATTGATTTAGGACTGAAAATAAACAAAATCATTGGTCGCCATCTTGAATCCGCCATCTTGAATTCAAAATTTTGAAATTCTGATGTCAGATTTGTAATCAGCGACCCCGAAAACCCTTTTATACTAATTTTCACTACCCTATCATCATTTTTTCTCTTTGACACACATTCTTTGTAAAATAATCATGAAATTTCGACCTTTATTTATTTATATAAATAAACAAATGAGTAACAAACACATGAGAGTCACGGAAATCACATCTCTATAATATATAAGAGCCAATGCAAAAAAAACCGCCTTCATATAACGTGATTTGAGCTCCTAATAAAAAAAAAACTCGATAGAAAAAGGTGTTCCCTATAGGGAACACTATGCCTCAAAGGGTTAATATAAATCGGAAGGCCAAACATTTAAAAAAATCGCAATTGACCTTCGAAGAGACGTTTTTAATCATGATCAATTATATGTAGCAATGTCTAGAGTTCGATCTTGGGATTCATTAAAAATTTACTTAGGCAATCATCAAAGAGAAAACTTGCAGGTTAAAAACTATGTATATAAAGAATTATATTTGTAATGTAATGATAATTTATATTTATTTTCAGATTTCGTAAAAGTAGTTTCAAATATATATACATTTATTCATACTTGAATGGAGGGAAAATATACCGCGCGCGAAGCGCGCTATTGTGTGTCTAGTTATGGAAAAAAAAGGTAAATTATTTTCTAGTGATATTCGAACGTTTTTACCAATACATAAAGAGAGAATAAAAATACAAAAAAATTAATTTAAATACTACTTTGTTTCTATGGTCAGATACGCTTAAACATGCATTATAATACTGTTTCAATTCTAAATGAGTTTTCATCCTACGTTTATTCAATCATAAAAAAATTAATATATTCACCATTGCCATTTAGAAAATTTAGTCTATTCACTTAAAAATATAATTTTATAATTTGCAATTAAGGAAAGCTTTAGATTTCTATTACAAACTTTGTAAAATATTAAACATTTGAAGTATAAAAATAATATATGCATTAGGTGTAATATAATGATTCTTCCTTTCGTAAATTTTAAAATGGTTCAGTCAATTTTGGAGAATCATGTTGCCGACAAACTTCGGGTGATGTCATACAACTTAGATTGCTCTCTAATGAGGCATCTATAGTGAGGCCTAAACATATTTTATAAAGTGTAAGACATAAAATAATTTTTACAATAATATATAATACTTTACAATAATATAATAATAAGTGTAATCAGAAACTTGTTTCAATAAATACTATCAGAACTAAAAATATGGCAGAAATATAGGCATCTTTAGATAAACTGCAAGAAGCACTAAAGAGAATAATAGATTCTTCAAGTTAATTAGGTTAACAAACGATATATGATTACGATCCTCCATAGGCTTAACCATCTTTTATTCTTGCACTTTTCCAGTATATCAATTTCTTAAAAAGATCTATTAACAATCAAACTAGACAAAATTCAAGATTTCTAGTCTTCAAAATATCAGCAACATACTTCTTCCTGCTAACATCAGTTCTGATCCACTCATAAAATTACAATAACAAAAACATACTTACAATAGACTTCTTTACCGCTCGAAGACAAATTTGATCCAGAAAAACTGTCATTCATGTTTTCGGATTCATCTATAAACAAAAATTGTAATAGGGGATTAAAAATTTAAAAAAATATTGTATCTTTTAATAAATAGAATTCAACATTATCTTAAGAATTAACAGATTTCTCCAGTTCGTCGTATTACTTTAAGAGATTTTTAAATGTTAAAATAACCACCAGTTTAGTGACCTATAACTAATAACTTATTAGACCGCTATAGAGAGCAGCGATAGCAAAAGTAGCAAAAAATGAAAAAAGAAAGGTAAACTCAATTAAAAGTTTCATAAAAAGTTCTAAATAATTTTTAAGATCTTAATTGCCCATATGCTTAAATGTCTTGGTGGTAAGCACTAAAATTCCTACCTTAAATTAGACTTTCTATTCCAAACCGCACCATATTCTAAAAAATGTGTAAGAAAGAGCCGTGATTGCAGAAGTTCAAAATTCGATACTAGGAAGGTAAACTTTATTGAACGCTTTATGTTCAAAAGAGTTTGTAAGGAGCTGATCGCCTATAAACTAGAACATCATGATGGTAAGCGCTAAACATCGTGCCCTAAATATAACTAACCCCTCCGCTATGTACTTGAGTAGTAGGGGCTGCACTGCTACTGCGTCACACAGCTCCCACGCCACCGAATACCGACCGATGGTAACTTATATTAACAGATCCCTGTTTTACCGACCGGGTGCCACATGCCCCCGGCCCCATGCCCCATGCCCCGGCTGCTGCCGAGGCCCACGCAGCCTCCTACATTACCGACAGAGGATTATTCTTCGAACATGTTTTTATCGATTGATATATTCAAGGATCTCACGACCTGACCTCTAGCGGCTGAAATTCCGCAGATTCGCGATTGGCTATGGCTGATCCACAGAATACCGCATATTACTATATATAGGTTACACTTCTGTGGGTGAGATCCCAATAGGATGATGAAGGAATAAAGTCTGTAGCATTAGGAAGGTGCGAGTGCTGCAGCTCAGCTTCCTGCATTAGCAGGTGCATAAAGGATTTTTTTTTTATCGACTGACGAGGGATTTTAGGGTGGGAATATAAATACAATAATCATTTTTTAAAAATCCTTATTTATTATATGAGTATACGTCACTGAAAAAAACACACAAAAACTCTTATTACATTATTCTTATAACTAAAACACATTGAAAAATCTGTATTTATGACATGAGTATAAATTCTTATAACTAAAGTATAAACGTAAAAATCCTTAAATACAATATTTATGATTAACAGTGAAATTAGCGGCTAAACATACTAGAGAAGAACTGTGAAATATCGTACATACATATATATATATATATATATATATATATATATATATATATATATATATATATACTTAGCCTATACGTTGATGTGACATAAGAACGCGGAGTGTATAAATGTGTACTTGATATCAACCTTATCGACTAGAAACTGCACCATCGATCCATAATTTTCAGTGTATCGAGAAAACCATCAATAAACAATTAGTATTAATTAAGTGTAAAATACGCTTATGTACAACAGCATTGAAAAATCCTTAAAGTTAGTGTAATATAGCAAATAATAATATATTAATACGTCAGCTAATCCTCTACAATAATTTTCTTCTATGTAAATTTAATGTATAATACTTGGTGATAGTAAGATATGGAGAAACCCTTAATAAACAAATAATTATAAGACGCGTTTACAAATAAGAACATCAAAAATCCTTAGAATATTTTAGCAGATGATAATGCAAAATAATAACATATAGCAAATAAAAAAAATTCTTAATCTTAGTAAGCGCAATACACTTATGCATAGTTTAAAAGAATTTAGCATACACACTCTAATGATTGAGAAAAAATCCTTAATATTATACGCGATGGAAATATATTGTTATTAAAGAAATTCAATAATGTTGTTACCAAGGTGTTGGAGATAGACATCTCTAGTTTCTATCTCCCGCTTCAACTTCTCCTCGTCGACGGCATTTTCCATGAGGAAAGTGTTCACTTTGGTGGGTAGGAAAACGTCGAAACTTACATCTAACTCTAGCACTATCTTTACACCGAACTTGGTCTGAATTTATTTGCATTTTGTTATCTTGTACTTTTTGTTTATCTCCAAATCCTTAATTTTTTTCGTAGGCAGGAATGGTGAAGTTTTTGTCACGGCGTTTAGCGACTCCATCCTGTAAAAATAATGAAACAATATATATAAGTTTATTATATTTATGTATTAGTTATAAGAATATATCATACTTACATAATAAATTATATGTCTAATGTCGATGTCGTTGAATCAGAATCCGATGTGTAATGCTCACACAAATGGAGTGAGCAGAGAATATCTTGGCGTACCGCCACTTATTTATAGCGTAGAAGTTTTCAACTACACAATTCTCCTTCCAGTCAGGAAGGTGATGTGTACACACCAGCGGAGGTCGAAATCCTGGTGTCTTTAAGGATGGACAGCCGAGATCTTCTATGTTACGGATATCTGGAAAATATGGCTGCAGCCACACCTTTTTCTGCGCACCTTTTACCCAAACAACGATGTTCCTTGTAGGTGATAAGTCTAGAAGGTTGGAGCAAAACTCGATCAATTTGTCGTATGGAAGATCACCGTCGCTCCAATTCAATCCATGAAACGAGTATTTCAGCCATAGATTGACACACTTGAGGTCATGCGGCAAGTCGTACCAAGAGTGCGGCGATTGCTAGTTGAGCTACTGCTGCTGGTTCGTTAGGATTAATGTATGCCAACTCCTTGATTATGAAGTTGCCGTTTTGTCCCTTGAAGCCCTGAGTATCAACAATCAAATCCATTTTTCTGTGAAAAAATTCAATGCTTAATATTATTGATGAAAATGTAATGATAAAATACATTTATTAGAGTATACTTACAATTGCTTTCTCGAGTGTGCGTGAAGCTCGAAAATGTGTAACAATACGGGACGCAGCACAGCTTAAATACACTCGAAACTTGCACCCCTTCCACTCAGACGTGGGTGCACCGATTTTCACCGCCTAGACACCTCAGCAGCGCTAAAACACGCGTGCGGTACATCAAAGCGCAACGGTCCTGTGCGCTATCGATGCACCTCGTAAGCGCATGCGGTTCATCAAAGATTTCTTCGGACTAGCTATCCGAAACTTTTCCTCACGCACCGCCTAACCCTTAGCAGGGCTAAAACACATGCGGTTCATCAAAGATGTGCATCGACTTTTTCTTTGGA
The DNA here is from genome assembly GCA_020010945.3 of Muscidifurax raptorellus. Lineage (NCBI taxonomy): Eukaryota > Metazoa > Arthropoda > Insecta > Hymenoptera > Pteromalidae > Muscidifurax > Muscidifurax raptorellus. Next base: position 78,763 of record JAHUUD020000100.1, read on the forward strand.
TATCAAACCTTTCGATCCCTAAAGTCTTGCGGTACATCAAAGGGTTACAAGTGCTTGATATACATTAAAATACCCCCCCCCTCCCCCACTCTGTCAATTTTCATGATATATAAGCCTGCTCGAAAAACGCAATGTATTATTATTTGGCTTGACTGTATACATTTATAAAGTCTGACTATTATAAGTTTATCGCGCTAATTATTAAAAAGTCTGGATAAGTGGCATACAGCTTGACAGGTATAATTAACATTGTTTTTTTAATTTAAAAAAAATGTTTAAATTCGATATAATTTGAGAAAAGAAACCCTAAAAGGAAAAGAAGTGCGTTTAAGAATCTTCCCCCGTAGTCTCTCAGATTTCTAGAGTTTTCCCATCCCTTGAACTGATAGGTCTAGTATTTACCTCTAGGGAGAGTATATCAGTGTATTATACATATTTATATATTCATAATAATGGTATTATACATATTACACACACACACACACATCTTTCTCTCTCTCTCTCTCATACATAATAAAGATAGATTCTCTCTCTCATGCGAACACACACGCACGCACACACACACTCTCTCTCTCTCTCATTTGTAGGCTTTGGCTTACACATTAGCGCCCTTTCCTTACAAGACTTCTGTTTTATCATCATTCTCTCTCTCACTCACACATTAGTGCGCGTTCTTTCTACAGTATTCTGTTTTATCATACTCTCCCACTCACACGCGCGCTCTCTTACACACATTAGTGCACTTTCCTTACCTTTCCATACAGTATTCTGTTTTATCATCATTCATTCACTTATATACATGCACGTATGTACCTAAAGTAAACTTTCTCCCTTATAAATGTATATTAAATGGATAATGTTACTGTGTTGATGGCTACGATACAAATGGTCTTGTTTTTAGAAATAGGGTTTATACATTTATATTTTATATTAATATATATATATATATATATATATATATATATATATATATATATATATATATATATATATATATATATATATATATATATATATATATATATATATATATATTATATTAACCATTTGGCTCATGTATTATACAATATAATATGTATATATATTTATATATTGTTTACTATACTTCATTATATGTATCCACCACACACATATAATTATTAGATATGCAAAAATGTATTTGAAAATTAGGGAATATAAATATGCAAAAATTAAAAAATATTTATTTCTTGAAATTATTTAATTAAACAAATCATATAATCATTATATAAGCATTCAAATGTCATACCTCGTGATGACGTACATATCGTCTCTTAAATTAAATTGTACACAAGGATCTATTCTTGGTATATCAACTAAATTAATTACTTTATTTGATGATTGTAATTCAACTTTGTAAGCGTGATAATGACGCTTAAAATAAACATTAACATCTGTCACTAGAAAAAAAGTTTCTTCGTCGATTTGAAATATTTTATTTATTTTAGCAAAAAGTGGACCATCATCAGTGACTTTTGTAACAATAATGGACCCTTATGAATATTTCTTTCCACAAATGGTGATAAATTTGTAGGTTTTAGCACCAGATGAAGCCCATTGAAATAATTGCTGTATTTTGAAATCTTTTTCAGCATTTATAGTGCCAAAGGAAATATCACTATTTACTTGCACATATTGTTCTTTTAAAAAACATTGTTGTAGTTGGCTTTTTATACACACAGACCAAGGAATATTTTTATGCGACGTTGAGCTAGTTATTCTATCCTTTAACTGTTTGTTTTTTCGTTCGAAAGGCATGCACCAGAAGTGAACAAGTGGTCCAAAATCTCGGATTACATTAGGAATGTGCACCATGAAATGCATTTTTGGTTTAAGATGACCAAATAATTGAATATACATTTCATTATGTTTTCTTATCTGATGCTTTACATAGATAACATCAGATTGGATAAATCTCCGCGATAATAAGATGCCTAATATTTTTCTTAAACTTAAAAATATTTTCCAATACTGATCGTTTTCAGGGACTAAATCACCAATGATTGCCCCGAGATATCGGGTTAAGCACACCATTTCCGCAGACGATTGCTTTAATCTAATTTTATCTTTAAATGTGTCATTTACTTTTTTTTTCGAAAATTCTTTTATTATTGAATGCGGCTTATTAGAGGTGTCTACGTCACCATAATCCAACTTATTAATACGACTATTTAAAGTAGATAACGAAAAATATTTCTTTTCATAAATTAAAATAGTTAAAACTTTCGCTATTGTGTAACCAGCTACACCTTTGCAAATGTCATGCATCAAATCAATGGATTTGTTTTCGACTATATGATAATTTTTTATATGGTTGAAGAGGCAATCCTCTTTTATTCCAGAATCATACGATTTGGAATTAAAAGAAATCGCCTCCAAAGTTTGTTCGTAATTTTTACGATTCCTCAAAAGTGTACAGTTTTCTTCACACATCAAGCTGCATTGTTCAGATGTAGCAGTGCATATTCTGCAATAACGCAGACTCTTACCAAAACTTTCAACAAATCCGCATGCTGAGTTGAGGCCTAAATTATCCCCTACAAATAAAATACACTGGAAATACACTGACTCTTTCGACCCATTAATATTTATTTCTAATCCATTATCAGTCAAAGAATTAATATTCTCTATAACTTTATGAAAAACAGCGTGATTGCCAAGTGATTTTCGGTGTTTAGTATAAAATACTGATGCTATGAAAATATTGTTTAATTTTGCAACTAAATGAGGAGGTAGGCAGGGTAAAGATATGTGAACTCCACCTAATGCTTGCTCTCCTACGTGACTGCCTAAAGCGTTTCCTGTTTCGAAGTCATCATAGTACAGTATTATAGGTAAAATTGTCTTATTTGTTACATTACTATATTTGTCACGCCAAACTCTACCTTGTATTATATTAGAAATTACAGTTTTTTCATCATTAAGTTTACGCATATATTGTTTTATTGCTTGAAAAAGTCCGGGTATTTCCAGTGTAGTTTTTAATGTATAATCTAAAGGTATATGACTAGCTTGAACTAGTTTTCTAAAATCATCGATTATTTCATAACCAACATCATATTTTTCTGGAATTTGAAAACCACAATATTTTTTTAGCATTTTGAATCTAAGATTTTCACTTGAAAAATTGTCCATAGGGTTATTGTTTTCGTTTAGCACCAAATAAATTTTACTGCAAATTAGTTTTATCATGACTGAATTCTGCAAGAAATTTCTCGTAATGGAATATAAAATTGGGATATAAATTCTTCTGTCTTGTTTATGATAAGCTGAACGGAATTGCGAGTAATGGATGTTTCATTGTATAGTGCTAACGTTAAGTTTATTATGCCCTTTTGTAAAAAATTCTTATCAAACATTTTGAAGTTTTCGTAAATGCAGAGTGACAATAGAATTGAAGTGATCATATTTCTGTATAGAAATCAATTGTATTATAGGAAACATACTCAAAATTATGATTCATGAATTCATAGTCGATAACAATGTCTGCGAGTTTATTTGCGTAATAATCAAATTTACTGAAAGGTGATTTGTGTTTTTGATCATATGCATATGCAGCTAAAACCAGTTTCCCTTTATGTGATTTACTGAGAATATTGTAGATCAAATTTTTTCTTATGTTTTCGTCTACCTCCTCTGGAATGGAGTCTAAATAAAGATTTTTAAGTATAATGAATAACAACTACGTATATAATAATTTTAAGTATAATGAATAACCGCTATTTATAGAAATAGTTTTTGTTGCTCAGTTAGATTTATCGATGAATTCAATTTCATACAATATATTTAGCGACAGTCCCAGGGGCATCCCCAGGCTTCGCCTCAGAAGGAGTAGACGAGCTCCGAAAATGATCGGAGACAAAAATACTGAAGACACAATTTATTTAACACGTCTAACAATTGCTACTGAATGCTCGTGCGTTCAGGTCGATCGCTCGGGCGAGAATAAATGTTCGGGCGGACGCGCGTTCAACCGTGCTCCGACCACCTATGTGGCGCCACCGGCGGGTGACGATCCGAAGTCGGATTCGGAGGAGTTTGAACGTCGCGGGCTGGCGTCGTGGAGAAAACAACCCTAGGGACTAGGCGCTGCTTGCGGCGATGAGGTTGGCGGCTTGGCCGAGCCTCCACATATACTCTACAATAAATAGAAGGAGAGAAGTATATACCATTCGATTTATTTGTAGAGCCTATACTATCATTCCCTGCAGCTTTTGAATTGTCTATTTATACTTCATTAATAGAGCCTACATTAGCAATTTTCGTCGCTTTAGCAGGCTGCAAAGCCTCAGTTGATTTGCGTTTGCAAAACTCCTCCGAGCTCTGCTCTGTATCCTGTGGGATATTAGCAGAGAAATCTAAAGCTACTGAAGCTAGACCATTGCTTTCATCAACAATATTATCTTTCACACCAGGAAGTAACAAAGTAGTATAAGTCTTTTCCTCATTACTCAAAATAGGATTTTGTTGGTAAAATGGCTGATTAGGAAATGCATGTGATCGTGGATGAACAGCGGTTTGAAAATTATGTGAATAAAAACCTGAAGCAGCAGCACAAACAAAACAAAATGAAAAAAACTGACATTAAACTGAAAAAATGGCAAAAAAATAAAATACCATTATTAAATGTAGGTTGATCGTGCACTGGCGGTAAATTAGTTCGATTCATGGTGAAGTTTACTGTAAAATCCCCCAAACAATGAATTTGTTAAAAACCATGCAATAGAATTAAAATGAAAAAAATGGAAAAAGTATTAACTTAGTCGAGTGTGGAATAAAAAAAGCATTAGGAGTTCAATTACGTGAAGAGGTCAAGCCTTAGTTGATTGTTACCAAATATTGATTTTATTTATTTTTTAAACATATTTTCTAAAGATATTATTTACATTTCACCATTATACACATGCAATGTTGAGTACAAGTGAATAGAGGTATACTCATTTTTTACAATAATAAACTTATTATGCACCCATTAGAGCATTGAAAGTGACTGTGAATGACTTTAGATCAGAATTGAAAAATTTCCCTTGAACCGGTCTCAGGTAAAATATAATTTCAGTCAATTCCAATGATAAAAGGATAAGTCCAATTTTAAATTACTCATCAGCCTTTGGCATTTCCAAAAACATATTCAATCATACACTTTTGATCCATAGTTCAGAAGCTATTGAAAAAGTTCAAACCAAATAGTATTGGAATATACTGCTCAACACCTTAATATTTTTTTATTTTTTCTTATAGCTTCTGAACTATGGGTCAAAAGTATATTATTGAATATGTTTTTAGAAATGCCAAAGGCTGATGAGTAATTTAAAATTAGACTTATCCTTTTATCATTGGAATTGACTGAAATCATATTTTACCTGAGACTGGTTAAAGGGAAATTTTTCAACTCTGATCTAAAGTCATTCACAGTTACTTTTAATGCTCTAATGGGTGCATAATAAGTTTATTATTATAAAAATTGATAAAAAATTACTTGACAGTTATTATTTTGGAGATTTCACTAATTTTGTAAAAAAAACTTTTACTCGCCAACATTTTACCTTTCAGGAAGGTATTTTTATAAGAGTTAGTGGTAAACATCTGAATATTCATAAAGATATTTGCTAAATCATTTAAAATCAAGTTACTGCATCAGCTTTCACTTGATTGATCCTGTTCTAGTATTCGCTTCGAGCCTTATGTGCATTTTTACAATTGGCGACTGATATTTCTCAGAAGGATTGTTACAGGGGATGTATTAACCATAGTGACTTATATTTCTAGTTTTTAGTGTATTTTTACTTGAAGAAACTCATCATTACTTTGTCTCCTTCCCCATGTATTCAGAGCAATTTTCACTTTTACTAACCAGATCAGAAATCTTTAATATTATATTTCATAGCTTTAATATTCACAAGGGCGTTCGGTGGAAAATTGAAAGTACATAACTTGATATCAATTCAACTTCAAATATAGTTTCACCATAATAAAAGAAATGTACTTGTAAAAATTCAGGCATGTACATATATTAGTTATCAAATGGGAGCAAAAACAAAATTTGACAAAAAGACTACGTATTAAGAATTTCTGGTCTAGCTTTTAAAAGTAAAATTTGCTCTGAATACATGGAGAAAGGGCAAAAGTAATGATAAGTTTCCTCATGTAAAAATACACTAGAAACTAGAAATATAACTCACTAGGGTGAATACACCCCCTGTAACAACCCTTCTGAGATATATCAGTCGCCAATTGTAAAAATGTGCATAGGGCTCGAAGCGAATACTCAAACAGGATCATTCAACTGAAAACTAATACGATAACTAAATTCTAAATGATTTAGCTAATATCTTTGATAATATTCAGATGTGTACCACTAATACAAAGAATAACAGTTATAAACAGAAGATACAATAAAGCTAAGTATTACCTCTATTCACTCGCACTCAATATTTATTCACACCTATCTTTTTATAAACAAATCCACCAACCACTGGGAATGTTCTTGAAAAAGTTGAGTATGTAAGGTTCTGATTTACTATGCTGAACCGCGCAGTAATTCTATATACAAATAATAATTTTTTGAGTATAGGTGAACTAGCCTTGACTCGAGAGTCTTCTGTTACTATTAAGTAGGTTATGATTCTAATAAACTGTCTCTTTATGGTACTTCTTTGTTATGACTTTATTTAGACGAAGGCCCAATGCTTTGATAGAGATGTTACACAGATGTTTTAATCTAATCTTTATGTTTGTTCTTAATGTTACGTATTTACTTATTTCTATATTGGTTCGACTTACAATCCCGTTCGGACACTACTAGTAGATTGCACGGTCGATGACTGGGCGGTGTTTAGTATTATCCTACACGGATGGTTCCGTGGCGTGTTGAGAGTAAGTTCCTTAACTAAGCTGCCGAAGCTAACGCCAGATAGGTTGACGGTCCTTAAGCCTCGTACTGTACCAACTCACGTCCAGAGTATGAAGAATTCCACCGGTTAGCTTCCACGGAGTTTGAGTGGTTTCTAAGCACCCAATAGACGACGCGAAGGACTAAACGGCACTCGTATTCACACACCAGGTCCAGCAGGTACAACACTCGTTGTCCTTGTAAAAAGAGACTTCACTAAAGGCTATATGAGGACTGAGTGCGGGGCTTATAAGGCTTGGCGGATGATCTCAATGTTAGGGTAATAACCAATCACTGATCGCCATCGAAAGTGTCTTACAATATAGGTTGGTGATGGTGCAGAATAAGTAGGTTTTGGGATTGCTGACTCGGGGGTCAGTCGGTTTAATTAGTGGGACGCGTTTGATGTCGTAAACGCGGTTGCGGAAATGCTTACATTGTGATTATCGTCGTATACCTGCGCCTGTACACATACACGCCGTCATACATCATTCTGTATACAGTATATCCATACATATAATTATCTTTTATGAACATGGGACGTTACACCTCCCCCCCAGAGTATTGCTGTCCCCAGCAATGGGTGCTGGTGCAAAAAGAAAAAAACGTGCGATGTTCGTTCACAATATGTTGTTACATAAGTATGTTGTTTAAGTACTTTTCATAAAGTTAATAATATAATGCTGACATATGCATTAACTCGGAAGATTAATAAGTGATTAAAAAGAAATTTTCGGTATTTTGATCTCTAATCCTAGTTGTAAAAATTTTTGTTCCGATCCGATCATAATTGCGATTTTTCGTACTTTATTTACAGAATAACAATGTAAATATAAACAATTTGGCTAACTTTTATTACATTATTAGTTCGGGGACTCTTAATTGCTAATTTACAAAAAGGTTTGGTTCGAATCCGACCATAATTTTTATTTATTTATTTATTATTTATTTTTTTTTTTTTTCGTAGATCGATAGAGTATCCTTAACTAACAAATTAGGTACAAAAATAATAATTTTCGTACTGTAATTTTTCGAGTTACAGGCCTATAAACATTTGATTGTTGCTACTTATTTTTGGGTGTATTTTGACTTCCTAATGTGCGGTCGAGTGCTAAAAGTCCGAAATTATTATTATTTTGTTAGATAATGCCAATTGTTGCTAAATTGTTTGTTCCGCATGTTTAGTATTTGTATAATATGAACCCCTATGTGGTCTTATTGTAAGTCCGCTAGATTGGAAAGTGCATGTGCGTAGGTATAAGCCTGTATGCAAGTATAACTGGTCTTATGTATACTTATATATACTCTTACCCGTCTTTATGTACACTGATATACTCGCATGTCCATACGTTATATATATACTCGCTGTATATATATATAGGTATAGTATTGACTGCGAGTGTGACGTACTGCATTCCTGGGTGGGTCGCATTCCTGGATGGGTCTTTTTGATTCTTCAAGTATCCGCTCGGTGGCAGGAGTTACCGCGCTTTGGCGCGAACTCGTGCTTTCGTCACGCCTACGTATACGCACGTGCTGTGTGTTTTGGCGCGAGCTGACAACACGTGAGCGCGAGTGCATTGGCTTCGGATGGTAGTAGCCGCAATGCTAAGTTCGCTGACATCTATTGTCAGCATTATCGGCGTGATACTACTGCTTTTTGAAATCATTCTTCTGTTTTCTTTTCGGCCGTACTACACGAAACTTTTATTATAAATCCAAGGTAAGTTGAATTTTATTTTCCTTTTGCTATTACTGTATGGTATTTGTTATTATTTTGATATTCGTATTTGTTGTTGTAGATGTCGTCTGCTGGTTCAAGTCTTCCCTGCGGCGGTGTACGTCACTCCTTTGTACAGGAGTACACCGCCGTAGGAATTGCTGAGGCTACTAGACGGATCCGTTTGGGTCTAGGCAAGGGCTCGAACTTCACTGTGCATGTTGTAAGTGTTTGTATTTTCTCTGGTAAAAAATTTTTGGTTATTTTTAAATTTTCGTTTTTCTATTTATTGTAGTATCGCAAGGCTTTGGATGTGACCGCGGCTCCAGACGATTTTGCTGAGTACTTGCAGCCGATACTGTCTGCTGGTACTGTTTTTGAACGGTTGAGGTTGCAGGGATCTCCTACGGGGCCTGGTTTGTCCTACAGCCATAAGAAGGCGATGAAATTCGAACCTGCCGAGTCTTTGAAATTAGCTGCGGAGCTTCAGGTGAGTTTTTAATTATTCTTCTAATAATTCTAAAATAACTATTGTCTCATAATAAACTTCTTATTTTTCTTCTTTTATAGCGCAATGTCGTGCCCGGGAAGGTGGACTCGTTGCTGGACTGTGACCGCTTCATGGACGCAGTCATACAGCATCACTCTAATTCTACTTCCGGGTCCTTGTATGGTATGAATTTGGAGTTAACGAATATTCCGCATGAATTGGCCGAGGTACCCTGGAATGTGCATCCCTCTCGTAATTCTGCGCTGGCGCCGTCAATAGGTATTAATGTACCGACTTATTATCTGTCCGGTGATGCATCATACACACCTATGCATCCCGAGGATGGCTACTTGGACAGCTGTAACGTTGTCCGCTGGGGCCTTCCCGGTGCGTGCAAGGTATGGTTGTTTGTTCATCGGATGGACAATGAGAGGTTGATGGCGGCTGTCAAGGAAGAGGTGCGCCGGTGGCGGCAGAGGCAGCCCAATATGGCACTCGTAGGTGAAGGTTGTTCTTTACCTCTACACCACAAAACTTGGGTGTTGACTACCGAATTCCTGATGCGGCATAACATCCGTCATCAGTGTGTTTGGCAGGAGCCTGGTGATTTGGTGTACGTAGGTATCGGCATTTACCACCAAGTTGTTAATATTGGTGTTACTCTTGCCGAGGCGGTGAATGTAGGTAGTGCTGCATGGAATATATGCGCTCACCTCTTCACTACTTGTACCAGTTGTGCGGAGAATGGGGGACCAAGTGGTGTCCAATACATTTCTCCCAACGAAATGTGTAGCGTTGGCATTAAGGAGCGTGATGTCAAACGGTATGTGTGCAACGTTGAAGGGTGTCCTTACGTTTGTACAACTGCTCGTCATTATCAGGCGCACCTTACTGCTCATCGTTCTCCACTTTCGAAGGTAGGGAAGTATGTTTGCGCCCGGTGTAACCATCCTCCTTATTCTACGAACGCACACCTGACGAGGCACATAAAGAGGATACATTCCTTGGATCTTCCAAAACCTTTGGAGGTTACCTGCCCGTTATGCGGCATCGTTATGTTGGCTCCGAATTTAAATCGGCATATGGCGCAGAGCTGTAGAGGCCGAAAATGAACCGTTATTTTCTTGTTTTGTTTGTATAATTTTAAGTATTTGTTGATGTATTGTTCCAGTTTTTTGTTGTTTTTATAATATATTTATTAATTAAAAAAAAATTTTCTTTTATTTATTTATTGCCAATCACCTTCCACTATCCGAGCGTTGAACTCTGTCAGTGCTGATTCGTATGATTTACTGCTGACGCGGAGTTTTACGGAGTATAAGTAGGATCTCTTTTTAGTTCTAAATTCATTATACTTTATTCCTTAGTCCTCTTCGTTGTCAGTTTCTTTGGCCTATTGCCTATTTCCTGATTTTAAATGGCGCGGCCGATCTTAGGTTTCTGGGGTTTTGGGTATCCCGTGGAGGATACTGTTGACGAATCCGACGTTGGCGTAAGTATCAATTTAAACTTTTACAAAAATTTAAATTTGTATAAAAAATTGTTTTTCATTTATGTTATTTTCCCAATTTTTAGGAAGTGTCTGATGATGAGGGTATTGGTATGGAATTAACTGTGCCCCCCCTTGCGCTCAGTTTTTACCCTTGTCACGGGACGCCATTATCGAGTTTCTATATAAATGATCGGTGTGTTGTATGTCGTGAGCCGCCAGAATCTCCGTCCTTCATCCGGCTATATCGTAGTGGGTCTTTCCTAATATTTCTCTGTTCTAGGCTATGTATCGTCTTAGTCAGGTCAATCATCCTGCTCCTGATGATGACGATGGGGTATGGTATCCCTGTCACATGGAATCGTGGGACGAGCCGGATGGTGAAAGCTGTCCTGTTTGTTCTGGCGCAATAGATCAGCCTCCAACACTTATGAAGCTGTTTAATCGTGCGGTAATTATGATTATTTCAATAAAATTCTGTTAATCTAAAATTTTTAATTAATGAATTCTGTTTTCTTTTTCTTTTGTTTCAGTGGATACCTATACCGAACGTCCGCCTGGAGTAAAATTACAGATTTGTTGTTACGTTTTTTTAAGATTTGTTGTTACGTTTTTTTTTTTTTAAGATAATAAATTTTATTTAAAATTAATCTTTAAGTGAGAAAAAAAATTTCTTAAAAAAAATAGAGTTTTTATCCCAGTGATGACTTCGAACCCACAATCCTATGCTGCTTCCTTTTGCGTAAAAATTAATTACTCCCAAAATTCTTTAGTCGAAGGAAAGAGAATAATATGGACACCGGTAAGTTTAAAATACCGTGTCTTGAATTGGTAGTGGTCTTGTCTGGTTGCGCAATAAGTTTACGCTAGTTGTTCGGTGTTTATTGGTTAATTGCAGTGTTGCTGGATTTGTTACCTGTGTATCGTACACAATGACCTCTCTGGTATTCGGTGGTGGCGTTGTGGATATCGTTGAAATTGCTGATTCTGCAGATGTTCCTAAATCTATTTCTTCAATGTTGCAGGTTTTATATTTAGTCTCGTGTTGTAATAATGGGTTGACTGTAACTCTGTTTAAACTGTCGTTTTCGTAAATGTCTGCTTTTCTTTTAAATGTTTTTGATTTCCTTGGTTTTCCTCTAGTACATCTGATGCATGTAAAGGGGAAGCAACATTTATAAATAATATAAATGATTGATAATATTACTATGGGGGACATGATTGATGTAGCAAAATATGCTGCATTTGTGTACTTTTCTCTCTTTTGGGCAGCAACTTCCGAAAACTTGTCTTCTAGTTGTTGTAGCGTGATGGCATCTTTGCTTTCGGCCCAACTTTTTATTCGATGAACCTCGGTCTCGGTAAACTGTGGCACTTCAGCAAGCTTACTGTACTTTAGTATACTGCTAACGTTCATGAAATTAATATTCCATGACAGTTCTGGTTTATAGTAGAACGTTTGGTTTGTTTTTATTACGTTGACTCCGTATAATATATTTTGACTTGTGTGTCCGTAGCACAGCCCACGGATGGTTAAAATTCCAGCTCCTTTTATGATTAGTTCTGCTTTGCGTTCGTCATTACAAATGATTCTCATCGGTACTGGATCAATTACTGAAAACAGCCATTCGTCTGTACTCATTAGTTTGGTCCATCTTACAGATGCTGCTGATGAAATAGACATTTTACAACTTCGTAATGTCGATTCTTTTGGTCTTGCAAGTAGCGCAAATTCACATGGGCTTTTATCATTGTCTATATTAAATGGTAATGTAGGTGGACACATTACTAGTCTGTCGAAAGTAACACAAGTACTTACGTATGATGATGTTGCTAACAAATAGCTTTGCATATCATGTGATACGATTAAATCTGTATGGCTGGGTACGATACTCACATATGAAGAATGATTAGCTGTTTATTCTTTTGCGATAGGTAGCGAGTGAATTTTATAGTGTGAATATCTGTTTTTATCTGATAGTGGAAAGTCTAATAACACCATTAACCTACCATTCGTAGTAGCAACACTTGTTTTAGACATGGCATGCAACATGTCTATGGTTACCAAACTATGGTCCCATGGTAACGTGTTATTGTTAATTGACCTTAAAATTGATTGTAACTGCTCATGTGTGAATAATAAAGGGTGTAGATGCCCTTGGGTTGCTGTCTCTAATGTGTTTACCAAAGTTTTGTAAGTACTTATACTATGTTCTAGTGCTTGATCGAATTGATAAGTCCATCTCGATATAGCTTGAATTGTGCTAGTACGAATCGCAAAGGAATCCAGCTGTTCGGTTCTATTCATAAGACTCACGATTTGCGAGTGTTGTTCACTCAGGCGTTGTTCATGAATCGCCATGTCATTATGAAGATTCTCTAAATTTGATCTAACAATATGCGTTTGAGTAGCGGCCATCGAAGATATATTAGCTGTCCTTTCGTACAGTTTATCGATATCCACATTTAGCTGGTCTCTGTCGCCTGCATCCATAGTACCAAAAAGCTGTTTATTGATCCAACCCACAAACTCGAAAGGCGCTCCACGTTTCCTCAAAGTATGAGTATAGGGGGAGAAACGATTCTCCTGAAGGACTAACGATGGTTTGAAGAATATGTGTAAGTCGTCTTTCAATGATTTTAGCATTTTTAACTCTAAATTGAATTTTCCTGTCGGTATAATGTTGTTACATTCCGATTCTTCTAGTTTACTCTTACACATGTTTGTCAATCCAAAAATCTGTTTTTCTCTCCAAACAATCGGGTCCTTCTAGCTACTCAAATCCAGAGTAACGGCAATCCTCCATCTAGTTCTTTCTATTTTTATCTCCCCCATATACTCGTAGTATATTCCTGGATTATGAGTTATCTCGGTTATCTGGTAGTAGGTAGCCTCATCCAGCATCAGGCTATTGTTGCCGTTCGGATAAAAAGATAGAAGCAGTCCTAGCATCACTATCAATAACGCCATGATGCTGAAACAAAGAACGTAGTACTCAGCGATAAAATTTCTCTAACTTGCCTTTATGCTTTACTATTACTTTTCCATTAGATGACTCTACTATGACATTATTATTGTCTTTAATTTCTTTTACAAAAAATTTTCCATTATAAAATTTATCTAATTTCCCATATCTGGGTTCCTTTAATACACTTACTTCGTCTCCGACAGAAATCTGTAAGGGTCTTGCCTTTTTATCATAGTACTCCTTGTTCTTATGTTTTGATTGTATGAGATTATTCCTGGCTGCTGTTTGTGCATCTCTCAAACATTCAGTTAGTTCTTGTATGTAATCATTGTAAGTTTCTAATTCGAATTCGTTCGGCAAACGATTGGGTGTACGGGCTGGTTTGCCGTATACTAATTCATGAGGAGTGTAACCCGTTGATGTATGTACGGATGTATTATACTCATGAATAGCAAAGGGAATTACTTTATCCCAATCTTGTTTGCTTGATGATTTATTTCTTAGAAAGTCTGCTAAGACAGCGTGACTTCTTTCTAAGGACCCATTAGACTGTGGATGGTATGCAGTCGTAGTATTTAATTTAAAATTATAAATTTCGGATAACTGTGACAATAGATTGTTTTGAAAACTGCGTCCTCGGTCGCTTAGAATTATTCTAGGTACTCCAAAATGTACAAAAAGGTGTCGGGTCAAAGCGTCTGCGAATGTAACTGCTTTGATGTTGGGCACTGGTACTGCTATACAAAATTTTGAAAACTGACACTGCATAGTTAGTATATGCACGTTACCTTGCGTAGATTTGCATAAAGGTCCAACTGTATCTATGGCTACTTTATAGAAAACTTCACTTGGTGTATCTGTTATTACCATTGGTTCTCTTGTCTTTACTCTAACCAGCTTTTGTTCTTGGCAGATTTCATATTTGCGTACGTAATCATGTATATCTTCTTTCATTTCTTTCCAATAGTATCGTTCTCTTATTCTTCTATAGGTTTTTCCCATACCACGATGTCCTCCAAACAAACTGTTATGGTAATCGTTCAGAACTATTAACTTGTATTCAGGGGCTAGTATCTTACACTCATCGTAACATATCGTTACTGCTATTTGTAAATTTTTCAGTTTTTCCTTAATTTTATTTAATAATACCCCTCGTGGAAGGGGTCCGTTAGCGTTATAAGAGTGTCAGTTAGCTCTCCGCTTCTAGCTAATCTAAAAGACTTTAACTTTTTATTCTTAATTTCGTTTGCTAATGTACTTAAACATTTCGATAAATTATCTGGTGTAATTTCGTCTTTTTCTTTATCTGAAATAACTAAACTGAAAATGAATCTTTTTCTATTTTGGGTAACTATTACATCACCGATGGTTATTACTAATTGACTATGTCAATTAGTAATTTGTTGGTTCCATATGATAAACTTAAATCTTTTGAAATAAAATGTACTATATTATCTTTTAGATATGTTATACATTCTCTAGTTTTTAAAAATTTTAATGATTCTCTCAAGTTCACATCTGAATCTACATAGTCGAAAAATACAGATGTTGGTGTGTTTCTTAATCTTGGAGCTATACTGTCTTCCTTCGGTTTACTATTTATATAAGAAGTATTATGATTGTTGGTAAGTGTTCCGCTTGTGGGTGTTATTATTGTTTTTGTCGTTTTAGGTAGATTATTTTGTTTTTTAGGTTTAGATAATTTTTTCCTTAATTCTTCGTTAATCTCATCCTCCGATTCTTCTTCACTATCCTCTTGTTCTATTGTGGAGAGGTGATGCCAATTGGTGTTTTCGGCCATCTCTTCAGTCCAAGCAGTAGAATATGCTCTAGGTTGTTTTATGGGTGACTTGAAACGAATCGGATTAGACTGACTATCTGCGTATTCTAGCATCCATTCTCTCACAGTGCTGCTGGGGACTACTGCTTGTGAAGCTTCTCCTAGTAACGTAGGTGGTTCTGAACTCGCTTTCTCTCCTTGTTGTAAGGGTGATGAGCTTTCAATATCTTTCATGAGGTCCCAGTTCTCAGTTGGAGTTTCATGATAGAGCTCTAAGAAATTATCCCAGCACATCGAGAGTGGTTGGTTATTTGTAGTCTCGCTTGGGTTTCCATTAGGATTAATCTCTTTTTCCTTTGCACTTTTGTTTAATTCAATACTAGATAGTTCTTGTAGTTCTAAATTATCCATGAGTTGACCTGGCATTGATCGTCTCATAGTAGATTGTAATTTTGGGTTTATTAACTCTTTGTCATCACTTGATGATGAAGAATCTCTAAATTTTGTTTCAATTTCCGGACTAGTTTGTCTAGAATTAGTATTCTTTTGGTTGTTGGGATTTTTACTCTTGTTTTTGTGGGGTTTATTCAATATTATTTCATCAAATAGTAGAATCAGTTTCCTCTTCTGACTCTGTATTTTGATTCAACAGGCTAGGAAGCAAAGATTTGTTGCTTAGTGGTATTGGTGGAGCATCAGAAGATTCCGCAATACTACTCTCAATTGAGTTGGTTATTTCTGAGTTATCTGTTTCACTCATTGATGGTGGTTCGGAAACTATGGGTTCTGCAAAAACTACTGTTTTCTTTTCTGTAGTGGCTGGTTCGTTCTTCCTCATTCTAAGTCTCTTCGCGATTGTACTTGCTTCTAGGTCGGCTTGCCCTCCCTCCATACCTAAAGGGATAGTGGGGTTATCAAGCTTGATTCCTTCCTTACGACCCGGTTTCTTTCGATGTTTAACTCCTTCTTTAGAAGTTTCGTTTTCGCTTTGTAGTTGAGTACGATTCTGTCTGGCTAAAGAAGTTTTAGTCGGCTTAGGTAGGATAGGCAGTACTCGTACCTCCCCCCCCTGTTCTTGTTCATCTTCTTTAATTAGTTGGTCTCTATCAACTGGATTGCGGGAAAGGACGTCTGCGTTAACATTTAGACGACCAGGTTTATACTTGAAAGTATAGTAATAACCTCGTAATCTCATTCTCCAACGATTTAACCTACTGACTGGATCTTTTAATGATTCAATCCATGTCAATGGTTCGTGATCTCCGTAGACGGTGAAATGCTTACCGTAAAGGTAGTGGCTAAAATACTCTATGGCATTTACTACGGCTAAACATTCTTTTTCTGTGGTAGAATAATTACGTTCGCATTTGTTGAGAGATCTGGACATATAGGCGATTGGATGTTCTTGTCCTGGTTCACCTTGACTTAGGACTGCACCTATAGCTCCATCACTTGCATCCGTAGTTAAAATGAAGGGCTTACTCTCATCCACTGTTGTTAGTACGGGGGCTTCACAAAGTGCTTCTTTTAAGATTTTAAAACTTTGTTCTTGTTCTAATTCCCACTTCCATTTTACGTTTTTGGCTAATAGGGCGTTGATGGGCCCTGCTTTCTCTGAGAAGTTTTCAATAAACCTTCTGTAATAACCAGCTAATCCTAAGAACTGTCGAATTTCAGTTTGGTTAGTCGGCCGCGGGTAGTTTTTAACGGCTTCTAACTTCTTAGGGTCCGGTCTTACTCCATTACTGTCGATGGTATGACCTAAATAATTAATTTCTGGTACAAGGAATTGGCATTTATCCATTTGTAGTCTTAAGCCTACCGCTGACAACCTTTCAAACAATTTAGCGATTTTCTCCTCATGTTCTTCGAGAGAATTTGCATAAATCACTATATCATCTAAAAAGACATACATTTCTGATCCTTGTAGACCTGTTAGGACGCAATCCATGAGCCTTTGGAAGGTTGCAGGCGCGTTGGTAAGGCCGAAGGGCATACATAGGTACTCAAAATGGCCGTATTTGGTGTTAAAGGCAGTTTTCTCAACATCCCCAGGGTCAATCTCTATTTGATGGAAGCCCATGGCGAGGTCAAAAACTGAGAAATATTTTGCTCTTCCAATCTGCTCAAGGATTTCCATGATGTTAGGTAGTGGATATGCGTCCTTGATGGTTTTCGCGTTTAACTTTCGGTAGTCAATTACCAACCTGTACTTTTTCTTTCCGTCTGGTCCTGGTTTCTTAGGTACGATTCGAATAGGACTGCAAGATGGGCTCTTTGAATGCCTGATTATACCGGCTTCCAAAAGTTTTTGTATTTGGTTAAAAAGCTCGTCATCTAGTCCTGTTGGTCCTCTCTTGTACTTAACTTTGACGGGTTCTTCATCGGTTGTCCTAATCTTATGCTTAACACATGATGTTCTTGGTGGCGGATCTCCTGGCAAATAAAACAGATGAGAATATTCTTTTACCATTTTCTTAATCTGCGTTCTTTCTGGTCTTGTGTGATAGTTGGTTAAAACTTTTTCCAGGATTGTTTTTACGCGGTCTTCTTCGTCTTTTGGTGGTTCCCCTTCTAACGGAAACTCGTAGTCATCCTCCAAGTCATCGTAAAAGTCAAATGCTTCCAATGGCTGTGGAGTAATTTCTATTTCAACTGGGTCAGGTAGAGTATTAGTGGCCATTACATAACAGTAGCCTTTGTTATTTTTAACGGCGGTTTCTCCTATAAAAACTCCTGGGACGGTATTTATTCGTCTTAAGTAGGCTTGGCCCTTAGCTGAATGTTTAGTTGCGGGAATTCTTATAGGAACTTTTGCTCTGGCCGGTAACTTAAATACAGTTTTACCATTGGATTTAAAACCTTTAGAATTAAAATTCCAATTTACTGTATCTATAGACTCCGGTTCTATCTCGCGTTCGGCATATGGAAATTCAAACTCAGGTTCAATCTCGCGTTCGGCATATGGAAATTCAAACTCAGGTTCAATCTGAACTCTTTTTACTTCCGTGTTTCGATATGCTTCCTCTGGATGTTTATCTTCACTAGTTTCTGGTATTAGTTTATGAACGAAGGGAACGGGTGTTATCGGATGACTTTCCGTTACTAGTACTCCCTCTCCAAACATGATGTTTACTTTTTCTACAAGTAGAAAAGGGTTACCCAATATAAGTTCCTCTGATAGTGGCGTGCTAGATGGTAACACGTGGAATAAATGGTCCTTTCCTAAGATTTTTAATTTTACAGTTCCTAGAGTTCTTACCTCCTGTGGAGAAATACCTAGTATAGAGGTCACGTCATTTTGGTCTACTATAGCATTAGGACCCAATGCATTTTCTTTTACTGCATTGATTTGGGCTCCGGTATCCACTACACATAAGGCTTCTGGAACTGCCAATTGTTCTATTTTTAATTTTATTGTGGGCGAGGATTCGACTCTTGACGTGAGTCGAATAACTTGGGCTGGTTTCTCGACTTGGCTGTGGGGCCAGGACTGGTTGAACGCTGTGGAGTCGTCCCGCTCACTGGTGCGTTCTTCCAGTGAGCGTTGTCCCAGTTTAAATGATTTTTATTTCCACTGCGAAACGGGATTGGCGACTTCAGCTTTTCTCCGTAATAGTCTTGATTTCTGTTAATTGCGGATTCTTGATGGTGACATGGTTCCTGCATTGGGACTGGTCTGTGCGTACACGTTGGTGGATTTTGATGTTTGTAGCCTCCATTTTGAGGTGGGTACCAATATCCGGCTCTCTGTTGATTTTGAAAGTATATATAACATGCAGCACAGTTACAGGGTCTGTAATCCAGATATAATGGTGCCTCTGGTGGCATAACATGTCTTTGTACTGATGGTCTTACTGGCACCATAGTATTCTCAGTATATTCCCTCTGGAGTATACTTGGATGTTTGATAGGCTCAGGTACTGGCTTTTTGTAACTCAGCTGCGGTGGTGCGTGTATCTTGCCTCCTTCAAAAGTCATTTTTGGGAAATAGGTGTCGTCCCGGTCTATTGAATAAGAAATCTCATCTCTATTATGCGTAGAATTATGAAAATTCACTCTTCTTTGCCCTCCTCTATCTCCTTCCTCATTATTCAACGTTCTTACTTGATGTATACTTTCATATATTTCTCCTGAACCATGGGGTGAATTCCGTGAACCATGTGGACTTCGATCTTGTGTATGACTTACTTGATGATTACGTGGATTGGAGTAATGATTATTATACATGGTTACTTTACCCCGTTCATATTTCGATGCTAACGCGAACGCGTCATCCAGTTTTTCTGGTGCTAACTCGATAATACGGGTTCTCCAACCATCTGGTAATCCATTAATAAATGATTCTAAGGCGATGATTTCGATCTGAGGTTTTAAATGATCTCGCTGTACGTTATTTCCCAGTACTTCCAACGCGGCGTTAATTGCGGCATTAACTAGCGCGTTTATTCGACCGTAAAACTGTCGAATATTCTCTCCCTGCCTCATGGAAGATGATTGAATTTCGTGTAAGTAATAACTATATGAGCGGGGCGGTGCAAAGCAGTCTTTTAAATGCGATTTTAAATCATTCCAAGTTTTAAATGTGCTACCTTCCAAGGCTTGTCTGGCTTTACCCCTTAATTTTGATATAACGATTCTTAAAAAGTGTGCTTCTGAATCTGTAGAAATCATGGTAAAGCAGTTATCAACATCTTGTAAGAATTCTTTTAGATTCATGTTTGTTCCATCGTAATCTGCAAGATGTTGAGTTGCTCTTTCCACTGCTCGAAAATTATTTGACTCTAATATACTACGTGAAAATTCTAATAATTGTTCTTCTCTTTCTGCCTCTTTAAATCTATAAAATTGATCTAAAGCATTGATTCTTTGTTCTAAGTTGGGTAATCTTAAGATTTCCTCTCTAGTTTGATTAAACGCCATTATGGTTTATTTCGTCTAAAAGTTTCAAAAATACTGACTCTAAACTTCTTCTTAATAATGAAAATTCTAAACGAGACAGTTGGTACTTTAGTAACAATGGCTTAGTTCCCCACAAGGGATGCCATTTGTAAGGTTCTGATTTACTATGCTGAACCGCGCAGTAATTCTATATACAAATAATAATTTTTTGAGTATAGGTGAACTAGCATTGACTCGAGAGTCTTCTGTTACTATTAAGTAGGTTATGATTCTAATAAACTGTCTCTTTATGGTACTTCTTTGTTATGACTTTATTTAGACGAAGGCCCAATGCTTTGATAGAGATGTTACACAGATGTTTTAATCTAATCTTTATGTTTGTTCTTAATATTACGTATTTACTTATTTCTATATTGGTTCGACTTACAATCCCGTTCGGACACTACTAGTAGATTGCACGGTCGATGACTGGGCGGTGTTTAGTATTATCCTACACGGATGGTTCCGTGGCGTGTTGAGAGTAAGTTCCTTAACTAAGCTGCCGAAGCTAACGCCAGATAGGTTGACGGTCCTTAAGCCTCGTACTGTACCAACTCACGTCCAGAGTATGAAGAATTCCACCGGTTAGCTTCCACGGAGTTTGAGTGGTTTCTAAGCACCCAATAGACGACGCGAAGGACTAAACGGCACTCGTATTCACACACCAGGTCCAGCAGGTACAACACTCGTTGTCCTTGTATAAAGAGACTTCACTAAAGGCTATATGAGAACTGAGTGCGGGGCTTATAAGGCTTGGCGGATGATCTCAATGTTAGGGTAATAACCAATCACTGATCGCCATCGAAAGTGTCTTACAATATAGGTTGGTGATGGTGCAGAATAAGTAGGTTTTGGGATTGCTGACTCGGGGGTCAGTTGGTTTAATTAGTGGGACGCGTTTGATGTCGTAAACGCGGTTGCGGAAATGCTTACATTGTGATTATCGTCGTATACCTGCGCCTGTACACATACACGCCGTCATACATCATTCTGTATACAGTATATCCATACATATAATTATCTTTTATGAACATGGGACGTTACAAGTAAATGAAACTATATTACACTTCAGCTGCAATATATAACCCAAAGGAGTATATTTCTTTTCATACCCATTCAATATTTAGTATAACCACTTTTATATAAACTTATCATGATTTATACTTTAATTATCACGTTACATATATTATAAGAACACGTCACAAAAGAAAATAAAATTTTTAGGTTATAACCTCAAAATATAATATAATAGTGTTTACAACTGTTTATAAGTACATAATATTTATTATATACCTACGTTGTAAATATTTATTTGCGCCTCCTGATCATGAGAAATAATATGCACTCGCACTTCAAATGTGTATTTGTGCCTCCTGACGGTGAGAAATAATATTCACTCGTTATATACTGCACGTGTCTGTTGGATAATATGGGCGCGATATATATATATATATGTGTGTGTGTGTGTGTATATATATATATATATATATATATATATAGAAAAACGCTCGCGAATGCTCCTGTCAACACTGTTGCGCATGGATGCCAGAGTTGGGGGCCTGAGAGGACCAAAGTGGAATCGCCACCAAACCGAGAATCTCGGACTGTGGGGACATGGGAATTGGAGGCCAACGCATACGTTTTTGAATTATGTAAACTCCGGGAATATTGGATTCTTACAGATGCAAATTTCGACACACCTTCAGTCAAAAATGGTTATACATTTAGGCGATCAATGGAAACGGATTGAGACCATATATCTCGGATACCCCAAGATACCAAAAACTTTTCCGTGTACGAATATGAAGGTATAAAGAGGAGCGAAGAGAAGAACAACAAGCAGGTGTAACCCGATCCGCGCTATCTCAACGCGCGACTCACCGCGGCTGTACCGGTAGCTGACTTCACTGCGCTGCAGCCCGCCGAGATGCTGGTGCCGTCTATGACCTTGAGTAAGCTTCCCGGAGTGTACCGCCCGGAGTATACCGCCCGGAGTATACCGCCCGGGGTATGCTGCCCGACCCCCAGCGCTGCCGCCTCCCTGCCGCGCAGCAGCCAACTCCTGGTGCTAGCCTCTGCCATAGAGGCACACCTATTTGCAGTACCCTTCTTTACCGACCGAGTTTACAGCTGCATACCTATTTACAGTGCCCTTCTTTACCGACCGAGTTTACAGCTGCACACCTGTTTACAGGGCCCTTCTTTATCGACCGAGTTAACAGGTGTGCTGATGACGTCATGGCTCAAAGCTTCCAGTACATTCGAAGTGGGCGGGGCCTATTCTCACCTGCACAGGTGTGCTGAGGGTGGAGTGGTGGGGGGTCCCGAACCCGCGTTGTTTATCTACTGGCGGCCCCACTTGGTAGATGAGAGGCCACCAACGGATAACTTGCCGATGAGTAAGAGATAAGTTACCGACTAAGTGAGCGATAGTATGTATGTGTAATAGCCTACCTAAGCGCAGGTAGAGGCCGTGCGTGCATAAAGCATTGGAGCGAGGGACGGCCCCAGATATAAAAGGAGACCCGCAGCCAGCATCGAGCATTCACGATCTGGCCTTGGTGCATAGAACATAAGGAGAACTGTCGTCCTCTCCAAGTCTTCTGTCTCCTTAGCACTTAGTATGCAAATGAGCATTGCGCTCTCGAACGGTGTGCTATAAAATCGATTTATGGGGATACCTACATGTAGACGTGGTTAATATAAATAGATTATTGCTTGATGGTGTAGAGATCCGTGTGCGTCTTGTGCGCTCTCGTCACAGTTTTTGCCTAATAGACCTCGATGCTGCATACATGGTATACATAACGGAGGCAACACTGTTTGTTCGTCGTGTAAAGGTTAATTCGAGTATTTCACTTGCTCATGAGATAATGCTGTCTAAAGTTAGAGCAAAGTATCAACGTACAAGTGCAGAAGTGAAAAGCGTAACACTAAACAATAGTGTGCATTCTTTTCGGTAATTGACCTGAGTAGTAGGGGCTACACTGTTACTGCGCCATGCGACTCCCGCGCCACCGAATACCGACCGATGGTAACAGGGATCTGCTTTTTTTACCATCACTGTTTTACCCGTGATGGTTACTGTTTTACCCGCTTACCCACAACGGTCACTGTTTTACCCGCTTACCAATGATGGTCACTGTTTTACCCGATCGGTATGGGGCAGCCCGCGTCCAGCTGTACGTTGCAGGCTGTCCCGATGGGCCAGTGCGTAGAGTGGAGGGGGAACAGAGATCTGCTTTTTTTACCATCACTGTTTTACCCGTGATGGTTACTGTTTTACTCGCTTACCCATAATGAGCGCTGTTTTACCCGCTTACCCATAATGAGCGCTGTTTTACCCGATGGAATCGGATGGGGTCAGTCCGCATCCAGATGCAGGATCCCGATGGGCCAGTACGTAGAGTGAGAAAAGCATTGAAAAGTGTGTGGGGGAGACCGCTTGCTAAATAAGTGCATGCGGAGGGAGAGGGAGTTAGGGTAATTATTTTACCTAAAGTGATTGTGAAGGAATAAAGGTTAGGGTTGTTGAATAAAAACATGAGTAATATAAGTTTTATTTTTTAGTTTATTGAAAAAATTTTGAGTACAATAATGATAGAGGTAGCTGTTTGTTCATCTCAGTACCTCTTGTAGCCCTGATGTTCTGGCATAGACTTTGTGTTAGTGGAATATTTCTCAAAAGTTTTTTTCCACTGTTCACTTTTATTAGTAGGAGTAGAACAAGATTCTCCTCGATACGTATTACATTGTTTATCATCTTGCGCTCTTCTAGCGCTTTTATCCTCCTTGAGAGGAGTGTACGAAGCGCTATATCGATTCATTTTTGAGATCTATCTTGACTGATGGTTTATAACAGTACTGACTAATTAATTGTTCACGCGAACTTTATATAGTTTTAGACGAGTTTCTTAACATCACCGCTTATAGGATTATACTTAACAATGCGATCATGTAAAATTAGACAATACCCAGTTGTATTTGCAGGCATATTATTCTTACATTCAAATTCAAGGCGTACATCGACAGCTGCTTGTTTAAGAGACTCGTTTTGTTTTGAACAATCTATGACTATGAGTGGTGCATGTAGAATAAATTCTTCTTTACTCAAAAGAGGATCTATTACAATTCTATCAGAATAATATACATTTTGGAAATTTGCATACATATCATAGAGCATAGCATACTGATTGTTTGAAATATCAAGATTGAGATTACCGTATGGATAACTCTGCGAGTTGAGGAAAAGTTTTACATTAGTAATATTACAGTGATCAAAATAACTAGCATTTTTTCTTCGTACTCCTTTCCTCGCTGTCTGAAAACCTAGAATGATAAAACGTGGCTTTTCCAGTTGATTCGATGTTTTCACTGTCCATACATGTTGTGTGGTTGTTGGAAGTACTGGATACTCATACAATTCCCATGAACGAAAACTCATAGCAATAGACACATCTTTTTGTATGTAATTAAATAGTTGTATTTTTCGTCGATCTGATAGGACGAGGTAGGGCATAAGCCATTCTATACGAGTGATTTCAATTTTAAAGTCTTCGTATGTAGGTCTTCCATCTACCATTATAGGCTCTTGTAAAACAGCGTTTAAATCATTTCTCGATCTGGTGAGAATGAGTTCATGCTTAACGTTTACAACGATTTTTCGATAATCCTCAGCGAAACCAAAGATCATTGATAGAGGAACTGTCACATCAAAGTTTCCATTATTATCAGATATAGTTCCCACGTTAGTAATAGGCGTCCAGCTAGAATTTTCAAGATACTTTAGCTGACTGGGCGAGAAAGAAGTGTAGCCTTTCATCAAAGTTGTTGCAGCAACATTTTTGCATCGATCAATTTCTATAGCATTCATCTCGTATCGAATTTCCTCAAAGAGATGACTAATAGCATTGTTCACGAAATTAGTATGCTCTAAAGCAGTACCATCCTGCTTTGTAATCTTTCCACAAATGTGTAGTGAACTTTTGGATGGTAGTACACACAAATCTTGATGTTGTATAGCAATTCGAATTTCATCACTATTGTTGAATGTAAGTGCGGTGCATGAACCTCATAATGTGAGACAGATTCATCAAAGATGACTGGAGATTGTACGTTAAGAACTGCCTCCATCTTGGCAGCAGCAGCAGCAGCAGATAAATGTACAAGTTATTTTTTCAATATTTTTTTCGCTTGCCTTGTTCTTCCTCTACCACCGCGTACTTTGAGACCGAGACTTTGCAGGAACTGACTGTTCTGACGTGTTAATCGTTTGATCACTCGCTGCCGACTGACTGTCTGATGACATACTGTACCGCTAATATAGCTTTTCTCCGCATTAAAAACAATACCCATTTCAATTGGTTTTTAAATGTAGACGAATTGTAATAATTTCACCTCGCAGATTAATCAAATCACCATCTTGATCTACTATGCGTAGTTGTAAATGATCGATTACTTTCACAGATATTGGTAAGTATATTATTTGTTTAGGCACCTCAATTATCTTGTAGCCGGGAGGAACTGCTGGGAAAAACTCATGTATTGTATGAACTTTTTGTTGATTTATGTATGCTCCTGTCGTAACATTACACTCGACACGTAAAGCGTTCACTTTGAGAATAGCTACTGGTAAATCTGAGTCATGGCTTATATAAGGTTTTAAGAGTCTTGGAGTGAATCCTAGTAGACGACCAATCGAGTCACTTGGTCGAAAATCAATTTCATGACTGCACCCAATAATACTGCGCAGTGTATTATTATTTGGCTTGATACTAACTTTTATGTCTCGAGTATCAACTATCCCTTGCAGAGTTCGATCAATATCCTCAATCTCATAACTACCCGTAGGAAGTTCAATAATTTCTTGACCAACATAAAATTTATTACAGTTTTCATCAACGTTCGGTATAGAATTAAAAGTCAGTAACTCAACAAGTCCAAGACTATATTGCTTATCCGGATCCAGTTCTATTGGAGGAAAATAGTGCGTCTCAAGGATTGATGACGTGCCGGAAAGGCTGAGAGTCATTGATTCGACAACCATCTTGAGCAGACTAATTCAAATCAATAGTCTACTTCTTTTTATATAGACAAAAATTATTCTTACGATTGAGCTGATTACAGAGAAATTTCAGACAGAGATGACCACAGATGAAAGTTGAAAATTCTTGATACCTCTGATAATTGTACCTGACTTGAGATACTTTCCAATAGTTCATTAGATCTTTTGGTGGTTGTAAATTACCGAAACTATCAAAATATGTAACTGTATCACCAATTTTTCGATAAGCTACCCAATGCGTACCAGGTCCACTTGCATCATCCAGATTAACGATTGCCGATTCTCTAGCTCGATATCCATTCAAAGGCAGACCATTTCACATAAAAACTCCACGAAAGTTTGGTATTTTCATTAATTTTACATATTTGAGTAAATCATAGTCGGTGAGTGCACGTTTTGGTAGTCTTAATTCATCAAAGTTTTTTTTTTTTTCCTCCTCTACATTGTTCCTTTTTTTTCAGAACAATGCCGAAACCTTTACGATGAGGTTTCAGAAATAGTCCTTTACCGACTGCCAACATTTCCATTCTCTCATTATGTCTTTTTTGCTCTTCCATTTGTTTTTTTGCAGCACTTGCTTTATTTATTGCTTTAGCGATTCCTGCAGCTCCTCCTGCAAGTGAGCCTACTGCACTGAGACCGGCAAAAAGTGGAATAAGCGCTGGAAGAAAGCCACCTACTTTACTGGGAACAGGCAATATACGCGGAACACTAACTTTACTTTTTCCACCATTTTTTTTCACATGTTCTCGAGTCATCTTCAATGCGGACTTAATCATAGAGCGAGAGTCATTGCCAGGAATGACTGATTTTCCAGTTGACTCAATCAAATTTTTTAGCGTGATCTTTTTCTTTTTAATCGTTTTCTTGATTTTATTAGATTTTCGAGCCTTTCCTCCAACACCCATACCAAGCTTTGATTTTAACTTCATGGTACTTGCTACAGCAAAAGCTGCTGCTCTTTCTTTCAAACCGGCGTCTTTAGATTTCACTCTCTGCCACGCCTTCTCTGCTAAAATTTTATCAGCTGCGTTTCTCTCTTGAATGTTATCGGGATTCTTCGAGGAAGCAATGTCGTGTTCTTTGCAAGCAGCGTCTAGAGGATTTATTCCAGGATCACCACGAGCTCGACGTTTAGCTAGTTTAGTACCTGGTCCGCAGTACTGATAACCAGGCACATGAAGTTCAATGGGTAATTTGTTAATCAATGTATTAACTAAAACTGTACCTTTTTTCTGTTGCATGATGCTAGCTCCTAACAAGCTCATGCGAGACTGACTGAAGAAACTATAAATGCTCATATTTATAATGTTTCGAGTCAGTCATGATATGAATTTTTAAGAAGCATGATGGATCTTAAGAAACAGTCAGCAAAGTTACCAGTGGTTAATTTCGATCTTTTAACGCAGCAGCAGCAAAAAAAACCTTGACATGGAAAATTGCTACCTAACAGTATAAGAGCAGTATTTTGTGGCCCATCTAATTGTGGTAAAACGAACGCTCTCTTATCTCTAATCATTCATCCTAATGGTTTGAAATTTGAAAATATTTATGTATACTCGAAATCTCTGAATCAGCCTAAATATAAATTCTTACAACAACTTGTTGAGCCTTTAGAAGGTATCAAATACTTATCATTCGGTGAACACGATCTTGTAGTATCACCTGATGCGGCTCAACCAAATTCAATTTTTGTTTTTGATGATATTGCATGTGAAAAGCAGGATAATGTCAAAGCTTTCTACTGCATGGGTAGACATAAAAGCGTGGATTGTTTTTACTTGTGTCAGTCGTATGCACAAGTACCGAAACACTTGGTGCGTGACAATGTCAACTTGTTGGTAATTTTTCGACAAGATGATATGAACTTGAAACATGTTTACAATGATCACGTTAATACAGATATGACATATCAACGCTTTAAAGATGTTTGTTCAATGTGTTGGAATGATGGCAATCACAGTTTTCTCGTTATAGACAAAGATTGTCATATTAATGATGGACGTTATAGAAAAGGCTTTGATCAGTTTGTTATAAATATACAGAATACTGAATAATTTAAGTATTCAGTTGTATGACTCTAAACTATCAAGATGTCTGATTTTAATCAACAAACTGCAGTCCTGCGAGAAGTTGAGAAAGCTCGAAATGCAGTGAAAAGAAAGTATGGTTTATTAAAATTACATAAATTGGAAGTGGAGAAAAATTTAAGTGATTCGTTTAAGCCAATCATAAAACCGCTAGAAAAGCTAATTGATGTGAGTGAATATAAACAAGAAAAAAGTGTATCACCAATGGTGATTAAAGGAGAAAAAAGAAAGAAGAGAAAATTGAAATTGGAGCGGATCAAAAGTATTAAAAAAGACGATGATGGTAATGATGCCGATGATGGCAATGCTGATGATGATGATGACGATGATATCGGAGAATCAGCTTTTGAATCAGCTATAGGTGATTCAGATATTTCAGATCAGGAAAATACCATTACTAAAGATGATACTGATAATTTGGAGAAAAGTGATAGTGCTGATGAAAACGTTCAATTGCTGCTTAATGGACAAGTGCAGACCTTGGATACAGTATATGGGGTGCGAAAAATGCGGGATAATTCACTAATGATTGGAAATAGTCCTATAAGTTTTGATGGAAATAAAATTATCATTGGCAACAAAGAGTATGAAAAATCTTCTGGTCTAGTTGAGCTGCTGTTTAAAAAATATCCTGATGATACTTTTCTCACTGATAATGATAAGAAAAATTATGCTAAAATTTTAAAAGATACAAATGCACACAGAAAATACTATAATGCAGAGGAAGATATTCGTGAAAATACTAGCAAGAAATATACTGATTTTGTGAGTAAAATTCTCAAGATTGGTAAAAGTGGACGAGGACTCATGTCATATAAGATTGCTCGTGCAAACACTCATACCGATTATCGCTATTGGGATGATCCAAACGAGCTTGTCGATCGTTTAAGATTACTTATAGCTGAAACATCTGCTGGCAATAATAACCATGTCAATGAAATACAATCAATCGTTGAAGAGCTTCGTGAAGTAGGAATTATTTTGTAACAACTCAGTATCAAAATGAGCATCGATGTGTTTGGACGTCGACTGCTCCACGCAGGCACATCTCGAGGACCGCCTGGACTAGGATTCAAGCTGACTAGTGATGGAAATTTTGATTTTGAGAACCGAAAACTATGTCATGTTGGTGATGCTGTGGATCAAGATGATGCCGTAAATTTAAAGTCTGTAAAAAAGTTGATTAAACGAAGAGCTGAAAAAATTGTACAAGAATTGGAGAGTTTAGTAAATGATAGAGTTATAAATACTGAGGCTGAATTTTCTAGAATAAATAATACGTTAAGAGATTTACACGAGAAATTACAAATCTTGGATTCCACAGTAAATAAAGTTATAAATCAAGATGAAAGCAGCGCTAGTAGAAGAACTTCATAAACCAGCAAGGCGTAATTATCCACGTCGTTCTTTTCTCGTCAAAGATATCGATGAAACTTGGCAGGCAGATCTTGTTGAAATGATTCCATATGCTAAGCAGAACAAAGGGTTCAAATACCTGCTCACGGTTATCGATGTATTCTCAAAGTATGCTTGGACTGTTCCGGTAAAACAAAAAACTGGAAAATGTGTAGCTCAAGCTATGAAATCAATACTATTGCAGAAGAGAGTGCCTAAGAATTTGCAAACAGATCGTGGTAAAGAATTCTACAATAAAGATTTTAAGAAACTAATGAAAAATTATAAAATTCATTTATACTCCACCTACAGTAATCTCAAAGCATCAATTTGTGAACGTTTTAATCGCACTTTAAAAAGCAAGATGTGGCAGTTATTTAGTCTACGTGGTACCTATAAATGGTTGGATATTTTGCCAGATTTAACTTTACAGTATAATAATAGTCGTCATCGAACAATAGGAATGAAGCCTGCAGAAGTGAACAGAGACAAAGTGAATCGTGTACTTAATCGATTTAAAAAAAGTCAAATAGTCAGAGTCTGTTTAAACGAGCTAAATTTAAAGTTGGAGATAAAGTGCGCGTAAGCAGAAACAAGGAGATTTTCGACAAAGGCTATACACCTAATTGGTCAACTGAAATCTTTACAATAACGCGAGTTTCACCTACAAAGCCTTACACTTATCATCTCAAGGATTATCAAGACAAGCCAATAGCTGGTGGATTCTACGGGGAAGAACTTCTCAAGACTAAATATCCAGATGTCTATTTGGTTGAGAAAGTTTTGAAAAAAAGCGGGAATAGAGTTTATGTAAAATGGCTTGGTTTTGACAATACTCACAATAGTTGGATAAATAAGAGTGATATGTAAACGAAAATAAATTGATAAAAAAAAATATTCTGTTTATTGTTTATTTATTTCACATTTCCTTTAGTTTTTTTAAAAGTACAGGCATTATAATATCATTTGTTTGCGCAATTCTTCGCCTGAAACGTGCTCGATCGCGTGCAGCCTCCTCCCACTTCCCAAATCGAGCTTCATGATGAGCGAATCTCCATGTGTGCATCAAGTGAATGGTTGGTTCCTCCTTGAATCGTACATGCTTCTCTTTGTTGTTGGAATCAAACATCTCTAAATTGAATTTTGGGTGTGTAAGATACATGTATAGTTAATACGAACTTACCCATTTTGTTGTTGTTGTTGTTGTTGTTGTATTTTGTAATGTCCCCAAGCGAGCGTATCAGTACTGTTCTCTTGAAGGAATCTCTTATCGTCATAAGGACTGAGAGCGATCTTTCTCTGTCGAATGGTCTCGACGTTATGAAGCTTTGATCTTATAGCATACTGCTCTCGACTCTGAATGCATGAATTTTTCAAACAGTCCAAATAGTCCTTAAATTCTATGGTTTTCTTTACAACTGAAGCCTTAATACCCTTAATTTTTTTCATGCTATCTTGATTATTCACACGTGTACTATACATTTTACTTCTCAATCCAACAAATTCGGTGAGAATCTGACCATTACACTCATCTTTCATGAGTCCTACTACTTTTTTATTTACACGTGGCATGTTAAATATATTATCTACAGGATAATCTGATGTATCGAACATATGAATATTTCTTTTCATATCTTCATAAAAATCATCACATTTTATAGCATATATGAGACTATCGATATCTGTATAAAGTAATTTCAAGTTTTTTTTATATATTTTTTGCATATAATTATAATGAAAATGATACATGTGAGTCTTGGAGAGATCTAGAACTGTAAGACCTACATAAATTGGTTTATCTATACATATATCAGTCTTATTCATTTGTATAGCAACTAAATTTTCATTAAATATTGAACTACTGTGAAAGTTTGGCTTTGAAATTTCAGCTTCAACACCATATCGCCCATCATATTTACTCATGAGCTTGACTGAAACACGTTTTCTAACATTTTCCATAGTCTTACCAAACACAGCATTGTTCATTAACTTGAAAAAATTTTTTTCAAATTCATTTTTTGCTAATGCTCGCAGACTGCTATTTAAATCTATGTATGATTTGAGCCATGGTGATTGTTTAAATTTCAGAACTCTATGAATTTTAAGAAGCTGCAGTCCGTTTGAGAGAGCCTGTTTTAGAGCTACATAGTGAATAACATAATTTCTTTTGTGATGAAGTGTAGCTAAAAGTTTTTCTTGCTTAGAACCTGGAGGTTTCGCGTGTTCAGGACAGAATGGTAAATCATTATGAGTGTTGTGTAATTCACTAGGATAATCTAAATCAACCTCTAAAATATAACCATGAGAGGCATCTGATGCAATGGAAAATAAATCAAAATTTTCATAATTTTCAAGCCATTCAAATTCATCATAGGGAAGATATTGTGAGAGGCTATGTCCATATAAATTATTTGCATCTAAATAAATCAAATACTGATTTTCCTTATCCTCATTATAATTCCCATGCATATATTTATGATTGGCTGCTGCATAACGATTTGAGCATTGGCTTAAACCACCTCTGATCCCTCGCTCTACAAAAAGTACCATATCAATATCTGTTAAAAGTTTCAATTGTATGTCAGTATGTTTGAGCATTGCATCCCAAGAAAAGCCTGGAGTAGTGTAGTAGTGAGCAGGATCGAGACTATAGACTTTTATACTCTGCTCACGAAAATTTTCAAAAACATCTGCTAACAGCAAGACGTCAGTTTTCATGTAGAGGTCAGAATACTCGCCAAGCGTTTGCACATTAAATATATTCCACACATCTTGTGCATGCTCATAATCATGATCAGATATATGTGAATCATTGAGCACGCTGAAAAAGCTTTCTTTTTCTGGTAATTCACGCTCCTCTAGCTTATCCCATGAACTTATATATTCATATAGTAAAACACCTTTTCTCATTAATAGATCAACTTGCTCTCTGCTGTGAACATTAAACTCTTTATTAACAATTTTGTAATCCTGTAGATAAGATGCCAATTTTTCAAGTGACGAAGGCATGAATCGAAATGAATCTAAAAATCTGAATTTGATTTTACTATTTTCTATATGTTTTGTGAATGAAATATATTTTTCTTTTGTTATAGGAAGTAGATCAATCTGTCCAGGAAAATGATTTGATACATCAGATATAATAAAGTGTGCGTCATATCCACTTAAATTATGAAACACCACTGGTACTGTTTTTGAATCTTGATAATTTAAATTACAGCTGTTATGTGCGGGTCCTCGATATTTTCCAGTGAGATGACAGTGATCGCGTACTTTATCATTATCATTCAAACATTTTTTACATATATGACATGTTTTTGAACTGCGATAATCTGCTGTTTCAACTTCGGATAGAACTGACATAGGTACAGGATTATTGTATAATGTACTTATTTGTTCTTCAATACTTTTTAACTGTTCAGCAAACCATCTTGAAGCTTCACGACCTCTATAAAATTCATATTTTGATAATGAATCATTATAACTACATTTAAGATAGTATCCAATACTATAAATTTCATGACTTTGTACTGATTGTGTGTTGGTTTTTTCAACTTGTCTTATTGGTTTAAGCAAACACTCGCAGTCTGCATATATTATGAAAGGTAACTTTTCATTATAACGATGATTTTTAAACATTATTACATTATTATCTTCACTGGGAAGTCTAATTCTACAATTATTCAATTTTTTACAATGTTCTTCGTGTCTCGTTAAATTATCTTCTTTGAAAAAATAATTTAAACATCTATCACATACAAAAAGTTTTTTCCCATTTTTGTTTAAATCATTGCTAACTAAACGTGAAAGATGTTTTATGTATATATAATGCGAATCTGGTAGAGACTCATCATGTTCCTTCGTTAGTAAAAGAAGATTTATATGGTAACTCTTTTTACAAGATGTTAAATAGAGAGGTACAATGTTTTTGTTTTCCAAAGCAAAAACATTTATTGAAATCGTCATATTTTGCTTCTCAAAATTCGGTATCTTTTTCAATGATACAGGTGTCTCAATACCTTTCATGTTTAATGTATGTTCATATTTAATGTAATTACTCAATCTATTAGGATGATTTATACGTTCTAGAGGATACAAGGCAGATAAAATTGCCCATATGAAACATTTGTAGTCATAATTTTTAACGTTGACACATGCTTTTCTTTTCTCTATAAATGTTGGTAAAGGTATATAAGAGCTACCAGTACGCATTGGATTAAATTTATTTATATTTATTTGTATATTTTCTATGGAATGTAGAGTCCAACCAGAGTCACGTTCCTGAAATTCCTCAATATCTGTGAGTAAAGGTTGTATGACATTTGACTTAAACCATTCATTTAATGATGTAGCAGATAAAATTTCATGATTTTGCGTATTAAAATATTTTGTTTCAATACACTCTTCTTCTTCTTCTTCTTCAGCACCTTCATTATGCTTTACACATATTTTTACAAACTTACATGATAAAACAGTATTCACTTTATAAGCTTTATCATTTGTAAGCAATATATTTTTCATTTTTTGTGAAAATAATATTGCAGCATCTTGTAGAAATTCAATTACGTCAATATGTGCTAAATTAGCTATAACAGCAGTCCTCATTCGATTATTAAAAGCGTTATCCATATCAATCCAACGCACTCTATCAATAATCTTTTTCTTCGGTACTTGTACTCCACCACCACATTTTCTTCTAGACATAACTTCAAATCTTGCTTTCATGCATTCTATTTTAGCTGTAGTACATAAAATACTCTGTTTTTCTTGAACTGACAGTCTTGTATTATTTAAAACCTTACGACACGTCTTTAGTGACAGAAGAAATTGGTTTTTCCATTTTGCTATCGTTGCTGTATCAGTAAACCTTGAATGTAACAATTTTTCAGCTTCTTCTAAGAGCTTGACCAATTGTATACATTCAGCTATAATATTCTCCATTTTGATTCTAACAAATAATATATAAAACACATTAGTGAAAACACATAGCATACATATAATATAATTTACTTAATATTTAAAAATGTAATACCGCAATAAAATTAACGTCATTGAAAAGAAAACTGTCAGTGTTTATTTTTAATATACATCCAACGGTAAAAAATAAGTTTGAAATATTGTGATAACTCGCTATGTTAGGTGATGTAAATTTTGTGCTGGGCCAGGGAAGGTTAGATGTACGATGACATTCTTTTTACATATCGTGACGTACCTAACCTCACCCTGCAGAGCACAATGTTCACAGTCTGGGAGACTAGACTAGATACGGTGAGTAAAGTTTTTCAAACATTCAGTAGGTGGCGCTACTGAGCTAGACGTTCGAATAGTACAGAGAATCTGTTTTATCGACGTTTTACTGAGCCTGGTAGCTGCACCTTGCGTACGAAAGATGGTACATTGAATATCTTACATTTAGTTCAAAAATATTTAAAGGTTATATGATGTTTGCCATCAAAATACAATAGATTTTTTGCACTTTTCTCTATTTACAAGAAGTTAAGCAGGTATAATCATAATAGAAAATGTAAGGATGCAATAGTGAATTAAAAATTCAAATTTCGCGTTACAATATAGCTACCGCTGTCAATAAAGCAGATTTCCAGTCTTGGCTATGTTTAAGGTTATAACGTCCCCCTAAACATGCTGGCAATACTTTGCGCGTGTAGCGCCGCTCTCGGCGTGCAGCACGTGCTTCAGCAAATGCTCAGCATATGCCCTGCACGTGCCGACGATCCTTACCGCCCCGGTAGGTGACGCGGTAGGCGCATGCCGCAGTATTGCCTATCTAAGTCCCACTGATGAGAAGTTAAAAATTCTGGAAATACGGGAAAAAAGTATAGGAAGCTGCTTGGGACATTATTAGAAAGCATACTGTGCAATAATTTGTTATAAAAGTAGTGCTAAATGGGCTTTTTTTATTAAAAAAGGGAACGATATCGTTGTCACGCGTGCAGCACGATATCGGCACGGAGAGAGCATGCGTTACGGCACGCGTACTGCTGAAATGACCAGCTCGTGATGTGCATAGAGACTGAGAAGTTAAAAATTCTGGAAATACGGGAAAAAAAGTATAGGAAGCTGCTTGGGACATTATTAGAAAGCATACTGTGCAATAATTTGTTATAAAAGTAGTGCTAAATGGGCTTTTTTTAAAAAAAAAGGGACCGATATTTGGACAAGCACGCGTGCTGCTGAAATGCCCAGCACGTGATGTTATGGGGGGTGATGTATTTTTTAAAATGGGTTAAAATGTGTTTTTTTATTATTAATAAATAAAAACACAGTTATATATTAAGGAAAAAAAAATTTATTACAACAATCTTGAAGAAAAATAGCTTTATTATTATTTTATATTTATTATTCATTTTATATTTATTATTATTATTAATTAACATTTTCTTTATTATTTATATTTATCACATTGGAAGTTAATTTTTTAATTTCCTGTAAAATGTTTTTGGATAACAAATCGTTGTTTCTCGCTTTTTTAGTTGAACTTGTAGCTGCTGTTGCACTCGCTTTCCGTTTAGCAGCTACCTTCTTCCTCGTCGTTGTTGCTGTTGTTGTATTGGTGGTGGTGGTGGTGAATGTACGTAAAAATAATTCATTCTGCTTGTTTAACTTCTTCATCTCTGACAATATCTCTTTATTTTGTTGTGAGATAATTTCTAGAGATTTTGACAGAGTCTCTGTTATTTTCAAAACATCAGCGCTTTTCATTACATGGAAAAACGTTATTACGTTTTTTGTGTTATCAGCTACCTCCGATTCTTTATAAATACTTGTCAGATCAATGACAATTGGTAGTTGTTGTCGTGGATTTTGTTGCTGTTGCTGCTGCTGCTGCTGTTGTTGACACTGTTGCTGATGTTCCTGCTGCTGTTGTTGCTGCTGTTCCAAATCATTAACGATTGGCTGTTGTTGTTGCTGTTGTTGCAGTAGTTGTTCATGCAAGAGTTTTTGCTGAAGCTGTTGTTGCAGCAGCAGTTGTTCCTGCAGGAGTGTTTGCTGATGTTGTTGTTGCAGCAGCAGTTGTTCCTGTTCCAGTTTTTGTTGAAGCTGTTGTTGTAGTAGTTGTTCCTGCAGGAGTTTTTGCTGTAGCTGTTGTTGCTGTTCCTGTTGTTGTTGTTGCTCCTGCTGTTGCTTTTGTTGTTGCTGTTCATGCTGATGCTCCTGCTGTTGCTGTACCTGCTGTTGCTCCTGCTTTTCTTCAGGCTTTTCTTGTTGTTGTTGTTGTTGTTGTCGTTGCTGTTGCTGTTGTTGCTCTTCTTGACCCTCTGATTTATTCAAATACTTTTCTAAATCTTTATAAAAACTTTGTATATCCTCTGCTTCCTATTCTTCTGTTATATCCTTAGATGCTGAAGTTAGATTGATATTTTCAAGCTCTCGCAAATCTGTAGGCATTAAATCTTCTACTTCAGATTTACTAACTGTTCCCTGATTTATTATGGCATCAGCAACGGACAGTATATAATCTAACGATAAGTTCAGATCATCCTGAAAAAATACATTAAAAATTATAAAATTGTAAAACAGTTTTATAATATAAAATTTTTTTTTTATTATTATAAAAATGGTTATTTACCTGATTCATTGCGTTGCTTGTAACATTTTCGTTTTCTATGGACTGCCAGACTAAGTCAAGGTTTTTCTGTAATAAAACAACAATAATATGTATTATCGTCTGATTTGCATATATATATATATATATATATATATATATATATATATATATAGAGAGAGAGAGAGAGAGAGAGAGAGAGAGAGAGAGAGAGAGAGAGAGAGGGAGGGAGGGAGGGAGGGAGGGAGGGAGGGAGGGAGGGAGGGAGGGAGAGAGAGAGAAAGAGAGATTCTTTTCAAACTTTGAGAATTATTGCTAGTTCTATACACGATGTTACTACAGCAGCAGACGCGATTCGAATGACACCCCCGTCTACAGGACTGCCTAAATAGGCTCCTGGCGCTGGACACTAATTATCAAGAAGTATCGTTATCTACCTATGGATTATGACGCTCGAGAAACGCATGCAATGTAAAAATATTGAAGCATTACATTTAAATATTCTATTATTATTATTATTATTATTATTATTATTATATTATTTACTAACTGAATGTTAAGTAAATTAATTTTGTTCATACCTGTATATTATTATTATGAATAATAGTTCTTGCTGACACAACAACTATCCCAATTCCACTATAAACATGTATAATCCTTTTGCCGACTAAACACAATCTCACTGTGCTCTGACTTATATACTATAGAAAAAGAGTGTGGGGGGTAATTTTTATTGCCTGTGAAAAATTTAACTATTTTAGCATGTTTTTAGTATTGGTGGGGACACTGAAAATGCATATAAACGTTTAGGGGTGAGGGAAATCTTTGTCACGAAGGAATGCATGCTATCTCTCTGCAGAGAATATCGAGGGTAAACAGTCGTTAATGAGAGCCTGCGTGTGAAGAAACTGAGGACTAGTAGTGACCAGCTCGCTTCACTATTATAATGCGTGGGGGTGTAGGAAACGTATGTAAAAATGCGAGAGTGAGGGTATTGCTGCGTTCTTCTAGACTGCGGTGGTGTGCTATCTCCGCTGAGGATATATGGCGCTTCTCTGCTCGATTCGTGAGGCATGAAAAAAGTAGGGGTTAAAGAAAAGGTATAGGACAGCGTAAGAGAGAGGGTTGACTCTAATGATCTCGCATATGAATTTAGCCTGAAAGGCTTTTGTAGTGGTGGGGAGGTCTGAGTTTCATGGATATTTAAGCAGTGCTCTAATCAACACTGAGTTACCTTATCCTCTAGTTCTTCGCTAGTACAGTACTAGAATCTAATTTAGTGAGTATATTATAATTAATATCATGAGTATTTTAATATATATATATATATATATATATATATATATATATATATATATATATATATATATATATATATATATATATATATATATATATATATATATATATATATTTCTATAATATGAAATATTATTTTAATAGAAATATGGATTTAGTTGTGGATTGTCAAGGTTTCAAGGGTGAGAACGGAGAATTCGTTGTCAAAGAGTTAGCTTACGTGAATCCGAACGAGCCAGCTGCAGTGGCACAACTCATAGTTTTCCAGCCGCCGTACTCTTGGGACAACTTGTCGAATTCTCTAAAGCGCACCAATCTTTGGTTAAAATATTCATTTCATGGATTAAACTGGGGTAGCGGGGATGTGCCATATAACAAATTAGCTGAAGTTTGTTCTAACATTTTAAACATCTCACCAACGAGAAACGTCGTTGTATGGGTAAAGGGTGAGCAAAAAAGACGTTGGTTGCAGCCCTACTTTTCACATATTGAAAATCTAGAAGGTCTTGACTGCCCATCTCTCAAAACACCAGGATTCAGAAGCCCTGTCGTATGTACTTATCACCTACCTAGCTGGCGGCAAAACTGTGCAGTACAAAACGTTGTTGCAATAAAAAATTGGCTGTGGACAGTGAAGCAAGATATACGGTACAGACTGGCAATTTTAGCAGACTACTCATCTGATTCTTCATCAAATTACTCAACTGATTCTTCAACGTTGACTGACTAAATTGGCATGTAAGTATAATGCATAAGTTTAATTAATTAATATGCATAAGTGTGTATGTGTATATGTCACATATATATTATATATAGAAGAGATTGAGAGAGACTGAGAGAGAGAGAGAAAGAGAGAGAGGAGTGAATGAAATATCGTTAGTGTGATAATTTGAAAATTAATATTTCTAATGTATTATTTTTATTTACAGCATGGACTTAATAAACGCTGTGTCTACATCATCTGCATACCTGCCTACGAAGAAGCTCTCTGATTTGGAAATCAAGCGCTACAAAGTGACGGGGATCAAGAAGGTGCAAACTAAATTTGGTGTAAAAATGGTTGTAGAGCGGGACAATAGCTTTGATACATTTTTACCATCACGCGTCAACAAATTACTGATAGAAGATACTACTGTGTTTAAGAAGCTGGAAGAAGAGATGAAAAGCCGAGATGTTTATTTAAAACATCTTGGTAATAACTTGATTGAATTTATTTAAATTGTAATAGTAATTATTTAAAAAAGATGATCATTTGAAATTCTGTTACTGTTAAGTTATATACTATTATATTTATCATAAGGATTTTTGTATCTTTATATATAAATAAATTGAAAAAAACATAAAAAACATAAAAAATTAAAACAAATCTTTTCATTTGCTACCTACCTACCTACCTATATCATCTACTTTCATATATCTCATTCATTCATCTCTCTCTCCCTCTCTCTCCCCCCCCCCTCCGCACTTATTTAGCAGCAGCAGGATACGAAGTGTAGTAGCACACATCGCTGCAGCAAGCGATCCTCCCACACTTTTCAATGCTTTTCCCATACTCCTTTTCCCCCTCCACTCTACGCACTGGCCCATCGGGACAGCCTGCAACGTACAGCTGGACGCGGGCTGCCCCATACCGGTCGGGTAAAACAGTGACCATCATTGGTAAGCGGGTAAAACAGTGACCGTTGTGGGTAAGCGGGTAAAACAGTAACCATCACGGGTAAAACAGTGATGGTAAAAAAAGCAGATCCCTGTTACCATCGGTCGGTATTCGGTGGCGCGAGAGTCGCATGGCGCAGTAACAGTGTAGCCCCTACTACTGACCAAGTACACTAAACAATAGTGTACTAGGTCAATTACCGAAAGGATTATTATTGATTTTATCGAGTATAAGGCTTACAACTACGATTCTCGGATATAGGTGTGCAAATATTTTTTTCATATACTGGTAATTCGAAAACTCTTGCTGCGTACATAAACGGTTACTGTGTTTTTGCATTTGATTTGACACCCGACCTATCGGCAAACAACGATCCCTCTTGAAGATATGCTTGATCAACGACTAAAGCTGGTGGAGGAGAGTATCATGGAACCTGAAACAAAAAGACTACGTAAGCTTTTACTAGTATACTAGTATTTGAAAGAGTGACAGAGAGATTAAAGTTATTAGCAAAAATAATACATCATAGAATTAAATATCTATTAAAAATTAAAGATTCTCTGGAGATTATCGTGAGAGAGGTAGGCGACTCTAGTAGAAATAAATTAATGATCAGTGAAAATTTTCAGTACACGTATTTCACTGCGTATAATGTGAAAGGGGCAATGCGAGACTTTGACGAGGCACTTGTAGATAAAATACATAAATAAATAAAAGATAAAAATACACATTTAGCTACAGAAGATATTTATAATACTATTTATGACTTCATTAATTTATGTTTATATAATCTAGTCGCCTACTTATATACAACTGTATATAAGACTCCATAAACATAAACATGTTTGTATTTAGTTTAAGTTTTTACAAATAATTATAATTGTAAAACATACATATCTCTAATCACTTGCCTGCGTACTCTATCCAAAACTACCTATTCCAATCATTCTTCACATTCATTCTAAATTTGAGCTTGCACTTTTATTAATTCATACTTGCGAGAGATATAACAACAAAAAGACTGTATGTAGTCATGGCTCAGTGGTAGCGTACCTGGCTCGAAGACCGAGGATCGCCCAGGTTTAAGTCTTCCCCACCTCTCATATTTCTGCTACTTTATTTTTATTTTTCGTTTCTGCAAAAATTAAGTGTTTTGGATAGTAATGAGAAAAAGAAGGGGGTCTCTACCCAAAGTAGAG
The DNA here is from genome assembly GCA_020010945.3 of Muscidifurax raptorellus. NCBI lineage: Eukaryota > Metazoa > Arthropoda > Insecta > Hymenoptera > Pteromalidae > Muscidifurax > Muscidifurax raptorellus. Next base: position 120,330 of record JAHUUD020000100.1, read on the forward strand.
TATAAGTCGGGCGTGGGGTAGTACTGACAAAAATCCCTTCACGACAGTCGTTAGTCGATCGTGAGAAGGTAAACTTTATCGCATCGTGAGGACTTTGAAGAGATACGGAAGGAGAGTGGAGAACCTTCTCCAAAAGATGCATGGCACCATAGAGTGTTACCAATCCCGACTTTAACCTCTAGTGACCCCGAATAAGGACACTGCGGGTCAAGGTCATTTTAGTTGAAATTCGCTAATAATGAGTCGTATAATTGATTCACTGCAAAAAGATATAGCCCGCGCCGAGATAGTGATTTTACGAAGCCGTGGTGAGGATGCAGTCTAGTTCAAACCACGTCCAAGTTAGGATCTTCTTCAGGCCACAGATAAAGTTTTCATTGTATAGCTTTTATACTATATAATTTAGAGAAAACTATGTGCACTCTGACAGCCTTTTTTATATTTGCTATTTATATTTTGCATAATGCATTTACATATTAAAATTTTCTCATAAATCATATTGTGAGAAATGATGACGTTCAAAGTTATTAAATAATCCTACTTTTTAAAGGAAGCTTATGGCGTTTATTTGGGATAGCTCCCGCTTAGAATTCGAAGCAGCGCAAGATTGTGAATTAGTCACAGCTGGTGAACTTTTTGGAAGATCCGGTTATGGTATTGGAATGCAGAAACACTCACCATGGGTTGATGCTGTAACATTGGCAGTTCTAGATTTTCATGAAAGTAAGAAAATAATATTATCACTATTAATCACTATCAATACTGTCTTCACCGTAAATCTAAAATGTAAGCATATAATAAACTATAATTTTGAAAGCATCTTAAGTATGCTTGTTATGTGACAACTTTCCTGTAATTATATTCGAAGAATATATATTATTTCAAATATAAAATTGGGAAAGTTTTACACATAAAAGGTACAGTGAGACTCAAGGCCACAAAAGTATCAGGTAGTCAAGAATGTCACTGACCTAAACAATTTCCCCTCCGCTGCTCGAGACCGCGCGTGCAAAGCTACGCTGCAGTTTGGGGGCTTGTGCAGTTGCTAGGCCCCGTAAGACCTAATCGGTGCAACAAGTGCCGAAACAGCGACGTAGTTAAGGGGAGGAAAAACTCACGAAAGCGTGGGAGGTCCGGAAATACTTCCGAGCGTCCCCAAGCCACGCTACCTCACAGCACTCCGACTCGAGCTAAGCTGCCGAGCGGACATACAATTTTCTAATTCAATTTTGTTAATTTGATTTGCTGCTTTTATTTCACTTATCAATTTATCAATTACAAATTGTAACTTAGTTTTGTCATCTTTAATTGAGTCATCAATAAACGAGCTCTCAAATTAGAATATTTAAGTGCTTTTAAATTTAATTCAAATTTCACGTCCAAATTCTAAAGTCCCAAAGAAGTCCAAAATGGGACCCTGACCAGAGAACAAAAAGTATATCTGCGAGAGAAAAGAAGTCACCATTTTTTTTTATCTGACACCAAAACAGGGTAAGGGAAATCTTCGTTTCATTGTTTTTAAAGGAAGAGAAAGTGTGCGCGTGCGAAGAACTTACAAATTGATTTTATATAAGTGACCAAACGTCACTTAACAATGCTATTGTTCAGATAAAATATCGAGTTTGACAAATTTCGAATCTTACACGGTTTTTTTACGAAAAATACTATTTTAAAATAAATTAGTCTTAAACAAAGTCTTAAACAAATTAAAAAAAAAAAAATTTTATCTATTGTAAACACTTTTTTGTCAGTTCTACTTAAAGATATATTAAATGTAAACACGTATTCCGACACTCAACTTTTTTGATCCGGGTCCAAATCTTGATCGATTTTTTTTTTCGAATTTACAGGTAAGTTGTTGTAATTATTACAAAAATCATTATTATTATTATCAAGATGTTACTTTTACTCCTACTGTTATCAACACTACTACTATTATTTTTATTATTGTTATTATAATTTATTATTATCATTATTATTATTATTATTGTCGTTATTATTATTACTAAAATTATTATTGTTATTATAATTACTATTACTATATTATATTAACAAATATCCAAATAATTTAATATTGGATTTCAACAGATTTCCACACTACCCATGAGATACTGTTGGTAGAGTGAGTTGGATATTTTCTTTTATTTATTTGAATTAATTGTACAACAAGATTTTAATGATTAATACGTATAATTAGAATTGATTGATAAATGATTTCATAAAACGCCGTAAAAAAATCTTTTTAATTAATTATTTCAAATAAATCCGTAAAGCCCTTCGCCCATAGTCCTACACAAACCACGGAAGTCCTCGCTGTGTTTGATGAAATCTGCACGAATGAAACGAAAAATCTGAAAATTACGTAAAATAAATAAATAAGTGCACACGAACTGTATTCGCTTCTGTGTAATTTATATCCGGCGCGCTACTGCATCATCTGAAACAAAAAGCACACTTAACTATGTGATCTATTACACGCGTACCATCATAGACGTTGGAATCATAGATTTTGGAAACTGTAGATGATAGTAAAAAATGTATAAGAAAAATGTCTTACATTTTGAAATAAATTTTGATTTTTCGAAAATTCACGAAATTAAAATTTTGAAAAAGTCGAAAAAAAATTCCAGAAAATTTGAGAGGGTTCTCTGACTAATTTTAAGATAGTTTGTTCCCATAAATTTTCTTCTAAAGTCTATATTTTTGCCAAGAAATAAATTTGTTAAATTCTAATACAGCATTTCTTATTTTAGTACTTACTGCTTTTCGAAACTGATTTAAAATAATTACTCTGTTATTGTGATGTCTATTAGCCGACGATGGTTTCATCACCGTTGCCTATCTATTACAACGGGGAGGTTGACAATAGAAAGAAACGTTTTATTTTTTTCTGTTTTTTTTAGTTTTTGTTTTTTTTCTGTTTTTTTAGTTTTTTGCATTTTTTTGTAATTTTTTTTTGTTTTTCCACTTTTTGAAACTTTTAATTGTTAGGAAAATTGATATAATATTCTATTGAAACTTCCAAAATTACTTATGAGAATTATGGGAACACGCCGAACACAGATATTTTCGGCAATCGACGCAGATTTTTTGAGTTCTTGAAGAACATTTAATGAAGTTGGAACAATTCCTCTTTGCTGTGACTGTTTCATGTATGTGAGATTGTAGATTATTAGCTTAATTTAGGTATTCAGAAGCTACAGCTAACGCAATATCTTTTACTTGCAACGAGACGTCAGTCTCGTGCAAAATATACACAAAACGGCCAAACACATGAGCGAGCGAAGGGCGAACCCGCACGTAAACAACGCGAGCACAAGCCGAATGCTCATGTACAGCAACACGTGCTCGAGCGACACGAATACAGCCGCGAGTAAAACCGACGACGGGCGCAAATCGCTGCACACACACCAGCGAGGGGAACATACAAAGCACCACACGAATACACCCATACTACACGACCTACTCACCTCCAGAGGGCGTTGGCGCCAGCGACTGGGGCTATATAAGCCCAGCCGCGACAGCGCAGCTGAGAGTTCAGTTAGAGCTCCCGATCCGAGCGTTGCCGTGAGCACACGACACCGTTAGGAGAGCGCTAAGAGAACCACCGACATCTGGCCGTTTCGTGCGCACACGTAACGGCGCAGATGTATAAAACACCGCACCGGTATCTGGATTACCGCTGTGAGCACACAGGGTAATGCAGACACACTAGGTACCTGGAGGAGCTCCGTTGTGAGCACATGTGACGCAACTACAGGCACTAAAACTACCGCCAATCACCGTCCCACCGTTTCTCCGTCCTTATTACCACTGTGAGCACACAGGGTAATAGGAACCAGAAACTGACTGCAGAGACTTGCAGAGTCGTGAGCACACGTCTCTGTCAGACTCTGCACACGCCGTTACACACACTTTCACCGTCCCACCGTTTCTCCGTCCCTATTGCCACTGTGAGCATACAGGGTAATAGGAACCAGAAACTGACTGCAGAGACTTGCAAAGTCATGAGCAGACGTCTCGGTCGGACTCCGCACATGCCGCTACACACACCTGCACCGTTCTGCCGTTCCACTTGACACTGTGCGCACACAGGACACAGGAATAATCGAACAACCGCACTTGGGAACTCCAGGCCGTGGGTTCATTGTAAGTGATGGAGTGATAGGGCAAGATATTTCAACTGTATCATGTTCATCTTTAGAATATCGTCTTGCTGTAGATAAAGGAGTAATGCTAGCAGCCGTTGAGAGTAATGAGACAATTTTAGAATCCATGACTGTTATATAATTGATTCCGCCATTTTTGTCATGTATTACAGAATATATGCCTCTCTTGGATTTATCAACATTCAGTAACTCCGCTTACTCTATTTGCTCTCACTGTACCCGTAGCTCGAAGACCAATTTTTCGCAGATGAACCAAAAGATCTGGAGAGCAGAAAAAGTTATCGAAATAAATGTGATAACGACTGATGGTCCTTAGTGTCACAGTTGTTAGTAGTTTCTGGAGCATTTGTAAAACGACACGGCTACCCAAAGCGCAACTACTCAGATTCTCTAACTGCATTGAAGAGAGATGGTATGATCCTTTTCCACAATATATATCAAAATCAAAAATGAAGCCTTCTTTATTGCAAATAGCCCATAGTTTCAAACCAAAACGTACAGGTTTACCTTTCATAAACTGCTTCAAGACTGACCTACCATAAAATTTGATCATACATTCATCAATTGATAAAGCAGTTGAAAAAAACCCAAACTGCTGGCAGTTTTTTCGAAAAGTATCTAAAAGAACGCCTACGCGCCAAACCCTATCATCTATATTTTTAACTTCGTTCTTTATTATTTTTTAAAATTTTTTACGACACATAGCTGATTTTACAGGTTTACAGGTTAGTAAAGGATTATTTGACCAGTAATCTCTTTGACTTTTTCTTGAATTGAAGATCGATAAAATAATTATATTATTGTTGCATCTATTATAAATGCCTTCAATTCATTAGAAAAAAAAAACTACAAACAAGTCAGTTGATGAATAATAGTGGATGTTTTTAAAAACAGATTCTCGAAGCAAAAATTCATTTCTCAACTCTTCTTCGTAAACTTTTTCGCCATCCAACCGTTCATAAACATGGTTTGGCTCCAACTTCTTTTGATTTACTGAAGTATCAAGAACTTGATGGTATGAAGTAATCGGTATATCATTTTCAATGCACGAGCTCAAATCAGTGTACTCATTTTCATTTCCTGAATCTGAATTAGACTCTAAATCTTGAAAATAGTCTAAACTAGGGATCATAATGACATCAAAATTCTCGTCATTTTCTTCTATTTCAATATCATGCTGTTAATGACAATGTTTTGATCGTTTTTTAGGTGGCATTTTTCCGACCTCACATGGAAATAATACTATTATTCTTTTATAATAATATGTAATAACACGATACGAAATCAAAATTTCAGTTATAGGAACAACTGAAAATCTTTTCCCAACTCATGAAGAAAAAGAAAATGCGAAGATCTTCAATAATTATAATTAGTCAAATACCTAGTGTAAAGATAAAATACTAAATGTCACCACTCGAAAGAGCACCCTCGAAAACATAGGAAACAGTTGTTTTCAAGTTATTCTTGTTCGAACTCATTGCGTGCTATCGATTCGAACTCAAACATAAAAATTCCGTCCCGTGGACGTTAAAGGGTTAAGCCCAATCCAACCATGCGTACACTTGGAATCTTACATATTTAATGTTTATTGTAAGTACTTTTATATGAATAATAGTGACTTTTATAATAGAGACCTACAGCATACTGCTTTTCATCCTCTTCCCATTTTCTTTGTCTATCATGATTTAACTGCATTTTAAAATAAGACGTTACGTTGCTGTTTAGATACTTGGAAGCTTTATCAATTAATTGTTTCTTAGACACACGAAATTTACCCTCGCGTTTACACTTTTCTACTCTAAAAAATTTTTGTTTTAATGATTTATTTTCTGGCATCCATTTCTGTGTTCTACATTTTAATCTTTTTAAAGCATTAGCTTGTGTTACAACGCGTTTTTTACTTTTTCGTTTTACGGTCGGTTGCTGATTTACAGGAATTGTCGGTGAACTATTATTAGCAAAGTTTACAAATGAGTTTACAAAAGAGAGCATTATCGTCATCATACTGTTCGGCAAAAGTCCCATCAATCTGTTCGTCAACTGTCGGGAAATTTACTGAGACGTTTGAATTATTTCGAACAATCACGTGATTAGATTCAATTGGGTTTTCTTCAACATTACATGCAAAAGAGTTGCTTAAATTAGATTGTAGGACATTAAAAAAATCAGTCAATGATTTTCCAACGTGAAATTTCTTCTACTTTCGGAATCTGACATTATTTTTTCAATTAAATACAAGCCCGAATTGTTAAACAATTTATTGGAAAAAATAATGAAATTTATAATGTCGAACAGTTTTAAATTGACTGTAGCACACGCAAACAGGATACTATGGATCTCGGGAAGTGAATTTCCTGCGTCCATGAACCCTAAACTTTGAGATCCATGATTGAATTTATCCAAATTGTAGATGGCGCTGTCGACAACAGCGATAATGGAGTTGAAAATTGATCAAAGTTCCACACAGACCTTGAATTTCAAAAAATTGCCGTAAATATCAGGAGAAAATGTTTACTCCGGGGTTTTGGGGTTCCTAATCACAAATTCCACATTAATATTGCATAAATAATTTTTTAAAACAAATTAGGCCGAAAAATCATAATTTTTTCAAAACGACATTGGATTTGTGATCTACGCCATGCATGGAAATGATTTTCTTTATTCACGAGCAAGTTCTATATGGTTTCCAATATACGAATCCAACATTATTTTTGCATAATTAATTTTCTTTAAAAAATTTCTTTAAACAAATTGCTTTTAAATTTCGAAATTTCATCAAGTTGACCACAGATTCGTGATCTAGAGGAAAAATGGGTAAAAAATTTAATTAATAAAATTTATTGACTAACGAATAAAAGGTTACTTAGCCGGCAATCATTATTGCCGTTGCCCGTCTCTCACTACGAGGAGGTGAACGCAATTTAGAGAGCCTTATTTTTTACTTTTTGTATTTTTCGTATCTTGAAATTTTTCTAGATCACGATTCTGTGGTCAACTTGATGAAATTTTGAGATTTAAAAGCAATTTGTTTAAAGAAATTCTTTAAAAAAAAATTAATTATGCAAAAATAATGTTGGATTTGTGCTAAGCGACGTCAAAAATATTGGAAACCATATATAACTTGCTCGTGAATAACGAAAATCCTAACTTTCCATGCATGGCGAAAATCATTTATTTATAAATTATTGTATTATTTATAATTTAATGACAAGATATATATTTAAAGTATTTTTTACCGTAGATCACAAATACAATGTTATTTTGAAAAAATTATGATTTTTCGGCCTAATTTGTTTAAAAAAAGTATTTAAACAAATAATTATGCAATACTAATTGCGGAATTTGCGATCAGAAACCCCAAAACCCCGGAGTAAACATTTTCTCCTGATATTTACGGCAATTTTTGGAAATTCAAGGTCTGTGTGGAACTCTGATAAATTTTCAACTCCATTATCGCTGTTGTTGACAGCGCCATCTGCAATTTGGATAAATTCAATCATGGATCTCAAAGTTTAGGGTTCATGGACGCAGGAAATTCACTTCCCAAGATCCATAGTATCCCGTTTGCATGTGCTACAGTGAATTTAAAACTGTTCGACATTATAAATTTCATGATTTTTTCCAATAAATTGTTTATAAAAATTGGAAAATCATTGACTGAAATTTTTTGTGAATTTTTACATGATGAATTTCATCGCTGAAAAAGGTGTTGGAAAAACGTCCGTTCAGTTGCTAATGGGTTAACCAACGTTTCCCCTCCCTAATGCGTGAAAAAAAATGTATTTACGTGCTCAAAAAGTGACAGAACTGCGTATGATTTCACATATTGCAAACAATTCCGGTGAAAACGTTAACAAAATTTGGGCTAAAAATTTGTTAATTTTGAACGTTGTTGATGATAATAATTTAATTTTTTTTCCTAAGAAAATATTTTATTGTCAATAGTTAAACGTATGATAATAATTAGAAATAATTTTAATAAGGTTTTATTAGCCATTTTGGCCGCCAATGTTTCCATTTAACAATAACAACAACCACAGCAATAACACGCTAATACAAAAGAAATCGTTAATTTTGTAACAGGGTAGAAAAACCTTATCATATTGTCGAATCCTATTATAAAAAGAGACATTGACAAATTGAAAAATTGTAGAACGCATGGTTATCTACAATAACATATACTGTCACTCGGGATTAATAACGCCCTATCTGTGCGGTATATGGTATTGCATTTTTCACTCGTCCGCCATTTTTACGCTCGACAATGGACCAATCACGAGTCGCGACCTTATATATGTGGGTAATTATCAGAAAATCATGATTTTCGGTCTGACTCTTGGACGAAAAAAAAATACAGGGTGAAAGACAAAGAATTTGTATTTTAACATCTTTTCCACTAATCATAAGCTACGAAAAGAACTTAGCCGAGATAATCAAAAGATCTATCTTTTCCCTAAAATTTGAAATTAATTAAAGCTTTTTTACTCCCGTAATCGTGCAACATAAAAAACCGATTTTTTTAAATTTTCGATTTTTTTCGCAAAAACTAATCGCCAAATTGACTTAAAATTTTTACAAGATGTAGACATTATTATTTTGTTATTATGAATTTTTTCAAAACATTAGACTGTTTAATTTGAAAAATATGAATTTTTAAAAAGAAAAACACGATTTTTGTCAAAACAATTGAACGTAACGCTCAATTTAGAAAATCTTGCGGAAAGTAGGAAATTTTATACTCTTTCAAAAACACTATTGCTGAATTTTTTGTATACATTATACCATTCCAAAAAACAAAAAAAACTTTTCAAAAAACAAAAAATGGCAAAAAAAAGGCTACAATTGTCAATGTTAAAAAAATATTTTTCCTGAATTCAGAATCAAAAAACACATTTGCATGTTAAATGTTATTATCATAGACCACGTAGTTCCAGAAATATGACGGTATTCATATATACACACACATATTCATCCTCACGGACATTTTTTAAAAACACATGATTCGAACTCCAAACACGTGTATGAAGTTTTAGCGAAACTAAAAATTATACTATAACAAAGGTTCCTCTAGGAGGAAGCAAAAGAAAATAATGTTTTTCTTAAATCAAAAAATGGCCATAAAAAAATAATTGAAAAAATTAAAAAATAAATGTTTTTCCCGAATTTAGAATCGAAAAATAAATATGCATGTCAAATTTGATTGATATTGACTGAGTAGTTTCAGACGGACATTTCCTAAAAACACGTAATTCGAACTTCTAACATCTAAAAACATGTTTCTATGAAGTTTTAACGAAACTGAAAATTTTAATATTACAAAGCTTCCTCTAGGAGGAAGCAATATGCGTTTCTGAGACCATAACAATGTTATCTTTTTGCTGTGGTCTATGCGACACTGACATTCGCGATTTTCTGATAATCACCCATGTACGAATAAACTCACGAACCTATGTCATTAAACTCGAGTAAGGATATTAATAAGAATACACTTATTTATAAAAAGCGAAAAGGGATATCAAAATGATCTTTATTTGTAAACACGACTGCGCGATATACAAATGTCAGCCTCAAACGTATTCCTCTATCTAACAGTACGATAATGGCCATGCACCTCTGGAAATTGATGAACCAACTATTATCTAGAATATATCCGAATTACAAGGAGAAAGTCCAAACAATTTTAACAAGAGTATCTCAAAATCAAGGTCATAGCGTGAAGAAATTAATTCGTAGATGGGCGATCTTTATGACCCCAGAGGAAATAACAAGAATCATACAAATAGTTGTCGAAGTCGGCGACCCATACGTCGTAAGAATAACTTTAGATGCATATCCTCGAACACAAGTGTTAGTCTTAGGCGAAGCACTTATGTTTGCTATTTGTCGAAGTGACGAAGGAGCTATCGATTGTATATTAAGATATTTAAGAAACTGTCTACGGACGTTAGGATGAGCAGCAAAGCCGCATCTAATAGTAGCGTTAGAATATGGATGCTTGAAAATCGTAAAAAAATTACTAAACGCAGGTGCTGGAAAAAAATCATATTATGAATAATAATAGAACGAGTAGCCTACTTTCGGAATCATTCTTATCTTCACCACAGAAGTATCCACGTCAAAAGGGGACTATGAAACCAACGCCAAGGGAAAATCGAGAGTACAATGCAAGGGAATCAAAGGATGCCTATCCAAGGATAAGGTACAGCTCAGCAAAAATCAAGAGACCGGAGAACAACAGTAAGCAAGAAGGAAACAGAAATGAAATTCAATCAGCACAATTAACTATGGAAGCATTAGCTGCCCTCAATGACAATAATTTTGTAGAGGAATTCGCATGGTTACAAAAAAAAAAGGAAATTCCATAAAAGCATTATAATATAACTACTTATTATGGATGAACAAAACAGACATTGTGTGGAAAATAATAGGCGAAATATTTAGGACATTAACAAACAATGCATGAACAGTATTTCTATGTTTGATCGCTAAATACAAGGGACGATGAGAATCGCGAAATGAATATGGCGGGACTCTTATTTTCCAAGCCGTACGTGTTGGAAGCGCTAGAGCAGTAAGTTTTCTGCTAAGGAACGGTGCAAGTTATACACAAGTAAACAAGAACGGGAAGGATATATATCATGAAGCAATCATTAGGAATAAAGGAGAAGTTATGAAAGTACTCGTTGTCAAAGGCATTATTAGTGTCTGCTGGGTTACGACCTCATGACGAAGTAGCAACATTGCGACTCACCATCAAGCAGGAGAGTGTTGAAGGAATAAAAGGACAGAACCCGAGGGAACAAGCGGGAAGTACGTTTAGTTTCCTACACGAAGCCGTGCGACAAAGGGCAACTATGCCAATAATACTCCAACTCTTAGAGTCTGGATGTAGCTTAGAAAAACGCACCAAAAATGGAAGAACGGCACTATAAGTGGCTATAGTAGCAGGACATCACGGAATCGCAAGGTACCTATATATAATAGACAAAGGTGCTAATGTACACGTTCGAATGGACGAGGAAGGCGAAATTTGCATTTACCTCGCCGCACGAATCGGCGATGCTACGACCGCTGTACTATTGGTACAACAAGGTGCATCACTTACAGAAAAAGCAAGAGGGGACCACAGTCTAGTAGAAAGCACAATGGAAGACAATAATGAAGAGACGCTCGCTTTATTGTGGGGACTAGGAACACCGCTGTATAGCAAAGAAAAAAGAATGCTGTTAAATCGGTGGACAGGTGTAGAAGCAAAGAAAATATTAACTAAAAGAATGGCCTTAATACACCATCTTCGTGGAAATATTCACCCTGGAGACCGTCGGCGCTAAATCAATAAGCATATTTGTGCTCCTTACTATCACGAGAGCCTAGTAGATTTAGAATATATGATAAAGGGGCGGAAGAGGATTATACAGTTTCTTGGTCGGACCACACCGAAATGTCATATAAAAGCAAGCCAATAAAGGAAAATTTTTCGAATTCTACGACACTATTACAAATACTAAGAACATTTACCAATCAGATCATGAAGCACTTCTCAAGGTCACCATAGGAGAGCTGCAACTTTGCCAACCGCGCAGCGAGTACTACCAAAGCAGGGAATTTCAAATCGCAGAAGAAAGGATAAAAATTCACTTGCATAAAGAGTGTGCAGTAGATCAGAGTGTAAATGTATGATAAATATTATTTAAGTTATTATCATCATGAATCTGAATTATGATAATAAGTAAATTAACAAAAGGAACGATAACAAGAAAAAGGAAGAGCAAATAAATTTACATAAATAGTAATCCTTATAACCCCAATTCAGATCTTAAAAAGTGAATAAATAATCAAACGAAAGAAAACAATATTATGGAATAATAATAGTAAGAAATAGACGGAAATACAGGGAAAGTTGAGAACGGACTACAAGAAAAATTTTTTTTTATATATATGTATGTTAATTAACAAACGAAAGTACATCTAAATCTCAATAACGCTATATTGATAATCACTAGCAACTAATATAATCACTGCTTAAATTACTAAGGTTTATATGCATCTAACATACAATAGAATAAATATTAAAAATAAGATACTTTAGCAAGATTAATGAAATGTTGAAATCATAAAAAACACACATAGACGCAACGCTTTAAGGGACTCCTTTCCCTTTCAGTACACGACGACAATAGACACAGGACTCTATTTTCTCCTATTGACCTACTGCGGTATAATACAGGCCCAGAAGCTACTACCTCCCGCAGTTGCGGAGAGGATCGAACGAAACGCCGGCCTATATTTTGAGAGAATAACCGAACTAAAACTTATTCAAGACGATTGGATTTAAATAATATATGTAGACTTATACAACAATGAATATAATGTCACGCAATTGTCGACACTGTTAAAATTAGCCGAATCAAATTGTACACCGCGTAAATCATGCGCCGAGCAAGAAAAACAAAAAGACGATTTAAACCAGCGAATCACGAGAATGGACCAATATTACAATATCCTTACGATATATTTAGACGAACTATCTATATATATATACGGGACCAAAATATTAGAAAATAATTATATTCGTCACGAGAACAGAAAATTTACATAATAAGAAGTAGTCTTGATGGATGCGAAGGGAAAAGTAGCGTAGAGGATCCTTTCTGTTCATTAGACCAGGAAGCAGAAACTTTAATGACCAAAGGAAGCTTTAATCGCACAGAACATAGTCATAAATTATTACAAATTCTCGAACGTCACATAAACTTATATACAGAGTTATTTCAAGGCACGACAGAGATCATGCGCAGCTTACAAACAAAGAAAATATACGCAGGAATATTGAGATACCGTAATTTTCAAGGAATAGTAAAGCAAACAATACACCCAAATAGTTCGTATAATTGCCCACTTCCGAAATATCTAACCCACATAGATTCGTTAGGAAACATATCTAAAGTAAAATATGGAAGAATAGGCGGTCGATTATTAATCTAGATAAAATTTCCACTAATTTCTAAAGACACCTACTATCTTTATCGATCAAGTTCACTACCGGTTCCAGAACAATTAAGTCCAACGGGAGTTATATCGATCTATGTTAAACCGAAATCACCGTTAATCGGAATAAATGAGAATTCTACCTACGAGTTGAGCGAAGAAAAATATGCACAATGCATAACAACATCAACACAATGAATAATACTATCTCAACAAGAACGACCTATATGCTCAGAGTTAAATAAGGCGAGTTGCGAATATTCGTTACTACTTCATCCGAGAAAAACAGATTATGCAAATTGTGATATTGGATATCAAGATGCGGACGTACCATTCTGGAAGCGTGCTAATGAAAAACAAAAATGGATATTTTCATTAAACGAACCGGCTAAATTACAAATAGTATGCAAGAAAAAGCGATATTATTTGTTAGTTAATGGGATAGGAATCCTAAAAATACAAGCAGGATGTAAGGCGATTGTAGGCGATTATCAATTATCGGTTGCGGTCATCACAAACGATACAAAATTTATATCACGCCAGAAAGATAATGTTAGATGTGAGCATTGGGATTGTTACAAATCTCTTCGGGAATTAGAAGCAGAAATAAAAGAATTAGAAAGTCCAGAAAGTTCTGAAACGGAACAAGAAAGCATAGAATAAAAATTAACTATAACCCTCATAACGTTAGGAACGGTAGGATTCGTACTCACGTTAGCAATAGCAATTATGTACGGTATGGAAATAAGAGAAACTAGCAAAAATAACGAAAACAAGATGTCTGACAGAAATAACGCTCGTCCGGGTGAGATAAATATACCAATCGAAGATTTTTTGATCATTTTTATATAAATAGACGATCAAGGGCAGAACATGATTTACCGGCTATGCCCGTATGAAAGAGAAATAGAGTCCAAATATCACCACAACAGTATAATACAAACAAAACACGTGACTCAATATAGACATAAGAAAGAGTAGGGAAGTTTGCTTTGTGTTTCAGATTCCAATAATGAAAGGTATTCCAACCATAATATTAATAATAATGACAGTCCAGTCGAATGTTAAAATCCGTCTAGCTGGATTCGACTGTGAAGAACAGCTATCCAATCTAACTACTATATCTCTTTTAAAAGTGGGGGAATGCGAGATAAAGGAGCCAAAACTAAATATCACGAAGCAATACATACAATTACTACAAATCAACGAGTTTGCCAAAGCACATGTAATACAATGCTCAATCAAAGTCTCGCGTGTAATCACACTGCGGGATGCATTCACATTCGTCACAAGTGAAAAATGGAGAAATCAGTTATTATTTAGAAGTACAAAGAGACGATTTTATGAGAATGTACAGTGGAGGATATACAATAATCGCTGGCACACCTTCTCTACACCTATAACTTTCGCCGGAAAAATTGATAATGAAGGTCACTGTAAAGGGCCATCCTACGTCGATCCATATGAACAATGGGACGACGTAGTAGTACACGGTTACGTAGAGATCTCGCTCACAAATTATTATGCGACTGTAAATTTAAAATCTAACAGAATACAACTTCGATCTGGCACTAGCTGCAAATTAACAGACACCAACTGTAGATATATTTTAGAAGGGTATGCTTTTTGGGAGCCTCTGCCAGATGACACTTGTGGGAGCAGAAAATATACTACACTATACGAAGGTTATGCCAATAGAACAAAGGAAAAGAAAACTGATCGAGTCACTTATATACTCGAAACACAAGATATTGTGTTTGCTCTCACGAGCATTGACGAATTGAAAGTATGTGGATATAATCTTATACACCCTAAACTATTTGTATTAGAAAACCCAGTCGATAAAACTTTTGTATCAAAAACAAAATCACCAGTAGAAAACTTAGATATTACCACGTACTTAAACTCCAAGTTCATATATGTTGAAAGGCATTTTAGGAAACAAGTTAGTCAAATGTATTATGATTTATTAATGCACAAATGCGAACTCGAGAAGAAAATCCTGACCAACGCCTTATCAATTGCACTACAAGTCCCGGATGAATTCGCGTTTCGATTAATGAAAGAGCCAGGCTATATGGCTGTAGTAGCAGGAGAAGTAGTACATGGGGATTTCCACAGAAATTTTAATGTTAGTCAAAATAAGTTTTTTTTTTTTAATTTGCGAGCACATTATTATCCTTCGGTACATATGTTCATGTACCTACAAACAATGCTAATCCAGCCGCGTAATTCATTTATAGTCAACGGCGCAAAGGTGAGAGGGTTAACAATAAAAGACCTTTGCGCGTTCCGCGTAAATACCTATAGATGAAGGACACGCTGTGTTGACTGTCGAACGGTCTGCGCACATGTGCCTGTATTGTTGTATGATATCTGATACCTATACTTTTCGTAAGCTGTTGTTTTTGAAATAATCTTACGAATGTATCTCAATGAATTTGGAGTAAGAATTTGCTTATTTTAAGTAAATAGTCATTATACTCCCGCAGTTTACGAACTCGATGTTTTGTTTATAATTTTGCTCAGTATACTTAGAATTGATATATTTGTGATCTTCATAAAATTTGAAATTTATATTCTTGAACACATTTTTAGTGCTCTCAGATATTTATTTATCATTTTCTAAATCGCTAGAAAATTTCATTTTTTTAACGTATTTTTTGCTTTTTTTCATTTTTTTTTGTATTTTTTAGTATTATTAATAAATCAAGAAATGTCTAACTATTTTTGAATTCGAAATAGGTTTTCGTAAAATAGTAGAAGGTACATTGTAAGTGCCATCTTAATCTGTTGCCGTTCACGAAAAATTATTAATTAACAAAAATTGTGACATATCAATCTATTCTATGAATATATTATTACATAAATATATTATAATTGGGCTATTTAATATTGATGAGACTAAATCAATGCATCATCCAAGTTTCAGATTGATCGCGTAAGTCAGTCTTGAGATATTGCTGGAAAACCCTTTAATTCTATTAATAGCAAAAAATACACTTTGAATTTCGAATGAAGTTAAGGCTCTAAAACTTAAAATATAGATTCCTTATTAACGCGAATATATTTTTCGTAAGTTAAAACAGCCAAGAAAACGATTACAACCATAATTAGACCTCCAAGTATGATATTGTTCGTGTGCTACTTAAAAAACTGTTTTTTTTACACGAGTTACGTTTCAAAAATTAATCTTTCAATTGCTCCCATATCAAGGGTATTTATAGCACATGAATCTACCTTCGGTACAAATGTTCATTTTGATATGAACCATGAACCTACCGAGTTATTTTAAGATTTAAAAAGATGGCGCGCATTTTTATAAGATAACTTTTTGAAAATAAAAAAAACGCAAAAATGCACTTACACACATACAGCGCTAGACCATTTTTTTTTCAAGAATCGCACACGAATTTCCTTTTAGGTGAAGTTGTATAATAATAAAAGCTCACTATTTAACGTGAAAGAAAATCGATATCTGTCACGGCGTCCGAGAAAACCTGTTAAAAATAGACAAGTTTACTCAACTTACACAACAAATGTACAGATTTCAGTCTATTTAGCTATTGAGAATCACTTTAAATTAGCCCCTACGAGGTAGCAACTTTATAGACATCTATATTTCATACTATTACATGAACTTAAGGTTTATTCGACGTAATATTGTAATTGTAAATAAGATTTTTATCCACTTACACTGTAGTTTAAAAGTTCTGTGGAAATCCCCACATGTCATCAAGTGCTTACTAGTAGAAGTACAAAGAAGAGATACTAAAGATGCTATAATCAATTGCTCGTATTTAGAGGAACAGAGCCTTTCTTTTCGTCACCGCGAACAAGAATATTAACCAAAGCAGGTGCACAGATTGGATACAGCGGCGCCATGCCACCTATGTTCAATATAGGTTCAAGCTGGCATCAGTTTCTACCTGCCCCTTCGAACGTAGTCACCCCAGAAACGCTACGCCCACAGACAAAGAGTACTTGGGAATATAGCGCCCCGAAAGCGCTAGCTGTAAGCGGCATATATACAGAAACTGATTTCAATAGCTTAAGAGACCACATTATGTTTCCACTGGAAAGATCAGTCGTTTTGAATAATGTAGCAATAGGGATGTCCAGAAAATCGAAACAAGGAAAAGGAATTTCAATAAATCAATTTTTAGACCCTGAAACATTAGAAGCACTTGTAAACAATATATGGGATCGCATATGGGGCAAATTTCTTACGTTCGGCACTGCCAGCGCAGCACTTATTGGATTCATAATGATCGCTCGCTTAATTAAATTATTATTTGACACTGTATTACACGGCTACGTAATTTATAGTGTATACGGATTCTCTATTCATCTTTTAGGATCAATCTGGGATTCGGTCACACAATTACTACTACATTTGGGAAATCCGAAACCTGCAAAACCACAATCCTACGCAAAGCAAACTCAAGAAGAAAAGTCTAATAAAAATCCACCCCATCCCATTCACGATGACGTAGAAGGACAATCAGAAATAAATTTCGACCAACCACATCGTAGAACAATATAAAGTTTAACAACAGGTCCTACGACGAAGTTTTAAAGAAGAAAATAGATATTCTGTGCGCAAAACAAAGTAAGTTCGACCTCCGGCGATATCTACTCGCACCATGCGAATGTAGAACCCTTAAAGAAGCAGCGCGACACGCAATAAAAATAGAACATCGGTTTAACAAAATTAAGACTCCCTATTATATATGAAAGCGACGAAAAATTAAAATTGAACAATAGAAAGAGAGAGAGAGAGAAACCATAACTATAAAAGTAATCAATAACTCAATATCCTAGGGCGAAAATCACGAAATGAAACTGCCCACCGAGATAGTACAGATAAAATACGATGGCGTAATTCCATCGCAGCACCCACTTACCTACAGTGATTTTTATGAATGGGATTGAGTAAAGAAAATACGAGCCGATAAAATTTTCTATGCAGGGTACTATACGCCAGCCATTACATGCGAAACCTGTTTTAAAATAGAAACCTATCCATCCTATGAGATTGTAACACAATATATAAACTGGCACAGTTTTTCAGATAAAGAATTTATTTACAAGATGAAAGTCTGTACTACGAGTCGAGCCATTAATTGACTGCTTACAAATATCTTAACAATAAAACTTCTTTTACAGATGGAATGAATTGAGAATAAGAAGAAATTCCATAAATTACAATATTATCATCGAAAAACAGAACTGAAGATTTGCCAAATATGCTACGCAAGAAAATGGATAGCAAACCGAGAATAATACCAGTACACTATTCAATTCCTCGTAAAAGAAGACCACCCAAACTATAAATGCAACCTATGCGGAAGAGAATTAATAATATATACGACGGCATCTGACAACGCTTTTGAATTCCTTAGAGTATATGAAGCACTGATAACAACAGCAGTATAGAAAAGGGAAATAAATATAGAAATGGAAATAAATATAGAATTAACATTGATTCCAAAACAAGGTAGCCGAACCTACGGTATCAACGTTGTTATTAATTTTTTTCATGAGGCATAAGAAAGAACACGATAAAAAGAGAGGAGAGAGCAATAAAAAGAAATAACTCTATTCAATAATTAAACTATAAAATATTTAATATGGAAAAGGTAAATTGCAACAGAACCGAAACATATCACAACTTAGATAGTCGAAGAAAGAAATATTGCTGCAGATGTTTAAGAGTAAATCAAGAACAAAAAATTTACATACGACGAGTCACTTACAATTTAGGGGGTTTCCGTCGGACCAGTTATCACTGTTTAGGATGTAGAAGACGTTACTACTCGCAGTATAGAGAAATTAACATGTTTACCCGTTAATTTAACGACATTCTTGCAATTGAATCAGGAGACAAAATGTTAGAAGAGTTTTTAACAGATATCGAAACTAACCTACAAACACCAAAAGAGGAAGAGAGAGCGAGAGAGAGAGAGAGAGATAAAAAAATCACATAAACTTAATTAATTAAAAGAAATTACAGAAAGGAGATGGCCGGAAGAATTCAACGAAATTTTATATTTCATAATTAAAATAAATTTCCTGAGCATAGATTTTGATGTAAATGAATACTTTGCACAAGGATCATCGATTGAAGATTTCTTTGACGACACAGACATGGAGTTAGCGAATGTGTCTTTTTCATATTTCACAGAGGACGAAAGTAACGAAATAAAAACAATAGAATTATCCAGAATATTGCCAAGACTTCATCATCAGAGACCCTATCGAGTTATTAGACAAACATCTACGACGAAAAGAAATTTCAGATTATTTGCAATATATCGAAGAGACGGAAGATGAGGACTTTTATGGACTAAGAAACCTATTCTAGAGTCAAACTTCCACATTATGCATCCGATGGAACTACTTTAGAAGTCAAGAAAGAAGTTCATCATAAAGGCCACAACCCAAGTACAATTGTAGAAAAATTAGGAAAGAATAAAGAATCTCAGACTACGAAAACAACTAAAGTAAGTATAATTCATAGGCAAATCAAAATTATGTTCTCTCTCCATTTTATTAGTTATCACACCAAAGTATTTTATTGTTATCATACCAAAGTAATAAATTGCCAAAATAGTTAAATTTGAGAGAACTAGAGGTTGATATCCTAAGAAATATTATAGAACTACAAACTATTATAAGAATTCACATTTTATATTATGATCAATTGAGGGAATACGAAAATGCTAGCAATACCACTAATAAGCCAAGTAGAGTTAAACGTTTAAATTGTTATAAAATGGTTACAAGGAAAAAGAAAAACCGTGTAATCTCACAAACAAAGTGAAGAGAACCAAAATTATATCATTACGAATCATAGTCATAAATCTATATACAAATAATAATAATAAGAAATTGTAACCGAAAATTTTAAATAAACTAGTAATCTAAAAGGAAAGCACAAAAAAAAATTTTGTTTAATATATATATATATATATATATATATATATATATATATATATATCAACATGGCGCCGCCTGAAAGTAAGCCACCTGACAAGGTAGATCTAAATTTCTACAAATGTCATAAAAAGAAAAGTGTTTCAATAGTGATGTGTATAATATTTGGTGGTGTGTATGATCAAAGTTGCTTTGAAAGATATAACAACAAAAAGTACATTACTGAACACATGGTAATATGTCCAGAGCACAATATAACCTCAAATTGTGATGAATCGACACTAAACGAAGAAGCCAGGGAACTCTTCGTACAAATGAGACTGTCTTTGAAAACAACCGTTAGACAAGAAATACTCGAGGAAATTCAAGATACTGATAACGGTAGTGATATAAGTACGCAGGGCGATAATGATCTAATTACTGAAAATAGAAACTTGAAAAAAGAAAATAGATTGTTAAAAACATTGATTGAGGAGGTACAAGACAAAAATAAAATTCTAAAAGATCATTTAGTAACAATGCCAAAAGTAATAAATAAAACATATGCACAAGCAGTAAATATTGAACCCAATATAGAAAAACGTATACCAAAAATTGCAATAACAAAGAAAAACAGAGCTGATGGAAATGATCTCAAGAAATACGTTACACACTACTTAAACAAGGAAAAAGCAATACAATCAAAAAGGGTAACATTTAAAAATGATAGCGAGATAATTATAAGCTGTATGAATGAAACAAGTGCAATTGAAGCAGAAAAATTATTAAGTAAGAAATTATCAAGTATATGCAATATTACAAGAGAAGAAATTAAAAAACCAAGAATAAAAATTGTCGGTATAGATAATTATGAAAACATGGATTTAAAGGCATTAGAAGAGGACATAAATACAAGGAACTTTAAAAAGAAAGAAACGAAAGCAATAGCCTTACATACTTTTGTAAACAAGAAAACTAGATTACATAGTGTAATAATGGAGGTAACATCGGAAATATATAAACACATCCGAGAGAACAAATATAGAATTTTTGTAGGATACCAAAACTGCAAAGTATACGACGATCTGAATTTACAACCATGCTATAATTGTGGTAGATTTGGACATAATGGAAATAAATGTCATAATGACACAGTGTGCCTAAAATGTGCAGGAAAACATAGTACTACTAATTGTAAAAATACAGTCGAATTATGTTGTATCAATTGTAATTATAATAATAATCGATACAACACAAAATATAATATTAAACACGTGGCTAATGATAGCATGAATTGCATGACACTACAAAAGAAGATTAAGAGATACATAGCTGAGACAGATTATCCTATAAGTCCAATTATCGACAGATACATTGGCAAGGTAGATATTATAAGAGCAGAGGGCAATAAACTGAAAGGTACAAGACTAACATCTACGTCATCATTAGCATCGCTATCACCAAGAAGCAATGTCAGCGGAAATGTAAACAAGGCAGCTAGTACTACAAATTTAAAATCAAAATAAAACTCAACATGGAACAAGAAATCCAGTTGATAGAAGATATACACAATGAGCTAATTAAACAGGAAAGTACTTTTCATAGTATTAAAGCTCTCAATAAATATATAAAAAATAAAACAAATATTTTATTATATCTAAACATACGAAGTCTAAATGCAAATTTCTTAAAACTAAAAACATTTATTGAGGGCTTGGATACTAAGCCGACTATTATAGTATGTGTGGAAACGTGGGTTTTAGAGCATAGTGATTACTTCCTTTTAACGGGATATAAAATGTACTATAATAATAGTAAAATAAACAGGTCAGATGGTGTAGTGATATACTTAGAAGACGGTATTACTGAGAGTACTGAAATAATTGAAATTGGGCAGATGAAAATACTAAATTCAATTATTAAAACTACTAATGGTAATCTAGAAATATCAGCATTGTATAGATCGCAAGATATTACAAAAACAAATTTTTTAACAAACCTAAAAGAGTTAATGAATCTAAAGAGAAAGGTTACGAACCATATAATCATAGGAGATTTTAATATAAACTTGTTAGATACAGATGGAGTTAGCCAAGAAATGCTACTGAATTTCCTGGATAAGGGATACAAACCTGGCTTTCAGGGTGTTACTAGACCATCTGTTACAAATAATACGAATAACTCTGCTGGGGGAACATGCATTGATAATATGTTCACGAAAGCACAAAAAATTAAAAATAAGCATTTTAAATTAACAAACTCGATAACAGATCATTATACACTTTTCATGTCACTAGAAAAAATTGATAAAGTAAAATCTGAGTATACAAAAATATCTATAAATTATAATAAACTAAGTAGAATTGCAGATAAAGAAAATTGGAACATAATATTATCAATGAGTGATCCTAACACAGCAGTAAATAATTTAATAGAAAAAATAAATAAGTGTACGAAACAAGCAAGTGTTTATAAAACTATTAATAAAAAACAGGGTAAAAATATTCCTAGAAGTAACTGGATTACTAAGGCAATATTAATTTCCTGTGAAAGAAAAGAATTTTTATATCAAATGTGGAGAAAAGAACCTAATAATGATACGCTAAAAACAGAATACAAAAATTATACCAAAGTCCTGAACAAAGTAATAAAGGAAGCAAAACTATTATATGATCGTAGATTAGTAACTAATAACTGTGATAATCCGAGAAAACTTTGGAATATTATCAATCAAAAATTAGGCAAACATAAAAAGAAGGACAACCACATTGAATATCTATATGATGAAAAAAATAATAAAATAACAGAAAAAAAGGAAATTGCAAATCACATGAATGAATATTTTAGCTCGATTGGCGAAAAATTAAGTAATAAAATTTTGCAACCGCACAATGATAAAGTACAACTACCTCAAATGAATCAAAAATCTATCTTTATCTACCCAACCAATGATAGGGAAATATTACAAATAATAAAGGAAATGAAACTAACAAATGGAGGCACGGATAATATAAATTCCAATACGCTTAAATTTTTAGCAGTTTACATTACAGAACCATTAGTACATATTATTAATCTTTGCATCACACAATCTATTTGGCCAAATAAACTAAAAGAAGCTAAAATAATACCAATACATAAGGCTGGAAATAAGAAAACTGCGTCAAACTATAGACCAATATCTTTGATCTCAAATATAGCGAAAATTTTTGAAAAAATTATACATAACAGAATTTGTAATTTTTTAAATTTGGACAATATAATATCTAAAAATCAATATGGTTTTGTAAAGGGTAAAGGAACAAAAGATGCAATTACGTTAATCACAAAGCTTATATATGAAAAGTTAGACAAAAGTACTCCAATTGCAGTTACTTTCCTTGATTTAGCAAAAGCTTTTGATACAGTGAATCATAAAATTCTACTGGATAAATTATATAACTACGGAATCAGAGGCAAAGCAAATAAACTTATAGCTAGTTATTTGGACAGTAGACAACAAAGAGTACAAATCAATGATTGTGAAAGCATTAATAAGAAAGTAGAGACTGGAGTACCGCAAGGTACTGTATTAGGACCTTTGCTTTTTATTGTTTATGTAAATGATCTGTTAACTAGTATGCCAAACCATTCAATTATTTCCTATGTGGATGATACAGCTATAATATCTACGGATACTAACTGGACAGCAGTAGAAACAAAAATGAATAATTACCTACAAAAAATTGACAATTGGCTTGCACTTAATAGATTATCATTAAATGTTGACAAAACTGTATACATGACATTAGGAAATTATTGTAATAGCGTTCCAAACGAAATACGAATAAAAATCAATGGTAGAACATTAAATAGAGTCCAAGAAGCAAAGTATTTAGGGATAATCTTTGATTATAATATGAAATGGTTAAATCATATAGAATATATAATTAATAAGACCAAATATCTAGTGTTTGTCATGAGAAAAACATCTAAATTTATGGATATAAAAACATTAAGAATGATATATTATACGCTATTCCACAGTATTATTAGTTATGGTATAATAGCATGGGGAGGAGCATACTCGAATAATTTGAATCTATTGCAATCTTTACAAAACAAAATTTTGAAAATTGTAAACAAAAATCAGTTTGTACTCGCAGATAGTCCTATGAATCTGAGACAAATGTTTGCATATGAATCACTGATATATTACTATGAAGTCTTAAAGCAGGAATACATCAATTCTAACAGTAAAACTAGAAAAAAAAGCTTACAAATTCCGCAAAGACAAAAAACTATAAGTAATAAAAATAGCTATGTAAAAGCTATCGGCACGTTTAATGACTTGCCAAATGAATTAAAGAATATTAATACAAAGAATTATAAATCAATATTAAAAAAATGGATTAGAAATAACTCATAGGAAATGGGAATTCAACTCAAAATTATAATGAGTAGATGTAAATATATGTTTTGTTGTAATCTTTCTAGAGTGTAAGTAATTATAGAATATTATATTTTGATTATACAAAACGTATGAGGTTGATTAGTTTGTAAGTCACTTTAGTATATAAGGTTATGCTGGTGTCGCGAACAGATAACTACGTTTATCTCTGTGACAGTTTACTGTTATGTAATATAATATGTAAATTTTGACTGGTAATAAATAAATAAATAAATAAATATATATTGTAACGGGCGGCGAGACGCGCACGTCGGCGCGGGTAGCTGAAGCGCGGGAAGGCCAGTAGAGGACTCGCAATTAGAGGGAAATTCGAGTCAGTTAGCTTTTGTCCGTACTCATGAGAAGTCAGAGTTTACGCGCGCAAAAGATCCGAAGTGTTGAGCAGCAGCAACAGCAGCAAGGAAGCAGCAACAGCAGCATCGAAGGCGACAGCACCATCGGGAGCAGCCACAGCCACCAGGGGTGGCAGCAACAGCAGCAGCCGCAGTAACCACTGCCACTGGTGAATCACCGCAATCGAAGCACGGCAAGGTCGAGCAGGAGACTCCCTGGCCAGAGTACGACGAGGATCGACGCGATAAGATGAAGTAGGAATTAATCTCTATTTGATTTATGCGCGATCGACT
This sequence comes from Muscidifurax raptorellus, assembly GCA_020010945.3. Classification (NCBI taxonomy): domain Eukaryota; kingdom Metazoa; phylum Arthropoda; class Insecta; order Hymenoptera; family Pteromalidae; genus Muscidifurax; species Muscidifurax raptorellus. The sequence goes on from JAHUUD020000100.1 coordinate 145,481, forward strand.
GGTGAGGCATTTGGCCCCAGTCGTTGATCCGGTAGATTTTGCGGCCTTCTCGCGACGCGAATACGCGCAACAAGGACGACGGATTTCTTATTGAATAAACGCCTTTTTAGTAGAATCGGTAGTGTGTTCATATGATTGTCGTCCCGATCCCTCTTCCTATTCAAACCGCCGAATACCACCGCCTCCGCGGGCACTACACAGGAGTGTATAGTGCATACTGAGTACCGGAGCATCGTCGCAGGTAGGCGACATTGAAATTATACCAAGGTGATGAGAAAACTAGTTGAAATCATGATATTATTATATTATATTATAGAAATATCATTTTATACAGGAATAAAAATATATTGGGAAAAGGAAAAAGAAATGATAAGAAAAACTGCAAGCTATGTTTCGAAAGGCGAGTTAAATTATATCATCCCGCATCATTATAATTATTTTATTCATTATTTCATATTAAATGAACCTATCGGGAGAAAAATAAATTGATGACCCTAACGAATAATAGTAATTAGTTACTATATACTGTAACGTGACGGCTGTGCCGCACGATACAAGCCTCGGGACGGCAACGTCGCGAGAGATGTTCGGCTACCGTCGGAACGGTTCGGCTTTGCTCGGCTGCCGATCGTGTGGCGCTGTCGGCGAGCGCGCGTGCCGATAGTCACGCTTGAGCGGTTGAAGAGAGCAGAGTTTTCGGCAAAACGGACCAGGAAGGAGTAAGGGTTTCGACCACGCTGCCTGTTTGATTCTCAAGTCGGACTTCGCCACCAGGAAGGAGGTCTTCTACGGGTCCAAGCCAAGGAGGTCGACAACCGAGCCCGACGAAACCACGCCAAGAGGTGCTGAAGCGGCGTATTATTAAGGTTGGTCAGTGCGTGCGCCGGAGAGTCGCGAGTTTCGTTATCGCGTTTTCCTTTGTTCGAGCTCGACTCGTATCGCCGCGCTAGGGCAGAGGCACGAGGCCGGGCCTCGTGCTCGTGAGAGAGCAGCTACTGCGGGGAAGGCGATGCTCGCTTTTCCCCGACATATTCGCTACCGTCAGTAACTGAGCGAGATGTGGACTCGCGCGCGCCGAGGACTGGGGATTTCAAGAGTGTATCGGGATTCACTCTCGTGGACGACCGCGCGCTCCCGTCGTTCTCGCTTCAGGGATGAGCTACCGTCTCGGGGGGACAGCGACGGTGACGATGTCTCCGCTGTCTTTCCCTGGAGGGATACCGCTACCGAGGTTGGCTACCGTGCCCCGAAGACAGCTACCGTGTCCCGAAGACGGCCCCCGTGTCCGTATGCTACCGAACGTTTAGGATAAGTACTTAGGTTAATTGTAGGATAGGATCTCTCGTTTTTCTCACGTCAATTAAGTAAGGGATTAGGATTCAGTAAGATTGCTAGGTCTAGGAAGCGGTGACCCGGCGATCAAATGGGGAGCCAAGCACGCGCAGAATCGGGCGACAGGGTGACGATTGGGGAGGTCGGAACGTCCATGCCTCGTGGAGGCGCGCGGCAGCAGGTGCACCGGAGTGCCAGAGTCGACGGGCATCGGAGAGGCGGGGTCGGCGTCGATCCGCACTGGGTGGACCCCCGGTGGTCCGCTGACGAGCGGATTGCGGCAGGAGGCCACGCCGGTGGGCGCGAGGGGGCGATCCGATGGTTGGCCGAATGGAGGATAACCTCACGAGTAGGAGCCGACTGCGCTGCTCCCCGTTCCCGTCGCCGAGGTCGCGCGCGAAAAACGGCAGGCGCGCCGTTGCGTAGTGTTAAGTCGCAATTGTAATGTCGGGAATAAGGACTGTGTTTTGCGATTGACAGGGCGCTATCAGATCAATGTTGTATTTGATGAAGTAAGACTAGTAGAAATAAAGAAAAGATAAATGCACTCATGTGTTTGGATCAGTGTGGCCCCCTCCCGAACACACGATCCTGTACTATCCATCCGTAACACACAATAGCTAGCCGGGAAGGAAGCGGTCGGATCGACGCGCGGCATGGCACTTTTCAAGAAGGAGATCGAGGGGATCTCCGGCACCTCGGTGCCTGGCGCCCCGGGCTTCGGCAGCCCTGAGCCCATGCCGCATGCACGAAAAACCCACCATTTCAACTGGCGCCTGACAACGCGCGTAAGCGGCATTGAGCGATCCACATGAGTTGCATGAGAATGCTAGCGCAGATAGCATGTTTTTTTTGTTGTTGCAAACAACGTAAGAGGCTTAAAATCGTTTAGTTAATTTATTAGACTTAAGTATTTAAGTAGAGGATAGTTTTAAGCATAGGTAATAAAACAAGCTACCGACAAAAACAACGAAAGTTCGTTACGGGACATACGCTATCGACGTAAACATCGAAGGTTAACACCTAGCTACCGAACCACGAAAGTCGAGCACCGAGATTCTCGAAATTCTAAAAGGAAAACAAATACCGAAGCGGATAAGAAATTTCGAGAACTCGATCACGCCACACTACAACTGGCGCGCTTTGATATAAACAAGGTGCCGATCACCTTCGTTTCCGACTAACTACCATAAACAAAATAAGGTCAGAGCGAGGAAAGATAACGCTAGCACGAGTGACCCGAACCTGTCGCGACCCGAAACAACACGTGCCATCGTGACGAAGGGGGGCAGTTCTCTGTTCGAGCGCGAGTCGAGCAATATCGTTTGCCCCGCGCTCAGATTACTTCAATGCAACTCCGGCGCACGAGCGACCACTGACAATAGCGACTTGTTGTGACTAACCTTTATATGTTCCTTTACTTTATATTATATTTATTCAATATAATTACTAGCAATAAATACGTCACTCGCTAACGCTCGCTCGGTTGTACTTCGATGTTATTTTATTAACGTACATAAATTATAATAAATAACTTCTTTGAATTGAGTATATTAAATTTGCCGTTTTAATAAAAATAACGTAGTACTTCCGAATAATTATGACCTTGTATAATAATTATTGTTATTATAGTATTATATAATAATTATTTGTATTATTTTTACTAATTCCATTTTATTTGAGTCCTTTGCATCATTACTTAGGATCCTTACATAATAATGGACCACAGTAGTGATAAGTCACTATATAAACTATTAAAATAAGTAGAATTCAATGACAAAAACTATTTTTATCAATACATTGAAGTTGTGTGTGTGAGGGAGAGTATTATAAGAATTAAAGAATTAACTTTCCAAAATGCTATAAGTCCATGAAAAGGGAAGACGTGTGCGGTTAAAAGACAAAAATTTGAAGAATGAGAGGGTGTGAGGACGTGTTATAGAGTCTGAGTGGTGAAAGAAAGTTAGTGCGTATACGTTTACTAGTTAATAAAAGAGAATGTATGAGAGAGAGAGAAAGTTCATGCGTCGAAAATAAGTGTGTGTGGATGAAATAGAGTAATAAGTAGATTAAAAGATAAAGAGTATCCGTAGAGGAAGGTAAGTAATGTGTGAGTGTGTATGTGTGTTGTGTGTGAGAGAGAAAGATCAAGAGTGATAATGATAGAGTATGATTTTCCTAAAGTTAATTGTCTATTGTAAAAGAACATATCTGAATAATTTGAAATTTTGAATCTAGAATTTTATGTATGTTGGTATATTAAAATTTTCATGTATTTATTTGTAAAGACAATGAAATAACTATAGTTGTAAATGTTCGTTTAAACAATGATAGTGATAAGCTCTTATATATACATATATATGATCATGTTCGGAACAATGTAAGGTCTTTCAAATTATTTAAAAATATAGCTATAAATAAAGCATTGCTTAATTTATCAACTACTTGTTTTTTATTCTAATTAAAATAAGTAATAATATTCAAAAATTGAGTTCGGAAATCCATTCATACTGTATTATCCATGTTAGAATATTTCAGTCATTATAGTATACACCTTATGGCTCCCCAATGTTTACATTTGGGTAATACATTTTCACCTTTGGTGGGACAAAATCCCTGTGTGTTTAGAGTATGCTGATTGATAGTACGCAGTTCTAATTCGACTATTGAGTGTGACGGAGTTTGATAATCATGGGTAGTGACGACGAAAGTACGCCAAAATGTAAAAAGTTATGCGTCGAGTTTGTGGGAGTAGGTGAATTAGAAAACCTAGTGAATGCGTAAGTATTTTTATGAATTTATTTTGGATGTTTTGGATGTTGAAGTTTATTTTATTTATATGTATATATATTAAACATCGTTTTATTTATTTATATTTACGCAAAAAGCACGTATTTACATTATTATATTTTTATACGTACTAATTTATTAAATTTTTTCTTTTCAATTGTTATTTTTTTTCTCAGTATTAACTTTTTATTTTTCTGTCTTTCTCTCTCTTACTCTCTCTCTCTCATATTTATTTTTATTTATTATTTTATGTGTTTTTTTTATATAAAAGCATAATTTAGGAAAAATAAAAGTAGATACAGAATGCAAAAGAGAGTAAGCAAGAGAGAGAGAGAGAGAGAGAGAGAGAGAGAGAGAGAGAGAGAGAGAGAGAGAGAGAGAGAGAGAGAGAGAGAGAGAGAGAGAGAGAGAGAGAGAGAGAGAGAGAGAGAGAGAGAGAGAGAGAGAGAGAGAGAGAGAGAGAGAGAGAGAGAGGAGAGAGAGAGAGAGAGAGAGAGAGAGAGAGAGAGAGAGAGAGAGAGAGAGAGAGAGAGAGAGAGAGAGAGAGAGAGAGAGAGAGAGAGAGAGAGAGAGAGAGAGAGAGAGAGAGAGAGAGAGAGAGAGAGAGAGAGAGAGAGAGAGAGAGAGAGAGAGAGAGAGAGAGAGAGAGAGAGAGAGAGAGAGAGAGAGAGAGAGAGAGAGAGAGAGAGAGAGAGAGAGAGAGAGAGAGAGAGAGAGAGAGAGAGAGAGAGAGAGAGAGAGAGAGAGAGAGAGAGAGAGAGAGAGAGAGAGAGAGAGAGAGAGAGAGAGAGAGAGAGAGAGAGAGAGAGAGAGGAGAGAGAGAGAGAGAGAGAGAGAGAGAGAGAGAGAGAGAGAGAGAGAGAGAGAGAGAGAGAGAGAGAGAGGAGAGAGAGAGAGAGAGAGAGAGAGAGAGAGAGAGAGAGAGAGAGAGAGAGAGAGAGAGAGAGAGAGAGAGAGAGAGAGAGAGAGAGAGAGAGAGAGAGAGAGGAGAGAGAGAGAGAGAGAGAGAGAGAGAGAGAGAGAGAGAGAGAGAGAGAGAGAGAGAGAGAGAGAGAGAGAGAGAGAGAGAGAGAGAGAGAGAGAGAGAGAGAGAGAGAGAGAGAGAGAGAGAGAGAGAGAGAGAGAGAGAGAGAGAGAGAGAGAGAGAGAGAGAGAGAGAGAGAGAGAGAGAGAGAGAGAGAGAGAGAGAGAGAGAGAGAGAGAGAGAGAGAGAGAGAGAGAGAGAGAGAGAGGAGAGAGAGAGAGAGAGAGAGAGAGAGAGAGAGAGAGAGAGAGAGAGAGAGAGAGAGAGAGAGAGAGAGAGAGAGAGAGAGAGAGAGAGAGAGAGGAGAGAGAGAGAGAGAGAGAGAGAGAGAGAGAGAGAGAGAGAGAGAGAGAGAGAGAGAGAGAGAGAGAGAGAGAGAGAGAGAGAGAGAGAGAGAGAGAGAGAGAGGGGGGATATAGATAATTAAATACAGTGATTTATTTTACAGCTTAACTATTAAAGCACGCGTTATCAGCATCAAGCCACTGAGGGTGTATGGCACAGGGAAATGTTTTTCTATTATGTTATTAGATAAGACAGGCGAAATCAGGTGTACGGCATTTGACGAAGCAGTGGATCACTTCTACAACAAAAATTCTGCAAGTTTTATTTTGATTCTTATTTAAACAAATCATTATTGTGCATGTTACGTGTATTAATATAAAAATGTCACTTTTGTTTCAGGTTGACAAAGTTTATTTATTTAAAAAAGTTGATTTTTCATTATCTAATAAAAGATATAATAATAAGAATAAATTCGAGATCATTTTAAATCAGAATTCCATCGTCACTGAATGTACAGACAAAAGTAACGTACCTAATTTGAAGTATCAATTTGTTGATTATGAAACGATTGATTGCTCCGCCAAAGACACGGTTGTTGGTAAGTGAATTATTTACTACTGTCCTTTACAAAATAAAAATTTGTAATATAATTATTATATCTTATAGATGTGGTAGGAAAAATAAAAAGTATAGGTGATATAGAAGCCATTAAAACAAAAGCTAACTTGTTTAAACGCGAAGTAGTTATTGCGGATGTTACGAGTAAAAGTGTAAGTATATTTTGTAATTTTTATTTTTGTTTGAAATAAATCATTTTCAAAACAAATAAAATGTGGTCACTAGTTAAATTATAATAATAAATCATATATCAAAATTCAAGATTAATTATTTTATATTTTTCAGCTAATACTAGTGTTTTGGAATCAAAAAGCCAAAATTATGACATTCAAAGTGGATGATGTAATTGTTGTAAAAAATGGAAAGGTGTACGAATACAATAATCAGAAATATATATCCGTAATAAACACTTCCATAATTAAAATTAATTCTGATGATCTCGATGAAGTAAAAGTGTAAGAACTTTTTTCTTTAGTTTTTATAAACAATTTAAATATACTTACAAAAATTATTTTTTTATTTTTTAGACTTCAAGAAGATGAAAGTGGAAACTTATAATATACTGCATTATTGTTTTATTTACAAAATAAAGAATTTACTATATTTAAGATAAACTACGTTTTATAATAACTAGTAGAAATAATATATTGAATATAATAAATATTATTATTGGTTACTTTAAAATACTTATTGTATTCATTATATTGGTTAATTATACTGGTTATTATAAAATCCACTACTTGTTATACATTCACAATTATGTTATACTTATATATATATATACTTATATACACATGTCTATTGAATATGAATTTTTATTTAAATTAGTTTGTACCTGTATAATGTTATATACTTATGTTACAATAAAAGATTATATTTTATATATATTTGAAAAAAATTGTTTAAAATTAATGAGTTTCAATAGTCTATTGTGAATCTATGGAGAAATATTAAGAATGCACTACATATATATATAGCATATAATAGCTGTGATTTGGATTTTGGGACGAATTTGCAAATGTCGGTAAATTTTTTAGTTTTATATTGATCAAATTGTCTTGTATCAAGATGTTTTATTACATTGTATATATATATATATATATATATATATATATATATATATATATATATATATATAGATTATTTTTTATGTTTTTCATATGATTAAAATAAATAAAAATATATGCAACATAATAACTGTAACTTATTAATGAATCACAAATGTTTAGGTACTAGTAAAGTTATGAATTATTGAATTATAAGAGTATTGAAATTTACTGAAAACAATTAGATGGACATTTAGCTGAATTTACAAGGTTTCCAGGTGGATATTTAGATGGTCATTTAGGTATATATCTGTAAGGATTTCTTAGAAAATTACTAAAATGTTATAACAAATTTTAATGATTTTCAAAAAATCCGCATGGATAATCACTTATATATTCATCTGAAATTCATATTATCCATGTAGATATTCAGCTGGAAATCCAGGTGGATGAAGCATCTGAATATCCATCTGATTATTTGTGACAGGGAAGTAATAATACAATTTTCGGTTTTCTTTCAATTTTTAATGATTTATTTTAAATACTTCAATTAAGATAGGTAATTTTGAAAAATGTGACGCCATGAATTTTGATGTAGCAGACGTCATATAATAATAATGAAGAGAAATATATATTACTAATATAACTTATTGTACACTGTTTTGTATCGAGAAATAAATAATAACTTAAAAAGTTTGTAATGGTTTTATTGGTATCCGAAACCTATCAAATATATTTCCAAATACAACCAATTTATGGAGATATTGAAATTTTATCTCATTTAACTTTTTAGACTAAATGGTGTTCGAAGGTTTTTTGTATGTGTATATTTTTATTTCAAATAATTATTTAATATAAAACAATTCATTAATTTTATTGTTATAATTCATTTATGTTATTTCATTCAAGAATAAATAAACTTCAAATATAAATGAATTTTTTAAAGAAATTTAACATTTTTTAATATAATACCATCTTGTTGAAGTCAATTGAATAAAATCTAAAATAATTCATTTATTATAAATGTATGTAAATGACATGATAGGACATCATATTAAATTTGTTCTACTTCATGGATATTGATTGATAACATTCAAGGATTTCATTTAATGTAAACAAACTTTTATGATATACATAAGGTGTTGTGTGTAGTATTACACCGTAACTCACTCGAGGGCGCTTATAGATAATAGTATATCTGATTAGGACGTATTCTGTACTTTGCAATATTTAGACATAAGTCTTTCGACATTGAGCACGTTTATTGTTAAAATAAAATACATACAGTATACAAATAGTTAAACATTTATAAGAATTTATTAAATTGTTGTGAATCTATAGTGATATTTTTTCTGTATTAATTTACATAAAATATTCTTAGCAAATAAAACTATATATATGAATATATATATATATATATATATATTATGACGCATATTCCGCCAATGCCTCGGAATATGCGCGCTGCATTCTGGCAGACTTTAACATACGTTTTATAGGTGGCGAGAAAGAAATCAATTAAGTGATTAAAGGTAAAATGGTTTAATAAATATGAAGTAAAATGATTTAACAATATACGATAATTACATTAGTTGGGCGCCAGCTACTTTTGTAGCACGAATACGATTAAGTAAATACAAGTTTAGCTTCGCGCGCGGTATCACACAATAATCAAGTGTAACTTACAACTCGGACTGTCTCCTTCCTAGCGTGGCTTGTTGGCTCTCGTATGTCGCACTAGGCTTCGATCTAAACTAAATACAAGATTCTGTCGAGGATGTCGAGGACGGAGTCTAGGCGCGCGCTTTGAGCGTTACTTCCTAGCAGAGTCTTGAATACAAAGCTTTCTCAATTATTCGGGAACAAAGAGTCGAGTGCGAAGACGAATATTAACTAGGTGTGTGATCACAACGCTATCCGGGAACAAAGTGATCGGGGCTATGGGGATTCGGCAGCGGCGTGGTCCGACTGCGTAGTTCCCATAACAGCCGTCGAGACGCTGAGAGGGCCAGTCACGTGACGGGAAAGGGACTGTAGGTCTGGGAGTGAGAGAGAGCGAACGAGAGCGGTCATGCTGCTACAGCATGACCTACGACACGTAGTGCGGTGCGCTTGTACCGGTGCGGTTTCCTCTTGGTGCCGTGGAAATAGGACCAGTCAGCTGTTCCTGCTGCGAGTGCCGTGAGTTGGCTGTCCCATCTTCTCCTCGACGGTCCTGGACACAGTGTGCAAGGATGCTGGTGGAACTTGTGACCGGATAAGTACATACATAGGTTATGATACCTATGTATGTTGACTGTATGCCTCTGACAGTTTCTATGTAGTCTATCTTGCTTCTAGGCTGTCTGGTGCCTGCTGTTCCCTTCTCCTGTCAGGACATCCAGTGAAGCAACATACTTCGATGGTGACTCCTTGAGCGATAGCAGGTACGTTTAATTCCTTCTGTGCATCGTAGTGAGTCTGTACTAATGTTCTCTTCTTTACAGGAGCTGCCTAGGAGTCGAGGTAAGACATTCTGTGTCGTTGCACTGCACTAAATATTTCCCTCTCTTCTGATGATTTACTAATATCTCTTCCTATTTACAGGGGACTAGGTTGGAGTATGACTGGCCTCCCAACAGCTCAACGCCTGCCAGGGCATTGAAGAAGGAAGGTATAAGGGGGATATGGGTAGAGCGTAGGGTAGTATGTGAGGGGATAGGGTAGCTTAGGCAGATATTACTTAGTTAGGTAGGATTTAGCATGTGAGGGGTTAGGTGTTGGGGGGGTTGTGACGCATTGGCTGCATAGAGCCTTTCCTCAATCTATGCACTTTGTTCGCTAGTCAGGTTTTCTATCTCAGCATGAGCAGGACTGGTGCTTGCACCATCGCATCCTGCTCTGCTATGTAACACACACAAAGTGTGGCGTTACAATATATATATATATATATATATATATATATATATATATATATACATATATATAAATATATATATAACAGTAGACATAGTAAGTAGACGCATTTATTATTTTAAACATAAGTGTTAGCAAAAGTTTTAATTCTTAACAAGTGTGTATACATACACGTACGTTATAACAAGTACGTGCATATGTATGCGTGTGTGTATAATAGCGCATGAAATATATAGGTTTTTCTTTATCGTACATATGTAGTTGTATCTACACGTGTTAGCACCTACATGTAAATATGCGTACGTGTATGTATATGAGAATCCTTTTTATGCGTATTGTTTCGTGAGTATTATAGAATTATTTTTTTGCACAAGATGATTTATGCACCTGTTCATTTTTCATTATGAGTTAATACTAACGTTGGTTAAAAGTGACAATTGTCATTGGTCTATATATCTAAATTAAAGACTTTTTTAATTGTACGAGTATGTAAAGTTTTTCAAAATACTTCAGTGGAAATAAGAAATATATCAAACGGTTCTAAAATTGTACTAAATTGTCCCAAAATTTTGCCTAATTATGCACATTTTGGATATTTGGCAAATGTATGGTACAATTAGACACAACATAGGTATATGGTCAGATACAATAAATATTATTGAAAATTTGTATTAATATATATATCGTCAAACTATGCCATGCATATGCTAAAGGTCGAAAATGTGCATTGTTTTGCACAATGCGTTGACACAGTTTGGCATAATTTAGCGCAATATTAGCAATGTTTGTCGAACAAATTATTTCCTCTGGGGTACCCACCATCTGATTACAGAATTTTTTTTTCTTATTATCATTATAGAGTTATTATAAAAGCACACAAAACAAAGTTCCTTATGATAATGCGACATTATAAAAGAATTTATGACATGATCAATAAAGTTTAATATTAATGCAGAATAATAAAATATATTTTTTTTTACTTACAGGTAGTTAAGAAAAATAGTGAATAACTTATTATAAAGTAGAGACTAATAACTACAATAGTATAAATAACATAAAACATAAAATAATTATTTTTCGAAATATTTTGTTATTGTTATATTATATACGTATTATTATAATAAAAATGGGGTTGACTCATGAACAGAAATCAGTTGTTAAGGGAGAAGGACCATATACTGGTAATGCTTCAGGACCATATACTGGTAGTGCTCGCACATCCACCTTTAATTATTTGATGATCCTGAAGAGCTCCGACTCGCCCAAGACTCCGCTGCCGACTGAGGCCTGCCGCATTGCGCTGCCGCTTATATACGGCAAAACTGCAGAGTCATCTTCAGAGCCGCACATCCACCTTGAAATATTTGATGACCCTGAAGAGCTCCGACTCGCCCAAGACTCCGCTATCGACTGAGGCCTGCCGGGTTGCGCTGCCGCTTATATACGGCAAAACTGCAGAGTCATCTTCAGAGCCGCACATCCACCTTCAATTATTTAATGATCCTGAAGAGCTCCGACTCGCCCAAGACTCCGCTGTCGACTGAGGTCTGCCGCGTTGCGCTGCCGCTTATATACGGCAAACCTGCAGAGTCATCTTCAGAGCCGCACATCCACCGTAAAGTTTTTGATGATCTTGAGGAACCGCTCAAGACTCCGCTGTCGACTAGCATTTTCTCTTCGTACTCCTTTTCTCGCTGTTTGAAAGCCTAGAATAATAAAACGTGGTTTTTCCAACTGATTCGACGTTTTCACAGTCCATACATGTTGCGTGGTTGTTGAAAGTACAGGATACTCATACAACTCCCATGAACGAAAACTCATTGCAATGGGTATATCTTTTTGAATATAATTGAATAGTTGTATTTTTCATCGGTCTGACAGTACGAGGTTGGGCATAAGCCACTCTATACGATTGATTTCAATTTTGAAATCTTCATATGTCGGTATCCCATCTACCATTATAGCCTCTTGCAAAACAGCATTCAAATCATTTCTCGATCTTGTGAGAGTAAGTTCATGCTTAACGTTTACAACAATTTTGCGATAAACTTTAGTGAAACCAAAAATCATAGATAGAGGAACGGTCACATCAAAGTTTCCATTATTATCATCTATATTCCCCAGGTCATTAAAAGGTGTCCAGCCAGAATTTTCGAGATACTTTGGCTGTGTGAGAAAGAAGCGTAGCCTTTCATCAAAGTTGTCACAGCAACATTTTTGCATCGATCAACCTCTATGGCATTTATCTCATATCGAATTTCCTCAAAGAGATGCCTAATGACATTGTTGACAAAAAGGGTATGTTGTACTGCAGTACCATCCGGTTTAGTAATCTTTCCACAAATATGTAGAGAACTTTTTGACGGTAGTACACACAAATCTTGATGTTGTATAGCTATTCAAATTTCATCACTATTGTTGAATGTAAGTGCGGTGTACGGTTGATGCGCATGCGAGACAGACTCATCACAGATGACTGGTGCTAAAATTATAATTATTCTATGCATTCTTCCATACAAAAAAATTTTTCACGCCATTGCGAGAAAGGAACAAAATTCAGTCGGTTTGGCAACCGCTGCGCTTTACATATTTTTATTGAACACATATTCATCCAAACTTGCACTCTGTCGTGTTTTCACTTTAACATGTTTTTTTTTTCTTTTTCAATTTTAATTTTTGGTACTCGAGAAAACTGATTATCACTAATTTTTCACTATTACTAACTAGTTCTCTCCTTTCTTATTCAGGTGATCATTCCTCGCTTCCTGCTGGGATTCCCTCTTATACTTGAGCCATGCTCTGTACTGCTCCTACTCACACATGTGTGACATGTCGATGCCTCGTAGCTGATTCCATCGGACGAACTGGGCTGTTGATCTAGGCTGCCACTCACCTGACCTAAGCATCTCGTCCTCGAAGCTTGTATTAGAATTATTCACATAATGCAATATTCAATATTGTTTGCCTATTCTAAATAAAAATTATTTTTCCTTGCGTTTAGAGAGATTCGATAAAACTATATATTTCTTTGACCATTTAATGTAAAATGCGTTATCTTATACAAAAACGTTGTTAAAATAGTATTTAAAACTTTATTAGAAAAAGGCTCTGTAAACCAAAAAGTTATAAAATCTTTCTACTCAGAGTTATAATTATTTAGAATATATAAAAAAGGGAGATAACACCTTCATTTTTAAAATTGAAAAACAACAACATTTTTGTATAAGTATATATTTTCAAGTTATGGAAAACTCCATCAGGCCCTCTGCCGCCCCCTCTTTTCCTTCAGCTTGGAGTAGGGATGCAGGAGACACCGAGTGCGTCGTCTCCGACGATCTTCAGGGTTTCTATTGGAAAATCCCTCTAATTTCAACCAATCAGGGGATGACCCAAAAATGAGGCTGTGTCTTACATCCAGCCTATAAAAGCCTTGGGAGACGCACTCGGGACAACATTTTATTTTTCAATTTTCAACACTCAACACTCAACGTTTATTTTTCACCTTTCACGCAATTTTTCAGTTTTAATATTGTTTTTTTTTTGTATACCATCCCTCTTCAAGTTTGGAAAGACGGGGTATTTTTCTTTAAATTTAATTATCGAAGAATTGAATTTTAGAATTCACAACTGTTTTTAGACTGTGTAGTGAAAATAAAATAAAAATAAATAGAACGAACATAAAATTTTGGTGAAAAAATTATTTTAAATAAAGAAAACAAAGAAGCCTTTGTTTTTATATCATCACCATTCATCAGCAAGGATTGTTTTTTTTTGAAGTCACTACAAGGCCACAAATAAGAAAACCGACGAAAAGTAAGTAAAATAATTTTTATTATTCCCGAATACGATTAGCTAACACTGAGTAGTGTAGATTTCTTCTTTCCTCTCGTTTGTGTAAAGATCAAGTGCGGTTGATCTTAAAATTAACTAAAAAAATAGTGTTGCGTTTTATTAAAATAAAAAGAACGAAGTTCTTCCTTAATAGTATTGATCAGGAGATTTATGCTCAGGGAAACCTGTACGCTGAATTTTCTGGTTAATATTCAAATAAACAAACGCAAATAGAGCCGATAGGATTTAAAAACTAAATTATATTTGCAGATCCCGGTTCAGGCCAATGAGCTTGTAAGACAGGGATCCCAAATATAATAAAATAGTAAACAATAGAAGGAAAAAGAATTTAATAGTTATCTTTTTTGTCTAAAGTTTTCTTTCTTTTTTGTTGAGAAATTTTTATTTTCCTCTAACTCGAAAATTTGTATAGAAAGAGCTCATCCCAGCTATTAGTGGAAACACTAGGCCAAAAAGAGCAACAACAACCTTCCTCGTCTAGGAAAGTTGTAAAATATCACAAAGAATTATAGTATTGCAACGGCGAGTTCCCATAGCCTACAGAGAAGGCTTTACAGAGCCGCTAGTTTTAATATAAAACCTCATTTGTTGAAACCATTAGACAATTTATTGCGAACTATTAATCCGTATGCTAAAGCTTATAAAATGATGTATGAAGTAGAACAAGAAGAAATCAAACGGTGCACTAAATTTGGTTGTATGCCAAGAACAATTATTATGTCAATGAAACGAAATGACAATTTGGATAAGAATAGATACAACGAAGCCAGATGTAATGAAGTTGCAATGGTTTTTGTCGGGAAAGATGGCCAACCCCCTATAGAACGTGATATCGTTATATACGCAAAACATGACAAACCGATCAGTATTCCTCCTATAAATAAACATACAGACCCTATGACGTATCCTCTTATATATCCAAATGGAGGTTATGGATGGATGCCTAACATGAAATGTAAATTAGGAAAATCTAATATATCAAATTTACAATTTTATAACTATAGATTAAGCGTGAGAAATGATTTTAATCCGCATCTTAATTTAGGAAAAATTTCTCAACAGGCAATAATTGACGCGTTTGTAAATGTTGAAAGTTAAAGATTATATTTTATAAGGAAAAATCAAACTGTATTAAGGAGTGATTGTTATAAGGGTGTAATGGATTATTTACGAAGAAAAAAAAATGATGAAAATATGAATATTGGAAAAATGGTTATTTTACCTTCAAATTTTACTGGTAGTCCAAGACATTTAAAGCAAAATTACATTGATTCAATGAGCATTGTTAATCATTACGGAAAGCCCGATTTATTTATAACTATAACATGTAATCCTAATTGGAAAGAAATTACTGAAAATCTAGAAAAATATGAAACACCGATTGACAGACCAGACATTGTTGTCAAAGTGTTTCATCAAAAAATAAAAGAATTTAAAGAATTAGTGATTAAGCAAGGGGTTTTAGGTAACTGTATAGCGTATACCTACGTTATTGAATTCCAAAAACGAAGCCTTCCTCATATGCACATGTTGTTATTTTTGGATAAAAATGACAAGTGTAATATTCCCGAAAAAATTGATGATTTAATAAGTGCAGAAATACCAAACAAAGATATTTATCCAGGATTATACAACATTGTAAAGCAATTTATGGTACACGGACCATGTGGAAGTCAAAATATGAATTCTCCTTGCATGGATACAGGAAAATGTACTAAAAATTTTCCAAAAAATTTTAATGACAATACAATCATATATACTAATGGATATCCAATTTATAAACGAAGAGATGACGGTAAGACAATAAATTATAAAGGTCAAAATGCCAGCACAATGGAAAAAGATAATACTGATGAATACGAATACGATGAAATAAGGCAATATCTTAATACAAGATATTTATGTGCACCGGAAGCTATGTTTAGATTATTAGAATATACTTTAAATGAAATATCACATACAATAAAAAAATTACCTGTACATGAAGAAGACGGACAAAATGTTTATTTTGAAAAAGGTAAAGAAGAAACGATAATAAATAAAAATGTCGAAACAGAATTAACTGCTTATTTTAAATTGAATCAAATAGATTCAGAAGCTTCAAAATACTTATATTCTGAAATACCAGTATTTGATGTTCTTGATAATAAATAAAAAATGTGGAGTAAGCGAAAAAAAACTAAAAAGCCCGTGTTAAGCAGAATGTATTTAGTCAATCCTAAAGAACGAGAACGGTATTTTATAAAGTTATTACTTTTACATATTAAAGGAGCAACTTCTTTTGAACATTTGCGTACTGTAAATGATGTCGTGCATAATACTTTTTATGAAGCTGCTGTAGCTAAAAAGTTAGTTGACGAAGACCAAAAATGGGATAGATGTTTAGATGAAGCAAAATAAGTACAATTTCCTGTTGCACTTTGCGAACTATTCGCTTTCATATGTATTTATCATAATCCTATTAATGCAAGGCAGTTGTATGAAAAATACAAAGAGTTTTTTTATCACCCTAAGTACGAAAAAAGCATTGGAGAAAACATTGCTCTAAATACAATTGATAAAAATTTACAAATTAATGGGTATACATTATCTGATTTCAAGTTACCAGTTTTGACTTCATACATAGAAGAATATGATGATTCAGCAGTATTTTTTGATAAAAAAAACGTATTAGATGATTTGCAATCAAAAGTTGCGTCACTAAAATCAAATCAAAAAAAAATTTACGATACTGTTTTGAAATGTTTAAATAACAAAAAGAATGATTGCATTTTTATTGATGGACCTGGAGGAAGTGGAAAGAGTTATTTACTTAATGTTTTAATCGACTATTTAAAACTGTCAAATATACTATTTTTGTGTGTTGCTTGGACTGGTATTGCGGCAAATTTATTGAGTAATGGGAGAACAGTTCATACGACATTTAAATTACCACTTAATATTACAGACGCTACCACATGTAACATAAAACCCAACTCTGAGTACAGTAAAAAATTGAAAGAAGTACGAATTATTATTTGGGATGAAATATCAATGACGTCAAAATTTGCATTTAAAGCAGTAGATCGTCTACTTCAGGATTTATGTAGTAACAAAGATGCATTCGGTGGTAAAGTTATGCTTGTGTCAGGAGATTTTAGACAAACATTACCAGTTGTTCGGCGCGGAAGTCGAATACAAGTTATTGAGAATTCAGTTAAACAAAGTAATTTATGGACTAATTTTACACGTATGACATTAAACGAAAATTTACGAGTATCTAATAATGATGACGATTTTAAACAATGGTTACTAAATGTGGGTGAAGGAAAAACGACTACGTCCTATGAGAAAGAGCATGAACTAATTGAAATTCCTAATGATTTAATAACGAAGGAAGAAGATATCATTAAAGAAATTTTTGGAAATTTTATAAAAATAAGTGATAAAAAATTAAAAGATAAAGTTATTTTGTCTCCCAAAAATAGCGATGTAACGAACATTAACAATGAAATTTTGAAGATAATGGAAGGAGAATCGTATGAATATTTGAGTATAGATACGGCAGAAGATGATAATGGTGAGAATTTGGATGTTATGTTACCAACAGAATTTTTAAATTCATTAAGTCCAAATGGTTTACCACCACATAAATTACATTTGAAGATTGGTGCAATGGTTATACTTTTAAGAAATTTGAATTTAAATGAAGGTTTATGCAATGGAACAAGATTAGCAATAAAAAAATTATTTCAGTACTCAGTTCAAGCCGAAGTTTTAAGTGGAAAAAATATAGGAATATTAGTTATGATACCAAGAATAACGTTGTCACCATCCAAAGAAGAAATACCATTTAATATGCGCAGAAAACAATTTCCTATTCGATTAGGTTTTGCTATGACAATTAATAAATCTCAAGGACAATCTTATGATCAAGTTGGTATTTATTTGCCATCGCCTGTTTTTAGTCACGGTCAATTGTATGTTGCTTTATCAAGAACAAGAGATAGAAAATACTTAAAAATTTTGCTACTGAACAATGCAGAAATAAAGAATAAATTGACTAAAGATCAAAAAGTTTATACTAAAAATATAGTGTTTCAAGAAGTATTGTAAAATATTAGTATAAATAGATAAATGACGATGATGAGACGACACTGAGGTAAATCGATAAAAAATTATAAAAAATTATAAAAATTATAAAAATTATAAAAAATTATAAAAATTATAAAAATTATAAAAAATTATAAAAATTATAAAAAATCGATAAAAAATTATAAAAAAGTATAAAACATCAGCAGTATTTTACAATTTAGTGCTAAACCAAAAATCGGCTGCAGCATCTTTATAGTGCAGCGCTGGATTCAAAATTGTCGGCAGCAGCATTTTTTTAGTGCAGCGCTGGAACCAAAATTATCGGCAGCAGCATTTTTGTAGTGCAGCGCTGAAATCGAAACTATCGGCAGCAGCCTTTTTATAGTGCAGCGCTGGAACAAAGTAAAATCAGCAGCAGAGATATTTCAATACTAATGATTATTATATGTGCGTAGTTTTTATTATACCGTATAAATAACATATAAAATTAATATAAAGTTGTTTTAATTAATACTAACATTTTTTACACTCCGTACGAAAAATTAGATTTCTCACGATCTACGTTAAACAACACGCGTGAAAAATATAACTTCTCGTACGCTGCGAGGTTCGACAATTGATCGAAAAGCCAATATTTTCCTTGAGTGACCTTTTTTCATCCTTGCTTTACCTGGGCACACACAGTTACACGAGGAAAATATCGGAATCTCTACGATTGCAATAAACTATTTTAAATTGTAAAGCATTTTTTATATAATTAATTATTTTAACTAATAATGTTAC
The DNA here is from genome assembly GCA_020010945.3 of Muscidifurax raptorellus. Lineage (NCBI taxonomy): Eukaryota > Metazoa > Arthropoda > Insecta > Hymenoptera > Pteromalidae > Muscidifurax > Muscidifurax raptorellus. The sequence goes on from JAHUUD020000100.1 coordinate 164,180, forward strand.
AGCAAATGTTGATGCTGATCTTTACATGGAAAACTCTGAATGCGAAAAAGAAACAAATGAAACCGAAAAAATTGAAAAGGCTAATGAAGTTCGTAAGTAATTTATAGAACATTATGTAACAAGGGGTGACAGTAGAAGATTTTTTCCGCAAGTTAGTACTCGAATGAGGATAGTTTTTCTCGAGGGAAGGTTTACTGCCGGAGTGTAGTGAGAACACCAGACGAAAAAATATTCTCGTAAACGCAATAAAATCACCCAAGGCAAAATGCTACTTTCGTTCCATGTCATAGATACAGTATTTTATTCAATTCTCGACCGAAAGTCCGCTTTTTGATCCTAAAAACCGCAAATGAACTTCATTTTGCGTTTTGTTAATAATTTCAATATATGTCTCACATACAAAAATTTTTATTTACTTTTGCCCCATTGGTTGATTTTAAGAAATCATATGCTACTTTTACCTCATTTTTCAGGCAAAAGTCAAACTTTTTGGTCGGGGATGAAACAAACTTTATTTTCTTTTAATTAATTCATAAATAAGGGTAAAAGATGGTGTAAAAATATTGTATCAAAGTATATTCAATTTGCTTTAATAATAAAAAAATGTAATATTTCATTCAAAATTTGAGCCTTTTTGTATTTTTGTAACTCAAGCTTTAATTTTTTACCGAAAGATATATAAATGTAAGTGTATATAACACATATCCATATACATTATTATTAAAATTTATACGCAATGACATTATAATACTAACTTCTATAGATTTGTTTACAAAATAACTAACCTTATGACGATAATGTAATAATGCATCATTGTCAAAAAATTTTTACATGCTTACAACTCCGTTTTTATATTACATTTATTAATGACGCGAAATCGTTAATATTCCATGAAGGTTAAGTGTTTGATATTACTCCTGTAAACGATTTATATTGCAAGTATAAACTGTTGCAGTAAAAATATATTTATAAAATGTTTATTTCAGAAAATTCAACACAAAAACAACAGCATTCATCCTCCGATCAGCAAAAAACATTCCTGCACAAAACATGGAAAAATAGAAAATGTAAATAAAATTTATTTTTTAACACATTGACATCAAATATATAGCTGATTAAAGATTTTGCTATGCTTCAGATCGAGGAAAGAAAGGAGGGAGAAGACACAATAACCACAATTATTTCAATAAGATGAATAAAGTTGGACGAAATCTTGCTACTCTCATGTCAGCTATGATTAAAGCTGCTAAAACAATGTAATTCTATATAGATAACAACCTGTTTAAAAATAAAACTTTGTAAATCATTCAAAACATTTTTTTTTTAATTTTTGCCATTTCACGTATACATGCATGTTTATCATGTATCTGAGCAAAATTTGTATGTCCGTTAGTAACAATCATTAAAAAAAATTAAAAATGTAATTATATTCTTCTTTTACAATAGACAATTAACTTTAGGAAAATCATGCTCTATCATTATCACTCTTGATCTTTCTCTCTTACACACAACAGCGGAGTCTTGGGCGAGTCGGAGCTCCTCAGGACCAACAAAAAATTCAAGATGGATGAGCGGCTCTGAAGATGACTCTGCCGTTTTGCCGTATATAATGAAACTTTTTCTACAAGTAGTATAAAGTAAAAAACGTTAAACTTTAAATTAATTATTTAATATATTTAAATATTTGTTTGTAATAACTTCAATCTTTGTAGTAATCATAGTCGACAGCGGAGTCTTGAGCGGTTCCTCAAGATCATCAAAAACTTTGCGGTGGATGTGCGGCTCTGAAGATGACTCTGCAGTTTTGCCGTATATAAGCGGCAGCGCAACGCGGCAGGCCTCAATCGACAGCGGAGTCTTGGGCGAGTCGGAAATCTTCAGGGTCATCAAATAATTCAAGGTGGATGTGCGGCTCTGAAGATGATTCTGCAGTTTTGCCGTATATAAGCGGCAGCGCAATGCGGCAGGCCTCAGTCGAAAGCGGAGTCTTGGGCGAGTCGGAGCTCTTCAGGTTCATCAAATAATTGAAGGTGGATGTGCGGCTCTGAAGATGACTCTGCAGTTTTGCCGTATATAAGCGGCAGCGCAACGTGGCAGGCCTCAGTCGACAGCGGAGTCTTGGGCGAGTCGGAGCTCTTCAGGGTCATCAAATAATTCAAGGTGGATGTGCGGCTCTGAAGATGACTCTGCAGTTTTGCCGTATATAAGCGGCAGCGCAACGCGGCAGGCCTCAATCGACAGCGGAGTCTTGGGCGAGTCGGAGATCTTCAGGGTCATCAAATAATTCAAGGTGGATGTGCGGCTCTGAAGATGACTCTGCAGTTTTGCCGTATATAAGCGGCAGCGCAATGCGGCAGGCCTCAGTCGAAAGCGGAGTCTTAGGCGAGTCGGAGCTCTTCAGGTTCATCAAATAATTGAAGGTGGATGTGCGGCTCTGAAGATGACTCTGCAGTTTTGCCGTATATAAGCGGCAGCGCAACGTGGCAGGCCTCAGTCGACAGCGGAGTCTTGGGCGAGTCGGAGCTCTTCAGGGTCATCAAATAATTCAAGGTGGATGTGCGGCTCTGAAGATGACTCTGCAGTTTTGCCGTATATAAGCGGCAGCGCAACGTGGCAGGCCTCAGTCGACAGCGGAGTCTTGGGCGAGTCGGAGCTCTTCAGGATCATCAAATAATTGAAGCTGGATGTGCGGCTCTTAAGATGACTCTGCAGTTTTGCCGTATATAAGCGGCAGCGCAACGCGGCAGGCCTCAGTCGACAGCGGAGTCTTGGGCGAGTCGGAGCTCTTCAGGATCATCAAATAATTGAAGCTGGATGTGCGGCTCTGAAGATGACTCTGCAGTTTTGCCGTATATAAGCGGCAGCGCAACGCGGCAGGCCTCAGTCGACAGCGGAGTCTTGGGCGAGTCGGAGCTCCTCAGATCGACAGCTCTGCTTAAAATACACTGATTTGATACTTAGCGTGTAATTGATACTTACGTTTAATAAAATTGTTTAGACAGAATAAAATAATATTAGATTAGAATTTAATTAAATATGATTTGTAAGGTTGGTCTGATGAGTTTCAGTGGAGGTTCGCAGTTCGCTTCGGCGTTCGGTCAGACGTTTCCAAAATCGTTACTCAAAGACTATATGCTTTACAAATCCAAAAACCTATTAGAATAGTCGTTATAGTTATAAAAAAATATGAATTTCAAAAAAATGCACCGGAGAACCGGAGAACCGGAGAACCGGAGAAAATTTGGATATGTCACTTTAATATAATATAAGATTTATTGCTTTGCGAACAATATTGTAAGGGGTACAAGGCAGAGGTGAGGTAAGCCATTCAAAAGTGCCTTACCCCGGTGTTTTTTTTTCCTCATGGCATAATCAAATAGGGATACTGATTTCCCAGTAAAATTCAGCTAAGTGGTGGTGTATGTGCGACATTTTGAGAATAGCATTTAGTAAACCGACTACGGACCACGTTAAGCTACCGTCGCGCGGATATAATAACAGGTTTCAAGACCAAGCTACCGGAGCTATAGAGCCAATCAAGGGTGGTTTACCTGCTACCGTTACAAATCAAAAACACGACACATTAAATAGTCACGTGAGTCTTAGATAAGTTAAATTATGACATGACCCTCGGAGTAGACGCCTTGAGAAAATTTAAAATGAAAATAGACTTCGCACCTAATACGTGGCTTCCGAAGACGACGCGAATAAGACACTAATGTCCGACTCACATGCTACTGAAGGATTACAACCCGACGCAGTACAGAGTTGTGATCTACGCGATCTGAATACCGAACAAGAGGAAAGACTGAACGAATTCCTGAACAACGAGATACCGGTAAATACAGGAAAACTAGGACTGATAACCCTCATAACACATCATATCGACGTTAACGGACACCCTCCAATCAGGCAACGTAGTTATCCACTCTCCAAAGCTCTCGAACAGATTCTTTTTAGGGAAATAGACGACATGCTCACGCAGGACATTATAGAACCGTCACATAATGAGTGGGCCTCGCCGATCTCATTAGTCAAAAAAGGTAATTGTAAAAGACGGTTATGCCTTGACCTACGTAAGGTTAATAAAGTCTCGAAAGATTAAACCGATCGTTAAAAACTATGATTTGCGCGTTCATGGGCCAAGATCATAAAAACTGGGACGAACACTTATTAGACTTCCGTTTCGCGTATAACACAGCAAAGCACACCACCACTGGCGTAAGACCAGCATTCTTGAACTTCGGTAGAGAGCCACTGCCTTTAACCTCACTACGAAAAGAGCTAGACAATGTCACGGAGATAGACCGAACTGACACCTCGAGGTGGTCAAAACGAATGTATAGACTGATTGCGATTCATGACTGGGTCACGCGGAACACCGAGTTGGCACACGAACGACAGGCCAAATACTATAATAAGAACCATCGACCGATAACGTTTACCGTCGGCGAAAAAGTATGGGTGAAAAACAGGATTCTGTCGAATGCCGATAAAAACTTTTCGGCAAAATTAGCAAATAAATTTAAAGGACCCTTTACAGTATCTAAAATTTTGTCGCCTTTAGTGTATGAGGTGATTTCGGAGGAAGGCAGGGTAATGCCGAACGTCCACGTAACCGACTTAAAAAAGTACAACACTCAAAAAGTCACTAGCACTGCTGACTAACATCATCATATACTAACCAATGAGGCTTCTTCTCTTCCGAATCCTACTAAAATACATTATTTTTTCCCTTGTGTTTTATTTTTCAGGTGCTTTACTATTCACGCTACCGATAACGCCCTTGCACAAGGCAAACATCACCGCTACCGCGCATCTGATATTCACCATCTATATTAATATTGTCATTTTTTTTTTAAAATAAACATATTTACACTCACCCCGAACACACACGCAAACGGACACTTCAGCTACCGTAGACCGCTCGACAATGTCGCGGTACTCCGACTACGAAAACAGCCTACTCGAAGACGGGGATTTCGAGTTCATGGAGTTTGACGCACGGACGGACGAACTACTACGCGACGATTCCGAGAACGATCCTCGTAATTCTGGGCACTCTCCCAGCCCGAGCATTATTACGCTGTCGTCATCCTCCGGGGACCCCGGGGAGATGAGAGGTCCGATGGACTGCGACGGGCAGTCATCGGACGAGGGGGAGGCCGGAGTGGAAGACACCCCAGGAGCCCATGGGGACGCGGAGACGCGGAGAAGAAGGCAAGCACAAGACGAGGAGGAGAAGCGTGACTTGCTGTGGGCTTACGAGCCTCTCAACGAACACCTGGGTCGCTTCAACAAACTATTCGAGGAGGATCCAAGCATCCTCGAGGCGATCCAGCTCTCGTATAATCGGGTAGTTGAGGTCATCCGCAGACGCCCGTGCAAGCTGACGGGGTCTCCATACCCGTGTATGGGGAGGGTGGAGAAGCCCATAGTTCCAGCGACACGCTCCCGACGCTACTTCGCCGTCTACGAATTAAACCCTCTCGTGGACACAGAGACTAATACCTACAATCCCGTTTCAGACGCGACAGCACAGACGGAAGTACCGAGCAGGGACATGGCGACACAGACGGACTTCGACTCGGACGCACACGCGCTACCGGAACCACAAACTCGCTCCCGAGACCGACGCATGCCCCCAGTCCCCGCGCCGCGATCAGTTCACCGGGAACCCATCGACGCAACACCGCCGCCACCTAAAAAGAACACCACCACCGGAACCAGCCGTGCCACCGACGAGCTACCGCACTCTGCGCCGAAAGGCAGTACTCCAGACGCAACTCCGACGCCCGATATCGCCACGGAGTCGACCTCGTCGGAAGCCAGCGGGGGAAGTACCAGAAAACGGACGCACAAGAGGACGGTATCGGCGGGACCGAGCAAGCCAGCCTCGGACCCGAATCGGGACCCGAGCAACTTCACGGGCTGGCAGGTGGTACAGGGCAGAGAGGTGTTTGTCACGGCACCTCGTCCAGGGTGCTGGGCATGCGGCAGTTCAAGCCATCGGGCTCCGCGTCGCCCCAGCCGCTCCCGAGTGAACTACGTTTACGGCTACCGCTGTGGATTGGGGAACGTTACCGTACGCGACTGCCATATTCACGCACAGGAATGGAGGGCAGAAGGCCCATACATTAAGTCTCGAGGGGGAAACGTCCCCCGAGAACAGCTACCGCCGAGACGATCTTGACGAAATACTGACTGACGTTTGACCTGTGTGACGATATACGACACAATCATACACTCTCGCTACCGCCACTTGCTACACATTACGCAACCGACTCACACCCTCTCACTACCACTAACCACCCACGATACACGATACACCCATACACCCCGCTACCGCCACTCATCACACCGCACAACGCATCACACGATCATTAGTGTAAATTTATGAAGTAAATAAATTATATTTTGGAATATTACACCTAACTAAGTATTCTTTTTCCGCTTGTCCTTTCACTTCCTCCCACCAAACCTCATTCATTGGAAAATTATGTTGTTTTTTTTATTTCGGTGTCACTACGAATGGGTATTGTCGGTTTCCCTGGTCTTCTGGTATTCCACTCCACTATTTTGTTATCCACTAGGGGTCCTTGCCGAGACCATAACAGGCGCAGCGATGGCATCCTGGGTTTCTACATCAGCCGCCGCTTGATTATTGTTTGTTAAGGTATGTTAGTTGTAAGTATGCGCCTCCCCGGAGGACCTGGGGAGAGGAGAGTTGTAACGTGACGGCTGTGCCGCACGATACAAGCCTCGGGACGGCAACGTCGCGAGAGATGTTCGGCTACCGTCGGAACGGTTCGGCTTTGCTCGGCTGCCGATCGTGTGGCGCTGTCGGCGAGCGCGCGTGCCGATAGTCACGCTTGAGCGGTTGAAGAGAGCAGAGTTTCCGGCAAAAAGGACCAGGAAGGAGGAAGGGTTTCGACCACGCTGCCTGTTTGATTCTCAAGTCGGACTTCGCCACCAGGAAGGAGGTCTTCTACGGGTCCAAGACAAGGAGGTCGACAACCGAGCCCGACGAAACCACGCCAAGAGGTGCTGAAGCGGCGTATTATTAAGGTTGGTCAGTGCGTGCGCCGGAGAGTCGCGAGTTTCGTTATCGCGTTTTCCTTTGTTCGAGCTCGACTCGTATCGCCGCGCTAGGACAGAGGCACGAGGCCGGGCCTCGTGCTCGTGAGAGAGCAGCTACCGCGGGGAAGGCGATGCTCGCTTTTCCCCGACATATTCGCTACCGCCAGTAACTGAGCGAGATGTGGACTCGCGCGCGCCGAGGACTGGGGATTTCAAGAGTGTATCGAGATTCACTCTCGTGGACGACCGCACGCTCCCGTCGTTCTCGCTTCAGGGATGAGCTACCGTCTCGGGGGGACAGCGACGGTGACGATGTCTCCGCTGTCTTTCCCTGGAGGGATACCGCTACCGAGGTTGGCTACCGTGCCCCGAAGACAGCTACCGTGTCCCGAAGACGGCCCCCGTGTCCGTATGCTACCGAACGTTTAGGATAAGTACTTAGGTTAATTGTAGGATAGGATCTCTCGTTTTTCTCACGTCAATTAAGTAAGGGATTAGGATTCAGTAAGATTGCTAGGTCTAGGAAGCGGTGACCCGGCGATCAAATGGGGAGCCAAGCACGCGCAGTATCGGGCGACAGGGTGACGATTGGGGAGGTCGGAACGTCCATGCCTCGTGGAGGCGCGCGGCAGCAGGCGCACCGGAGTGCCAGAGTCGACGGGCATCGGAGAGGCGGGGTCGGCGTCGATCCGCACTGGGTGGACCCCCGGTGGTCCGCTGACGAGCGGATTGCGGCAGGAGGCCACGCCGGTGGGCGCGAGGGGGCGATCCGATGGTTGGCCGAATGGAGGATAACCTCACGAGTAGGAGCCGACTGCGCTGCTCCCCGTTCCCGTCGCCGAGGTCGCGCGCGAAAAACGGCAGGCACGCCGTTGCGTAGTGTTAAGTCGCAATTGTAATGTCGGGAATAAGGACTGTGTTTTACGATTGACAGGGCGCTGTCAGATCAATGTTGTATTTGATGAAGTAAGACTAGTAGAAATAAAGAAAAGATAAATGCACTCATGTGTTTGGCTCAGTGTGGCCCCCTCCCGAACCCACGATCCTGTACTATCCATCCGTAACACACAATAGCTAGCCGGGAAGGAAGCGGTCGGATCGACGCGCGGCATGGCACTTTTCAAGAAGGAGATCGAGGGGATCTCCGGCACCTCGGTGCCTGGCGCCCCGGGCTTCGGCAGCCCTGAGCCCATGCCGCGTGCACGAAAAACCCACCGTTTCAATACGTATATACAAAATAATGTAGGGAAAATTAGAATATACCAAACAGTAAAAGGGAAACCTAGAATAATAATAATAATAATAACAATTTGGTGAAGGGAAATTATAATTAGAAAGGGGTTGGGAAACAAAAGCAAGATAAAATTTTTTTTCGCAAAAATGAAAGAAATACGATAAATAAAAATTTGTTGTAAACCACTACCTCATATGTATACATAATAATGCTAGAAAAATACATTTGACAAATAAAGAAATTACATGATAAGAAACCTTACAATCACAATATATTTAATCATCAATTGTAAACGCTCAGTAAATCCGAATATGATCATTTTAATAACAGATTGTGCATCAAATAAAGTTATATAAGTAGTATGGAATTGTGAGCGTCAGAGTCTCGCCTCAAAACGCTCAACTTAGGTGGAAGTTGTGAAATGCTCAGTTTTTCGCATTTCTTTTTTCAATATAAATGACTATAGATACTAAAAGAATATTATAAGCAAGCAATAGAATGGCGATCCCACTGCGTATAACGGGAGAGAGAGAAAAAGCCTCGACGACATTGAGTGAGAGTAAATACTGAATAGCTCCGAGCCGAGAAAAGGTCACGAGAATAAAAGTACAAGCCAACTCGGGAAAGCACATTATACATTCCGAATACTCTAAAAGATAGGAAGCGGGAGACGATAAGAACAGGAGAGAAGAAATGATCGTATGCGGAATTAATATTATTAAAGTAAAATGATTAATATAACAAATATCCAAAACGAAATACGAACAATCATGCGCGAGACGACATTATTATACGAACACAAATTTCGGTAAAATACAATTAAACAAGAGTAAGAATAACTAACTCAAATACGTCATAAGATTATAATAAACGAAAGTTAAAACCAGACTAAGATTCGAGCATATCGAACGTCGCTAGAAGCAGTTCAATAACGAGTGTAAAGATACAGCGAATGTAAAAATGTATAAATATCATGTCTACAACGAGGAAAATCAAGAACAATTTAGGAGATACAGACGCTAGAAACGCAATGCTCCACCTATTACCGACGGACCGCCTTACCTACGCATCGCGGGGCCTAAGCCAACAGCGGTCCCTCTTCGATACCTATTGCAAGAGAAGTATATGAAAGAAGCAGCCTTACCCGCGAACAGTAAGCGTTCATATTCACGGCAAAGTAGATCACTACTTTGATGACTACAAGAAGCCCGAAGAAGCCATACGATGCAAAGAGGCTTGACCACTTGAACAGTCATAGAGCCGAGCAGGACGGAACTATGTCCGGGGGAGGGGACGTATGATAAGCAGTAAGAAAAAGCCAGAGACGAGAAATAGTAAGAAGAGGAGTAGGGGGCGATCATAGATAACTCCATATATTGAAAAGCTAACCCCTCCTATTGGGGATTTTCGTTGAGAATATTCTCATACAATTATTCGTTTGGGGACTTAGCTTCAGTGCGCGATAAAATCATTCAGAATCGAGTGCATTTTAAATTATTCAGTTTGGGTACAAGTAACCCTTTCAGTAAAGAAGTATACGATCATTACGTCTCGCACCGTCTCTCGGAGTAGATCATCTCACCTACAGTTTGTAAGCTTAGCGCTACTACCTTCGGTTCTACTACATCGATTTAGTATGTTTCATTAACGCCATAGTCACACTATTTGGTAATTGTTATTTCAAGCAAATAAAAAAAGGATTTATTGCTATTAAATTACGACTTTTTAATCGAAATCCTCGATTCCTTATCTCTCGAGTCCTTACATAATATCATCACTTAACTAGATAACTTAAAACCCGCGTCGATCACTGACTCAGTGACTCCGATCACCCGCCGAAAGTACAAACAGGTAGCAGAGCAAACAAAAGGTAAGTGTCCATTCAATACAGCACTAGTAGCCCGCTAGAAGCTTCTCTCTCCCTCTCCTCCTCCCACTCCCCCTCCCGCTCCCTCTCCCCCTCCAGCTGCCTCTCCCTCTCCCTATCCCTCTCCCTATCTCCCTCCATATCCCCCTCCATATTCCCCTCCCGCTCCCCCTCCCTCTCCCTGTCCCTCTCCCTCTCCCTCTACCTCTCCCCCCTCTCTCTCCCTCCCCACTGTCCTTTACCCCCCTCCCCCCCTCTCTCGCTCTCCCCCCCTCTCCTTTACCCTCTCCCTCTCCCTCTCTCTCTCCCTCTCTCTCTCCCTCTCTGTCCCTCTCTCTCTCTCTCTCTCTCTCTCTCTCTCTCTCTCTCTCTCTCTCTCTCTCTCTCTCTCTCTTTCTCTTAGAAGAAAAGCTATAGAACTAACGCGTAGCATCGATTATTCAGGATTTTTCAAATCGAGTTATATTCTGAAGGTACGAAATTAAGTTCTTTTTCACTAGCAAAGTGTTTCCGAACCAGGCATTTTGCGTTTTTCTTTAGGATCGCGGGAATGTCCTAAGCGCTAGGATTTTCACATACAAATTCTCATCGTTTTCCGTGTTCCCTCATAATAAACTAACCAATAAAATATTGCAACCGACGACAGCATCATAGCCGAGGACATAACAGTACGTATTTTATTCAGATACATTATATCTATAAGATTCAATATATTTTACTCTAGAACTATTTCTTTAACATTGTAACTTCGTAATTACAATTTAAAATCGATTTTTTCTTTTCACTGTGTAGAAAACAAAATTATAAAGTAAAATGTATAATTTTGGGAAATTAATATAAAAAAGAAACGTGTATCAAACACCCGACTAGAAATTATTATTATATACTCGTATTTGTATAATTCTGTGTGTGTCTGTGTGTGTATTTCTATATTATGTACTATACTGGTAGAAATCTGTGAATTGAAAAATAACTTATAATCTAGGAACTAGGGAAGGCTTATGAGTATTTATTAAGGGTAATATTATATTGTTGTGATTAACAAATCTGAAATGTTTTTTATCCTGTCTTTTCGGGATTTAGTACAATGAACATGACCTCAAAATCCTCAAAATGTATAAACTTATTATTTAATTAATTTTATAAAGAATTTCCAAGCAGAAACATGTAATCTGATTAACTTTTAAGCAGTTAACACGAATAATAATCGATATTTATAGACTAAAATTTATAAAAAAGAAATAAAAAATAATAATTTATGAATTTATAAAAAAATTAGGAAATCTGTATGTACAAGTACTGAAATTAATATTATAAGATTATGCCAGTAAGTGACGACTAAATGTATAAAAAAATTGATTTTAAGTTTCTTAAAAGTGGGCTTTTTCTTGATTACTAACAGAACCGATTTCTACCAGGGTATGCATAACTACAAATAATAAACTGGCATATACTTTTACGGCAGAAATTTTAAGAAGAATTACGAACATGATGATTTGTTTTCTTGTTACAATATAAAATTACTTGCAACTATTAAAGAGATTAAAAAGTTGTGTTAATGAGTGTACAAGGCATATATTATTAAAAAAAATTGTAGATAATGTCTGTTTCGATCTGTATAATGAAAAAAAATCTGTTCATTAATAATGCAATATGAAATACGTGCATATAATCCGCCATATTTCATAGGTACCTTACATAGAACAATTTATGGTAGGTAATTCTTGTAAAAACTGTTGTATGATGCCGGCTGAAATGCTTGTAGTTATTTCTGTAAAGATTCTCTACGATTTTCTGTAGGATTTTTTTATAACGGAAAATTCCAAGATCTTTCTAAAGACAATAAATTTTGTTGTTCCTTCATAAAATTATTAAAATTTTAGATTTGCAATGCTCTTGACGATTCATCAAGTCAAAGATGTTTTGTATGTGGTGCCACTATAGGACAATTCAACAATATTGATAATCTAATTATAAGGAATATAAAGTCAGACTCTCTTACATATGGATTTTCAATCTTACATGCATACATTTGGTTCATGGAATTAGTCCTTCATATCTCTTATCGTCTGGCATTGGAGATTCCAGTATGGTGAGTAAGTAATAAAGATAAATAGACAGATAGATTGATAGATAGATTCAGATATATAGATAGATAGGTAGATAGATAGATAGATACATCGATGAATAAAGGGTTAGATGTAGTATTTCATAGTTTTCTTGCTCTTTGTTCTAATTTATTTTATTTCTATAAGGTTCCGAAAGCTTTTGAAGCAGTAATGAATCAGAAGAAAAAAGAGATTCAAGATCAACTTAAAAGTGAATTACGTATATTCGTAGATCCGCCAACGCAGGGCTCCGGCGATACCAATAACACTGGTAGAAAAATTTTTTATTAATATTTACGTTTTGTCTCGATTAACTGGTACAATTTTTATAATTTTATTTCTACCAAAATTTAATTACAATCTCTAATTAATTACAATAAAATAAATAATGATTTGTAGGATTCAATGAACACTTGTTATACAGATTTAAAGTTATTTTCGCAGTTATTTTATCAAGTTACTCAGTAAATAATACAGCATTTGGTTCTTATTGCAAAGAGACGGCATTTAAATACGTAGAGCTCTACAACTGGTATAAAATGCCTACATCAATGCATGTCATTTTAATACATAGCCACGTCATTATGAAAGAATTAATTTTATCCATTGGGATGGTTAGTGAAGAAGCGCAAGAAAATAATCATAAAATGATTAAAAGATTCAGAAATAGATTCTCAAGAAATATTTCTGGGTGCGTTGAGCGATTCATTATTTATTATATATTTCAGATAACTTCTTTGTGCAACTTATGTAATCTATTAATTTTAAAGCTCTAAAAATATGAATTTTTCTCGATAATTTTTCATCATAGAGAATAACTTTTCTTTATCAATGATCGAGAGCTTATTTTATTAATTTACTTTCATAAAGATTTAAAATTAAAGAGAATTTTACAAATGTGTTCAAATCAGGTATTTTTACATCCAGTTCTATTATTTCAGGTTGGCAACAAACACAGATATGTTCCGTCGCTTATTTTAAAATTCTGATCCTTACTTTGCGCTATTAGACGTCGTAAAAGACAAAAAAAAAGCTCAATGACTCAGAAGATGAAAAATCTATTATTAGATTATACAGTCAGCAGATGATGACAACACAAACAATTCAAACACTGAATAAAACTATTTTAAATCCAATATAAATATGTATATATGTAATTTTATATAATGAAATATAATATATAATCGATTTTTCATATTTTCACCCTCTTGTCCCTGACTTTCAGGGTTAAAGTAAGGGATAGTAACTGAAAACAATAAACAAAGTTGATAAAATCATTGTCATAATCATTTTCAGCGTCCACGAAAACCCTTGGCAGCATTTTTCGGCGATTTTCCATGTTTTCTTCCTCTAGCCCCCCAATCTCACCCTTAGAGTGAGGGATGTTGATAAAATCATTGTCATAATCGCGTTCAGCGTCCCCCAAAACCCTTTGCAGCATTTTTCGGCGATTTTACATGTTTTCTCGATCTAACACCCCAATCTCATCCCCTCAGTGGGGGATGATAGCATTCTCAATCATTTTTCCTCAATTAGTATGACCTACGGTTGAATTAAAAAAAAGTCAGATCGATATCTCCATTTATTCTTAAGATACTAGGTTTGGAAAAAGCGATATTTCTGGTATAAGGGAAAGTGTGATATATTTATCCATTATATATATATATATATTATAACGGGTTGCTACCCGTACCCACGCGGTATTCGAGGCAGGTTGAGCGAGCGACGACACAGGCAGCATTGGCTATAAGGATAGCATGCTTGCTTAGAGATCTCGGGGACGCCGGATCGATCCTCGGTCCTGGCGCTCCGTTTGTGTTTTTCGTCGCTCACTTAAGGTCCCACCCCATTACATGGCGCCCAACTGAAATACCCACAGAGAGTGGAGAAAGAAGATTCCTGGCGGTCTCCCGATCTTCGGCGTCAGAGGAGGAGACGAGGAAAAGAAGAACCCCCACCTACGATCTACGAGGCTCTCCCTAGGCTCGCCTTCCTCGAGGGAAGAGGGATGGAGCGGATCAAAGAGGTGTGGTGATGTACGAGGCCTGGAGACATCGTCGAAGAGCTAGTCAGCGAAGAGGCTCCCTGCATTACCGCGCTGCAAAGAGAGTTGTAGAGTTGAAGCCGGGACGGTATTCCAACTCTAGCGGGGGGTTATAACGGGTTGCTACCCGTACGCACGCGGTATTCGAGGCAGGTTGAGCGAGCGACGACACAGGCATCATTGGCTATAAGGATAGCATGCTTGCTTAGAGATCTCGGGGACGCCGGATCGATCCTCGGTCCCGGCGCTCCTTTTGTGTTTTTCGTCGCTCACTTAAGGTCCCACCTCGTTACAATATATATATATATATATATATATATATCAAATTCTACAAAAAATCATCCAGTTTTCGAAAAATTTTTCGCGAAATTTAAATTTGAAGGCACATCTTAGACTTTAGATTATTTTAGCTTCTTGTACCTCTAATAAAAAGAAAAAGCTAATGCCCTCCTCTTAAGTGACGGCTTAACTAGTTTTTTTGGTTATTTTATGAAACCCGAGCTGTAAAAAATGCATAATTAACGCTTTCAATCACGGAATTCAACTTTTTTTGTTATGGAAGTGTAAATATATAACTTCAATGTATTTTTCAACGTAGAATTCAAATCCGATGTTAAAAATTTAATTAACATAAAAACAACCCCTCAAATAGGGTGAAAAGTACCCCTTTATTTACATAATTCTTTTTTTTTCGTTATGGAAGTGTCAATATATGTTTCAAATGACAAATAAATAATGAATTTTTTAGAAAATAATATTTGTTTTTTTATTTTAATTTTAGGAAATGATATTTATTTAAGACTCTAAATAGTGTTGGGCGGGAAATTTCAAATTTCGCAAGTAAAGGGGTAGTTTTTACCCCATTTTAGGGGTCGTTTTTATTTTATTAAATTTTTAACATCGGATTTGAATTCTACGTTGAAAAATACATTGAAGTTATATATTTACACTTCCATAACAAAAAAAGTTGAATTCCGTGATTGAAAGCGTTAATTATGCATTTTTTACAGCTCGGGTTTCATAAAATAACCAAAAAAACTAGTTAAGCCGTCACTTAAGAGGAGGGCATTAGCTTTTTCTTTTTATTAGAGGTACAAGAAGCTAAAATAATCTAAAGTCTAAGATGTGCCTTCAAATTTAAATTTCGCGAAAAATTTTTCGAAAACTGGATGATTTTTTGTAGAATTTGATATATATATATATATATATATATATATAGTCTCGAAAATTCATCCTGACAATTTTTTTTGGTTCCCTACCACACAACAAACAAAATGAGTCTTTATAGAGTCATTTTGACCGTAAATTCGAGTGAATCAAGAATTTCGATCACTTTTTCTGCTTTTCCGCCTACTGTGCGACGGACCTATATTTCTCTGATTGATTATTGAGTTGAATTTTTATAATAATACTGAACTAGGATATTGTCAGCCAAATAGTTAAAACAATTACGTCACTTATTCTGATCGTTGCAATAAAAGAATAAATGAAGAATCATTTAAATAACTGCAACATTTTATTTGAATTCCCATTGGAAAACATCTATCCCGCAAATAACTTCTGGAGATAATCAATTGTAAATTGGAACTACATGGTTTCTAAATAACACAAGGACACAAGGTAAGATTTCAAATCAAACAGTAATAAAAGTAAAGCGCACAAGAGAGAATATTCATTCTGATTGGGTTACGGAGAATTCATTGTTTCTCAACTCACACTCTCTGTAGAGCAAGTAGATACTCAAACTGAAAGAAATAAAATAATTTTGAAATAAAATTTTCCTATAGTTAAATAATTACATAACATTAGGTAATTCATTGAATAATTGTATAGCAACCAATTAACTATTCTTACGATGAACAGATTTGTTTATTTTAGGCAGATATAATAATTTATTTCTTGTAATACTTTTGAATATTTATGTGTTTTCTGTAGGTCAGTGTAGAAATATAATTTGCATTCTATCTCGAAAAATTATTTAATTTTTAGTGGTTTAGTATGATAACACCGGCACACAAAATAAAAAAAGTTGTCTGCGCGAGAAATCAGACCTATCTACGAGTATTAATTTTACTTTTTTTTATTATTCAGGTAATAGGACTGTTTTATCCCATTAAGTTATATTGAGAATTATTTGAAAATTACTGGAGAGTTTGATATACTTATAACACCTAAATATATCACTTAAGATCTTACTGGATTCTCCAGTTAACCTTGTCAGTAGCAATTAATCTATTATGCCACTACTCTTAGTGGTCCGACCAGAGAACGCTTTTGGCTAACTTATTATTTATAGCATTGAAAATCAGAAACAAAAAAAATACAAATTTTAAGGTTTTAGCTACGTTTTGATATGGTAGCATTTACATTACAGTAATATTTTCAGGTGGATTTATGGAAAGCTTAGATAATTATTGGATTTTACAAGGGAATGTTCAACAATGTGAGCAATTCGAGAAGACCCCTAATACTCTAGGCCTAAAAAATATGGCTGGAGTTTTCATACTTGTTGGAGCAGGTATTATTGGTGGAATTATGCTTATTATAATCGAAATGGCATATAAAAAACATCAAATACGAAAACAAAAAAAAATTGAATTAGCAAGACATGCCGCTGATAAATGGAGAGGAACAGTAGAGGTAATTTATTCTTCAAGTATTTTTTTAAAGATCTTTGGTTTATTAGCGATGATTGTCAGATTCCTATCTATCTGCAGGTTAATCGTAAGAATAATGCATATGAATATATTGTTGATCTCCACGAAGACGAGCGTTACGTCTGAGATCGATCTCTTATTCTTCGTGAGGGAGTTAACATTGTGATTGTTGCGAACACGATAGATTATCGGTAAATGCTCGATTTATTAATCAATTGTAGTTGACGATAATAGAGGAAAATACGTTTTACAGTAGGCTCGGAGTAATCATTTTTCTAACTACACGATCTATGTCGTATTAGCATCCTTAGACAAGAGGGCAGATAGCCTAAACTATCTGCCTCGTGTTAGGTCGTTGATTCGGTGGTAAATTTATAAAAAACGCTTGAATATTGATGCTCGCTGGTATGGTTGTTAGTCACCTAATTGTCCCGAATCGTAAAAGTTGTGCCGCGCCGAGTCTGGAGAATCGAGCTTTGGGGTGCGCCGGCGCTGTTGCTGTATACGTTTTCGGCGACTCACGCGCGATGGCGCTGTAATTGGCAACATATATACGTTAACAGTACCACAGTACCATGGAAAATGTAAATAAAACTTACCTTGACCCTCTACCTGAGTCACTCAAGTTAAGGTCGAGATTATTTATCCTGCATGGTGCCATTTTTACTTCGAGGGCGCTTCCCCCCCTGTGTCTGTCCAAAATGCCTCCGATTTTTCAAGCCAATTTGGAGAGGATCCTACTCCCTCTTTTCTAGCAAAAGTGCTCCCGGATTTTCATAGACAATTTGGAGATTGACTTCTTGAGAAGTTGCTAATCTGACGGCTGGCTGACGACTGACCAGGTTTTTCTGCCAATACTACCGTTATACACACGCACGCGTGTGCTCACACACATACACACACGCACAGTTTTCCATTTCTTTCCAAAGTGTCTCAATCTTTCAAGATGCTTTAGAGAGATTCCTCCTTTTATCTTTCTCTCCAAAGTGCCTCTGATTTTTCAAGACATTTTGGTGAGTGACTAATACTCATGCTGCTGTTAAGTTTTTGGCGAGTGATTTACTCTTACGGTGTAGACATCTCGACGACTAGCTGGCCACTGACAGTAGTATTCGGGAACGCTCACTTATGCACACATATGCACTCACATACACACACTTTGTCACTACTTGTTTACTTTAACGAAGACCTGTATAGACAATTTTGTCGAAACCATGGGACAGGAGTCATCAATTTTCATCTTCATATCTAATATTTCGACTTGGTGCATCTCGGATACAGTTTAAAAGTACGAAATCTATGGAAACTTAGTCTTTAGAATATTCAGATGACGAAAATTCATCTCAAGTTTGCGTGTGAACGATATTTTTCATCCACAGGCACGATACTCATACTTTTTACGCAAAAATATATTTAAGAAAAGTAATACCAGCTCACATCTCTCTCTCTCTCTCTCTCTCTCTCTCTCTCTCTCTCTCTCTCTCTCTCTCTTTCTCGCTATATTCCCTGTTTTGTAACTTTATTCTTTATCTGTACGCGTACATATAAAATACATAACACTTAATAAAACAACCGATTACATATTTCAAATCAATTGAAAACAAATAAAACCGTCGACATTGTATTAGGAGCATATACATGTCAAGAAGATGTAAGCTTATACTTTTAAGGTGGAGCGAAAGATAGAAGATGGGCGGCTTATCTCTGCAGCTGGAGCGAGGCGGTCTTTATCACTGCTGCTCTACACGCCGTAAGCACTAAGTAGTTAGGTAAACTAATCCAGTGTGAATAATAATAATCTGTGGTATACCTTCTCAATCTTCTAATATCCTAATACGTAAGGTGCGCCAAATCCCCGAAAACATTCTTCAGACATTTTCGCGGGATAACAAATATTTTATGACAATACAAAATTTGATACAAAAACACGAAATTTGGGAATCAATTGATTAATAATATCGGTTGAACACCTTTGTACTATATGCGATTTGGTGGATCACCAGAAATACAGCCTCCTTTAGGATACCCCTAAAATTTTGTCCGTTTTTCCGTAGCTCTCACCGTTTCCGATATATCCATGAAAGATGATATTTCCATCAATCGATCACTTAAATCTCCGAAATTATGGGTCAGATATTTTCGTAGGATAACAACTTTTTTGCGTGTATTCCAAGAGCTAATTACAATGATGAATGCCCTTGACAAATAGATTGACCACACTCACACTAGATGATTCGCGCGGTCGTCGAGAATCAATAGTTTCAACCGCTTGGTATCTCCATTGTAGTGCTCTGTCTTTGACAATTCCTTGTAAAATTTAATATTGCCTGATAATTCCTTGTATACGCTGGCTTATTGTAAACTAGCCTATTGTAAACTTTTTATGTAGTAGTTTACAATACGCTCAAATCGCGTATCGCTCATCTGCGCGATGTCATTGAGGAAATTGCTCATAAACGCGGTCGAGCCACACGAGGTGGGACCGCAAATTATGCATGTCCAAGCATGCCTCCAGCGTACATCCATGATGTGCTGTAACAGTGCACGAAATAGACGGTGGACTAAGCACGGACTGGCATTTATAACAGCTCGAGTATCTGTAGCGGCCCCAGGCGGGGGGAGTGTCATGAACGCGCGGCGTGGAGCTATCTCTTTCGCGGATAACTTGCAAATTTACAGCAAACGCCACATTGAGGAGCTCGATTCCTGTACCACGAATATGAGTGCTAACGCCGAAAGGATAATGGGCTGGGCTGCACAAAATCACCTAAAACTGAATATTCTTGAAATACAGGCGATCGTTCTGGGTACCTCCTATTATATAAATGCTCTACCATCTGTAGGTAATAGCTACATCAATATGGGGAGGAGCCCGGGCCGAATACCAATCATCTGTACGTAGTCTAGAACTGGTGCTTGATTCTAAGCTGACTTTATTCTATTTCTTTAGAAAGATACTTCGTAGAAGCCTTTCTGTTTCTAATCATCGGCTATTGCTCATTGGTGTATTTTGACTTGACACAAGAACTTGACACTAAGCTATAGAGACTGGTCAATACGGAAATCTATTACATCTATGATGTAAGGAGGGAGAGCACATCACTCCTACAGGCGTGAGTTGCAATGGCTTTCCACAGCCGGATGTAAGAAGTCCTTTATGGCCTGTATCTAAGAAAACTCTTTAACAATGCCGTACCATCCTACATCATAGGCTATTTTGACTTTCACGTCTCACTCCGCCTGGAGTGAAGTGCGTCTCAGTACGTCTGACCACCTTGACATTCCCACTTTCGTCAAAGAGACGCTGAGGAACTCATTCGACATAAGCACCTCATGTGTCTGGAATTCATTGCCCTCTCACCTTCACAACAAAAGATCGATTTCGCTTTTTAAAAATCAAGCCGAGTAGTACTTCGTTAACCTCGAAAACTCATAAGCATTCTTACCTTAAATCTATTTTCTGTATATTCTGTATTTTCTATATTAGATGGGATGATAAAGGTTTTTCAATGGTAGCACCTCACAATGAGCAGGTCATCAATTTTACTGATGTCATTGTTCACGTCGACTACACGCGCACACTCAGCCTCGCCAACATACCGTTTCGAATGACCAACGGGATAATGATCGTATTTACAGATATAAGGGTATAATGAGCAGACATCTACGTATTTAATTTTCTCACCCTAGCCAATATCGTATGATTTTACTGTATTGACCGTTTGACCACCAAAAAATGTGTCTTGCAAATTAAGTAATGCGCGGCAGTCTTTTGTGGTTTCTTTTATATAAGTCATCACCCGTTCAAAAAACTCACGATCGACGTGTCTTTTAATTTTTCCGAAATTCTAACTGTTTTTTCGTACCACTCGTCCATGCACGCGCCGTTCACGATTGACATATATCGATCGGCACTGTGGCAGCGAACACAACCATGCTACTAGCACCTGTGAAACTGCAACATAACTTGCTGTTTTCGTCGCGAATTTACATAATGCTGTATTGACCAACCTGTCTCATATTCCATCCATGTGAGTCATTCTGCTGTTCTCAACGACTACTTATTGGCTCGACGGTAGCCAATGAACAGTCGTTGAAAGATGAGCTATGCAGATCACATCTGCGGTATTTTTTCGCGATTCAAGGCTAATTCCACTAACTATTTTATCGGATCATCCTTAAACACATGCTCGCGTACTCCGCAAAAACTGCAAGACTCAAAAATAATCTCATTATCCAATCATGTGCTACAGACCTGCTGCAGTACGCACATATTTACAACGTCTATACCCTTTTATCGTCACCCAGTATAGTCTCCGACTGCTGTGTTTCAAAATCGTAGAATATGCACTGTTCGCGGCCTTTGCGCTCTCGGGTGAAATTCTATAGTTCGATATAGGCGTACTAGAATCATAAACATTCAGTAATAGCTATACGCGCGGGGATCTACGCGACGACGGTCAAATTACGGGGAAAACCCAGGCGTCGCTAGAATAATAAAGTAGAATCTCGAAGCGAGACTGTAAAAATCATTGAATAGTTATAATCTTTGGGAATTCCCCAAGACCGCGTACAATAAAACTTGAAGGGACCATATACCCATTAGAGTAATGGCGATACACATCGGGCCTCGGGTAAATCCCACTCTCACCGTAGACTATGACGCACGAGCCGTCGGCTGCCGACCGAGCCCCCCCTCTCCGCGGACTGGCCCAGAGGGGCCAGTATTAGCGCCGCGAGCGCCACCTGCGCGAGCCCGACGACACTGGAGCTCGCCACCTAAACATGAGTCTAAGTTTTGCAGCCTTATGATACAGATCGTTTTCACAACTGATTTCGTACCGCTTTTAAAAATCTTGCGTCCTATTAACTGATAGAGTGATAGTGAACACTGAAGTGCGAGTGCCAAAGCATAGCGGACGAAGCCACCTCTTAAGTAGGTAAGTTTATTTCGAGTCACGTGTGAAGAAATTGGCAGTTAAAGTAAATCCAATATTCGAGGATATAATTTGACAATTGCATGAGACTTATTAAGCACATTTATTAATTTACTATCAAGCGACTTGCACGTCAGCTGATTTCGCTGTAAATACAATAAGCCTGATTGGAGGAGCAATAATACTTATAGATATATTTGGCATGCACGCCACCAGACTTATAACAGCCTTGTTCTATGTAGCGAGTGTCTCTCTCAACCGACACGTACATTAAATTAATTCATTACGTAGTTTACATCCGCTTCTTGTTTATAAAATAGAGCTTACTTCAAAGTTAGTGATGTCTTGCCCTTACTTAAGAATATGGCTCCCACGCAACTAAAACGGCAGAATGCGCGTATGGCTGAAATAGAAAATGTAGGTGCACGTTTGAGAGAGACCGTATAACGCGTACACTAAGCCTATGATTGAGTCTCGTCTAGACGAACTTAAAGAAATTTGGACCGCCACGCATCAAACCCATGTGGAAATAATATCTAGAGATGGCATTGAAGAGGAGTCTTATATTAGGGACGACGTGCTCACGTGCATTCAAAACTTGTATTTGAATTTGCGAGATGACTTACTATTTATAATGGGACATATTTATTTGCTGAAGTCGTGGATCCAATTCCGGAGTCCACCCGCGGAGAGGACGAGTTGATGCCGGCTAGGCTGGATACCGCCAGGCTTCCGAAACTCGACCTACCTAAATTCTCAGGGAATTATGAGGACTGGAAGAGCTTTTCGGACTTATTCACTTCGCTTGTACATTCGAAAGCTACCAATGACTCTATTAAATTGAGTTACCTCAAGCTATGTTTAACGGGAATCGCAGCCGACTTAGTTAAAGATGTAGCTATGGCCGATGCAAACTACGCGACAACAAGGCAGGCGTTAAAATTACGATTTTATAACCCTCGACTTATCGTTAGCAATCTGCTAAATGCTTTGACAACATAAGCCCGTTGAAAAGGGAGTCAGCCGCAGATTTACGCGCTTTCGCGGATGAATCACAACGCATCGTTCGCGCGTTATCCAATCTTAAGATGCCGGTTGATGAATGGAACGTATTTTTGATACATATTTTATCGGGTAAACTCGATCCTGAATCCCCGATCACGTAAATTATGGTGCAGAACTTATCAATAAAGACCGCCTACTGCTCGTAAATGCTGAAACCAGTTCGCAGGTCCTTCCGACTAACTCTAGCCCGCTACATCACTTTCCACAGTTCACAGAATTCGCAGATTTCCGGAAGAAACGCTCACAATCACTTAGCATGGTTGCGGCAGAAAGTACAATTGATAAGAAAGCCGCCAGCGTCTCGAAATTAACCCACGGGTCGCGAAGGGTTTTTCACGCGCAACAAAGTTCAAAACCAAATCCTAACTTCGCCTTGTGCTCAAAGCCTCACCATGTGGAGAAATGCTATAAGCTAAGAAACAGAACGGTTTACGATCGACGCGCGGAAGTAAGGCGAGTTCAATTATGTTTCAATTGCCTTGGACATCACAAGGCAAATACGTGCCCTTCAAAGCTACACTTTAGCATATGGCACGAGAAGCATCATTCGCTTCTACACCTCCATCCCAAACGACCTCAGGATTCTACATAAGCAACACCTGCTTTCGATAGAAAACCTGAATCGAATGCGGCCTCCATCACTGCCCTTACAGCTAGTATGTCTTCAACGAAATGCTCGGTGATCCTTGCAACCGCGCAGGTCATTATTCGTGGACCGAACGGAAGATGTACGCACGCCCGCGCTCTGTTAGACCAGGGTTCGGAGGCAACCCTCATCTCCGAATCGATCATTCAATTGCTTGGGCTACCCAAGCAGCCGACTAATATCTCTTTATCTGGACTAGGCGCGAGCAGCTCAGGCATCGCAAAATGGATAACCGCGTTAAGCTGCAATCGAGAATACATCGGGACTTTCAGTTGAGAACAGAAGAGAGAACGAGAGAACAAGCGTTAGTTTTGCCTCGATTTACCTCATATTTTCCGACGCGTAGCATCACAGAAATAGATTCTAATCACTACGCGAGCTTGAATTTAGCGAACCCCAACTTATACATTCGAGACGCCATCGATGTTATTTTAGGCGCAGATACATACGGACACTTGCTACGACCAGGTCTGCGAAACACGCCGGAAACAAAATGAATGGCGCAGGACACCGCGCTCGGCTGGATTATATCGGGACCGATAGAAACGCGCGCGCCACGGCGGGCGGAGCGGAACCCTCCTTCGTCGGCGCAAGTATTTCACAGCACTTCAACGTACGTCATTTGCGAATCGCTTCAGTATTTTTGAGCTATCCAAGAACTGCCAGACCACGCGCCGAAACTGACACCCGAGGAAGAAGCCTGCGAGCGCCTATTCCGTAAGACTGTCAAGCGAGACCTAAACGGACGTTTCATTGTCCGGCTTCCTGTTAAACTGAACCCTCTTACAGTTGGAAGGGAGATGAAACAGATTGCCTTAGGGTCTCTGTCCGGTGTACATCGTCGTTTTGAACGTGAACCAGTAGTCGCGCAAGCATACCGCGAGTTCATGAATGCATACGAGCAACCCGTACATATGACACGCGTATCAGCAGCTGAGCTTGACAATCAGTGCGCATGGTATTTGCCTCACCACCCAGTCCTGCAATTTGCAGCAGAGGCATTAAAGAAGATACGCGTGGTCGTTGATGCGTCCAGGCTGACCCGTGATAAGCACTGCTTGAATAAATGTCTTATGACCGAACCTGCGCTTCAAAGGGATTTAGATCTTATTTTACTAAACTGGCGTCGGTACAGCTACGTGTTCACTGCCGATATAGTAAAGATGTTTCGTCAAATTCAAGTCGCGCCGGAAGATCGAGACTATCGAGGATCGAGAAGCTCCGGTGGAGTACCGTTTAAATACAGTAACGTATGGTACAGCATGTGCGCCATACCTCGCAATTCGTACGCTATTGCAGCTAGGGCAGGAAGAAAGGTCGCCATTCCCCCATCGGAGCTGATTGCTTAGAAAACCACGCTTACGTGGACGATATTTTCTCTGGAGCAGATAAATAGTCAGATGCGGTGGCAAAGAGAACGGAGCTTATTAAGATCTTACAATCCGCCGGAATCGAACTTGATAAGTGGGCGGCAAACCACGTTGATCTTTTACCTACACGCATGCAATAGCTTAATACTGAGAAGCAAATTGATAAGGATGCAGCCGTGAAATCTTTAGGCGTTCAATGGAATCCTGAGCGCAACACGTTCACATTTAATACGGTAGATGTCAAAACACTTGTCGGAACAATAACCAAGTGAGCCGTCCTCTCAAATATAGCGCATCTGTTCAACCCACTCGGGTGGCTTTCACCCGTTACCGTCATCGCTAAAATCCTGATGCAAGATCTATGGATTCTGAAATGCGATTGGGATACCACCTTACCGAAGGACGTACGTAACCAATGGATAGATTGAGCACTACGCATATGAAATTCATGGGTTTTCGGACGCGTCATCGCGAGCATACGCGGCGGCAGTCTATCTCAGGATCGACGATGGCAGTGGAAACGTACGCGTCTCACTGTTAGCAGCAAAAACGAAAGCTGCACCGGTACAGACCATTAGCATACCGAACCTTGAATTATGTGGAGCCACCCTTCTTGTAAAACTCATTCTTCATTTGCAGCAATCAGAATTCTTGCAAAATCTACCAATATTTACCTGGTCTGATAGTCAGGTCGTGCTAAAGTGGTTGTGTAAGCATCCCCGGTTTTGGAAAACGTTCGTTGCAAACCGGGTATCCTATATACAAACAGAACTACCTTCGGCGAGGTGGGCGCATGTACCTACAGAGGAATATCCGGCAGACATAGCAACACGTGGATCCAAACCTGCCGAATTAGTAAACAATGACTTGTGGTGGCACGGTCCCGCTTGGATTTCGATGCCTCCCAAAACTGTCCTCAATCGGCAGAAAGTACGCGGACTCTACATGCGCGAGTAGCAGATAACGAACTGGATGAAATTTTCGCCGATGAAAAGACTAATTTGCGTGGTAACATACTGCTTACGTCTGCGAGTCAGGCTGCAAAGAAGGAAAGCCAATCTGAACAAACTCGAGAGCTCATCGTAGCTCGGAACATAGTGATTAGGATATCTCAATCGGCTACGCTCAGTGCCGAGATCAACCTTTTAAAGGCTGGTAAGTCATTACCTAAGCGTAACATCTTGCGTAAACTCAACCCGTTTTTGGATGATGCCGGGATCCTTCGTGTTGGTGGGCGGCTTGCGCAGTCAGAGTTACCTTATAGCTCAAAAAACCCCTCAATCCTACCGCAGGCTTCGAACCTAAGTCGGTTGTTAGTGCGGCAAGCCCATGAAACCTGCATGCATAGCGGCCTCACCGTCACATCAAGTACCGTAATTCAAGAAGTGTGGATTTTAGGTAGACAGCGGTTAGTAAAGTCAGTAATGGGGAAATGCGTAACCTGTCAAAAAACGAAACCGCGTTTAGCTCAATAACTAATGGGAAACTCTCCAGCAGAGCCAGTGACGCCGGCTCGCCCCTTTTCGGTCGCGGGACTAGACTATGCGGGGCCGATCGAGGTACTCACATTGAAGTGGCACGGATTTAAGTCATACAAGGGTTATATTGTGGTATTCGTTTGTTTCACGACCCGGGCTATTCATTTAGAGGTAATTAGTGATTGTATATCCGCATCCTTTATCTCAGTATTCCAACGATTCGTAAGTTGGCGAGGCGTCCGTCGAAAACTCTTCAGCGACAACGCGACTACCTTTCATGGAGCTGATAGCGCGCTGAAAGAGATGTTCAGTGACGCATCCAATTTCTACCGTACAATCGCACCTCTTCTTGCCTATAATGACACCAAATGGTGCTTCATTCCTAAGTCCTAAGATGTTATACCGGACCGAGCTCGGGCAGAGCTTTCGCGAGAAGAACTGAGGATGTGGTGACCTGATGTTGGGCTCTTTTATACCTCGTAGGAGAGGCGATCTCCGATTTTTGTCTCCTCGGCGGGGTGGGTGTTTGGCCAATTAGAAGGCCTAAATGCAGCTTCTCTCCTTATTTGGAGTTTTTTATGCGTGTGACCCTTCTGCTCTTCTCCTGTCGACTCGCCTTTGATTTACATTTTCTTATCTGTAGGCTCATAGCAGCGTCCTCTATGCATTTTAGCCGACTCACACGGTGTCCTCTTTGGCGGCTCCTCGAGCTTCCAGCGCGCATGATTTATGTGTCACTTGCCGATAGCGTTACGCTCTCTGCAGCTTCTCCTTCATTGCTCGTGCATCACTTTCGGGTATGCGCGGTCCATAATGTACAGTAGGCTTCTTGATTTTTTCTCTCTACTTGCGTCTGCTGTGTTCGTTATATTTTGTTGCGGCTCGATTTTTGTCTGCTCAGTCTCCTACCGCATAGTCGTAATGTGTTCGTGCATATCAGTGTGCCTTGCTTCGCTTTGAGCCTCCGCTGCAGCACCGCAAAGTGTACGTGCGTATCGGTGAGCTTCGCTTGCTCTTGTGCCTCTAATTCATCTTGATTATTATATTTTTGTTCTTTTTTATCATTGTTGTTTTACCTGAATCTACTATTATTATTATTGATTTCCAAACTGATTTTACTTATCAATATTTGAGTTTAGTTATATTTTTATGTTTACTTCGCCTTACTTTGTCATTCCTTGTTCTTATCTATTTAATTCATTATTGAATTTTGTTATGTGACAATTTTCCTGTAATTATATTTGAAGAATATATATTATTTCGAATATAAAATGGGGAAAGTTTTACACATAAAAGGTACAGCGAGACTCGAGGCCACAAAAGCATCAGGTAGCCAAGAATCTCGCTGACCTAAACAATTCCCCTCTTCTGCTCGAGACCGCGCGTGCAAAGCTAGGCTGCAGTTTGGGCGCTTGTGCAGTTGCTAGGCCCCGTAAGACCTAATGAGTGCAACAAGTGGCGAAACAGTGACGTAGTTAAGGAGTGGAAAAACTCACGAAAGCGTGGGAGGTCTGGAAACACTTCCGAGCGTCCCCAAGCCACGCTACCTCACGGCACTCCAACTCAAGCCAAGCTGCCGATCGGACTAATATTTTTCGACAGTTTTCTTCAAATTAGTTTTGTTCAATTTTGGTTGTCATACTTTTTCTTTCTTCTTTTTCTATTCTTTTTGAGAATTTGGTCATTTTATTGAACTGATTCGTGGCGACGATTTATTTCTTTCGGTCGGATATATACATACAGATTATAATTGTTCACAAAGGAGAACTAGATGAGAATAAAATTATTCCAAAGCCATAGTTTTATTTATTCTTATTTTAAAACAATCCAAAGAGAAAACTTTACTGGAGCAAGGGAATAAACAGAGGGATAAATTCTTGAGAAGCAACACAAGAACACAAGGTGAGAGAGTTAAATATATAAGTGCGTGTTTCAGTCTCACAGAGGGAGAAGTTAAGTTGACAGCCAGGAGAAATTCGATGAGTGGAATCTCTCCCGTATCTATCTCATAGCTGCCAGCTAATTTTTCACTCTGGTTGCATACCGGTAAAAGTAGAAGTATCTAAAAACAAAAGAGGAAAGAATATATTAAAAGTTAAATAAAGATTATAAAAATATAATAAGGAGTGCGCGAAATCATAACTACGAGAAAAAATTTTATAATTCAACGATAGTTTAATAACGATAAACATTTAAAGAAATAATAAGTCTTAAAAAAAAGTGTCATGTTACCTGGCCGCGTGCTATCGGCAACAGCAGACGCGCAGAAAGCATAGCGTGGCGTCGTGCGGTGACGTCACAACCACGCTTTGAGTATAAAGACGTGGGATTGAATATCTGAAAAGAAAATAAAGGGATTTAAAATAATTCTAGGAAGGTTTTATAATTAGATGATTAGTCTCATTAATTCATTATGTACTTATGTTAATTAATTAATTATGAATCCAAATCAAATTTTGCTACATGGTTCAGTGCAAATATAATAAAGATTGTTTTTAAAGAAAGGGGGGAAAGGAGAATTTGAACTCCATTAATGCCAAAAAAAGGTCCAATTTATTTCAAATATTGTTTGAATCGAAACAGTCGAACAATGAATTCTGAAAAAGGTTATCCCTGTAACATTTTTATGTGTGTTCAAGAATTATAGCATGAGTAGCATTTTTCATCGTCCAATAAAATATTGTGAATGATTGTGAAAAAGAATTAAAAGGGACGGGCCCATTGAAAATAAGCATATACAATATTTTTCACATATGCGAGGTGTGAATATATAAAATTTACACGTATCAAAAATAAATTCACCTAAATCTGGTTGATCAGCATAAACAAGCTGAATTGGCATTTCGCAGCCACAGTCGTGCCAGAGCGTAACTTGACGCAGGTGTCCTACAAAGATAAAAAGCCAAGAGAGCGAGACTTGGTTCCTTGCACCTATATAAGAATAGTCCAATAAATAAATATTAAAATATAAATTATACAATTTTGTTGAATGACTGGCAAACAAATTGGGAAAGCCATTTACACTCGCTAGAAATTTTTTGCATTCAAAGAGAAATATTGGATGAAACAGAAGTTTTGTTGTGGCGTACTGACGTTCATGGCCCCCAATATAACTAAATAGAATAGAATAGAAATATATATACCAGGATATTTAACTCACTTGTCCAAGTTCGCTCGTCGCTTCCAAATTTGAGAATTTCGTGGAAATTTTAGCCAAGCTCTCGAAGTCTGTACGCTTGTTGTTGATCGACAAAACTGACTGCGTCAAACTCCAACTATTTGGACCAATACCGTGTAACAAAAAAAATACACAATTTACACAAATCAACTTGCTCTTGTGCTAAATTGGCAAGATACAAATGAGATATAAGAAAAAGGGAATACTTACCTAATAAGCAGCAACAGGTTGCACTGCTTGAGATACTTCAGCTCGGGTCAGTAAACACTTTCACTCACAGCTTTGGTCCAAATTAGTCTAACAAACTGAAAAACACACATACGGATAGAGGTTTCAACAACGAGTAACGTGTTTTACACAAGATACTTTGAATAGAAAATACGCGACGCGACACGCAAGAGGTTAAACACAGGGCATATACAGCAGCCGGCGCCTCGTGTTTGTTCAGAGCAAACACCAGCGCAGGCGGCTGGAACTAGAAGCGACGCTAGGGACATTATACTAGTGGTGTAGGCCTAGTTCCGTAGCACTAGTGTGGCAGCCATTTTGTAGAACAGCGAGCGCGTGCAAGATTCGAACAGTAATTCATGCGGATCGACATTTAGATAATAAAAAAATTAATCGAATATTGTAAATAAATTATAAAGAGACCAATAAGTATAAATAAACAATTTTTTTCAGAATAATAAAATTTTCTCGGGGGAATTAACATTAAGGATAAGATTTTATTTGATTGGTTTTAACAAAATACAATAACATTATTAGGTTTTTATATTGAACATTCTTGCAAATATTATACTAATACATCAATAATAATCAAATATTTATGGTTCAATAGCTACTTTGAAATTTAAACAATAAATTAATTCTTTTTATTATTCTCATTTAGTTAAATTATTCCAAGGAGTAAGAAATTGAAAGAATAAATTTCTTTTATTGAACATTAATCAAAGCAAAGTTGTAACAAACATTTTATTTTTGTTTTTGAGAAATTTTTCATTGGCTAAAGAATTTTCTACCTTTCTATTAGGTTACTTGCAAAAGTGATCATTCATCATATACCTCATAAGCCAGCTTATTAGCGGCTTTTCCCTGGATCTGCTTAGTAGCGACTACTCTTGTGTATCCTGAGTCAGCTGAGCAGCGGCTCTTCTCGGACCAGTTGAACAGCGGTTATTATCCAACAAAACCACAACACATAAAGAAAGAAAATTACATAGACAGAGAAAAATTGTTTAAGAAAAAGAGATCGGGATTAAAGTATTTCTTGCAGAAATTACTATTCGAAAAGAAGGCATTAGAAGAAAGACTCAGATATAAATAATCAATTGTGCAATTATTACTGGGAAGCCAATAGTATAAACGCGGATAACAGTAAAATTTCTGAAAATAATTTAAATTTTCAATCTGAAGTATGCAAATGGTTTAATGAACTTTTGGAATTTGGTTTAAGGGAAACAAATAAACGCAAAGCCGATTAAGTTTTTTTTTGACACAAAACCCACATTTAGTCACCCTCGAACCAGTTTGAAGTATTTCCTGGTAACCTTGCATCCCACACAGCGATCCATAACCCGACTAATGAACAATCCCAACATCTAAACCCATTACAAATCATTTCCCTTTGAAAGTAGAAGGGGTGAGGGAGAACAGATTTTGCTCATTTAGAATTTGTATATAAAAATACAAGAAGAGCATTCAAAATGAATCTCGGCGACGAAACAAATGCCAGAGGTACCAGAGCAACGAATGCAACTTCATCTGATTCCAATTTCATGCTAATGAATAGCATGGCAAATACCTTCGCGCTCATGAACTGCATAAGCGGTATTCCGACTTTTGATGGCGAGAGAAGTCTTAGAGAATACATACAGGATTTAAGAAACGCAGCGTCTCTAGGATGAGCGTTCTGAGGTGAGCCTCTGAAGCTCACAATTAATTTTTGTGAATTTCGTTTCTTAATCTTATTTCCCTATCTTGCGAGCGTTTACATTATTTTTAATATATTTATATATAATATGCTTTATAATTATGAAAATGTATTTTTAACATTTTATTCTTGTATTCTCTTCGATATATATTTTGGTTAACATTTTACATCAGATATCCTTAATTTTAGTAACAAGTATTTAATTATGAATGAGATAGTTATCATTTGCTTTGATAATACTCGTATAGGTACTGATATTACTTAATATTCTATCGCTTAATAGCAAAAAAAAAAAATTGGTAATAAATTTGGTTTCTATTACAATAGCTTAATTAATTTTTTTTTCCTTGATTTTATTCTGTTTTGTTTTTTCTAGATGAAATTCTTAATAATTGTCATGCAAGTGCGTATAATATGGCTATAATGAAAGCAATTTCACTGTTTTTAACTTTAATTTAATAATCGTTTTGATTTTAAATACTCTTCTATAATGGTTCCTGTACTTTCGGGAATGTGCATTTAACAATTACATCGTTCTTTTTAATGATATTAATATTAATTTCTATATTTACAAAAAAAAAGAAATTTTCTTATTTTGTAATGATTTTTTTTTCTTCGTGATTCTTTTGGTATCGTAATGTAGCCTCATTGGTTGTGTAATTCTTAATATTGAGTAATAGTTGTTAATATAATTTATTAATTCTCTTCTATAACTAATGCATGCAAAGGATCATATTCGCTTTTTCAATGTTACGTCTCTGGACCTACTAGAAATTTAATATTCCTTTTGCAATAAAATATTTTATCAATTAATAAAAAGAACATAACATGATAGAAAAAGGATCCCGATCCGCCCTTAAAATATATCTTGTACTTAATATCTATTTACTTGTTTGTTGTTTTGAAATCTTGATCTAGAACGTTACAGTGGTGTATGAAATCGGCGCAAGAATACCTTCCTGGCTGCTACTTTGATGAATTATTTCTTGTTAAGTGTTCAGTTTAGTCAACTTCTTGTTCGTTGTTCAATTTTCGGAATATTACATATGGTTTGAACTTTTTAGACTTTTTTTTACTTTAATTTTTTTTTTCTTTTTTTAATATCTAATTATACGATGAATCTGTAGGCGATGTCCAATTCTTCTTATATCAATAATATTATCTTTTTTTTTTAGTTGTATGCTTTTATCCTCTTTTTATACATTCAATGGAATCGTCAAGTGGTTTCGTCTTTAGGATTTATATGTTTGATTGTTTGTTTACATATGCAACATTCTTCTAATTTCATGGCACACTCTGCGCAAGCAATTAAGTGTGAACAAGGGAAAAAAGAATCTTGACTTCCTTTCTGAAACATATTTATAATCCGGTGGTTTCTTTACTAAAAAATCTGATTTATCCAAATTATTATCTTGATCATGGCAATGTAGAGTCTCCGGTGGTGGTTCTCTATTAAAGTTTACTCTTGTACATGCTTTCTCTGTGAATTCTTCTCCTTTCCGGGTTCTTAAATAATTACAGTCTGATGCAAGGATGGCGTATCTAATCCATAGATCATCCCTGTGTTGAAGTTAAGACATTTTGCAATCGCAGTAGAAACAATAGACTTGATTTACATAATAATTATAACAGTGGTCATTCTTTGCTAGAACTTCTGGTTTGTGACTTGATCCTTCTGTCCATAGTATGAAAGTGTATAGTCTGTCTTTATAGGTTGTGTATTCAGGATGCTTGGAACTCGGTCGGTTGTTCGTAGATATGTACAGTAGGGTCCTCATTAGGGCTGGATCCTCTGCAATAGTACACAAACATCCATTTTAAACTGAACTAAATTTTCGAGTCAACTCAACTCTAAGTCTTCTAAGAATTTTATTTCTCGAGGTAGGTGGAATCTAATATAATAAAATAGAATCGCTCCACTTTTATGTTCTGTAAGTCAGTAGAATCTTGTATTAATGTTTTACCAGCATTGAAATGGTTAACTAAGTGATTTTGCTTGATTCAGTGATAATTGTTCTTGTGTCCGTGTAAAATTGA
Source organism: Muscidifurax raptorellus (assembly GCA_020010945.3). NCBI lineage: Eukaryota > Metazoa > Arthropoda > Insecta > Hymenoptera > Pteromalidae > Muscidifurax > Muscidifurax raptorellus. The sequence goes on from JAHUUD020000100.1 coordinate 197,811, forward strand.
TATCTTTGTGAGTGAAATTTAAGCATATATTTGTATTTTCTCATTAATTTTTTAATTAAAATTTTTTTCTTTTATGATCCTTGTTAATTTATGGCATGGTATGAATTTGAATGATCGTTGTTAATTTGTGATAGAGAAGTAAAAGAGAAGAAAGAATAATTTTAATCGCACGATGATAGAATTGATTTTATGATTATTGTTATTGTAATCGTCATGAAATTACTGAAATGGTTCTGCTTATCATTCAAAATAGTAGTATATAGACAAATGTAAAACACAACAAAGATTTTCCCACATTTTTGAGAATTATTTAAATGTTTTTGTTTCTCCGGACACGTAGAATTTTTAGATTTTCTTGAATTATAGTAGTTATATCACAATTTTCGTTGTATAGACAAGATTTTGCTAAATACTGATTGTCACTGGCCTATGCCTATAATCGACATATGTATGATGTACATATAATTGCCATCAGGGCGCTAGTGTTTATGTCTAGTATTGCTACGAAGGTGCTACTATGTTCCATGGCACATTCTTACCGATCAGAGTGAGGCAAATTTATCTTTTGATTTTTTTCTTCTTACTTTTCTCTTTAATTATAGATTTTAACAATTATCTTTCTGCTACTATTCCTATTTCTTTTCTGAAAATTTGTATCACATTTGTTTTATCGATTAACGGTAGTACGGTAATTATACATTATTTTAATTTGAATAGAATGAAATAAAACCATAATTTATACTTAAATTATATTTGACATATATTATCAAATTAATTCAGATTTAAACCTTTTCTGGTTTAATATATGATGTACGTATGCGATTCATATGCACCAACTTATACTTATTAGGTTTTAGTTGTATCTTAATATTACCATTACGCAGTATATCTACGACTGAATATGGACCTTCATACTGGTCTTTTAGCTTATGAATTTGTCCGCCTTTTTAAATTTTAAAATCCTGTGGGTATGCACTTCTGTCATAATGATACTTTGCGCGCCACTTGGCTCCTATTAGTTTTTCTTGCGCAATTTCTTGAATATTATTCAACCTTGTTGTTAATTCTATAATATAATCGGCACACGTCGGAAGTCTGTCCTCTGTTTCAAGTGGGTCGCCGACGGAAAGCGAGCCAGTCTCCCGAAGACTAACTCGTACGGAATGTAAGCTATCATTTCCGTCTGATCTCTCCTTCCCCGTAAGTTCCTTAATCCCCTTATTTACATTGGGAGATTTTTTCGGTTTTCCGTGTAATCATGCCGGCTTAATTTGCCTGCGCGCGTACGCGTTACTCGTCCAGTGGCGACTTCCGTAAGTAGTAATCCCCCTGGGAAGAACCTTCAACGTGCGAGAGGAGAGACTCCTCCGGTGGTGGGGAGGGGGTAACAGTCCCCCTTCCCCTTCTCCCACCTTTTTTAATACTTTTATCTTTATGTCTTCCTTTATTCTTTTCTTTCTTTTTTTTACGCTTAAGTTTGAATAAAAGAGTGTATGAAATATATACAGAATGTACCATGGAAATGGAGAAAAGGTAAGAATATAAATAAAAAGAAGGTAAGTATTTTTATATTCACTATTAATCAATTATTTATTCAATCATCGATATTTCTACAAATTCATTGTGATATATGGTATTAAGATATATATATATATATATATATATATATATATATATATATATATATAATTGGTTATATCAAAAATTAAAAAAACAAAAAAAAACATTATTTCACTCGTTGTGATTGTTTAGTAAGTAGACAATTACATCGAGGTGCTGTGACGCAAGCTGATAAAATACATCAACAATATCATTTCGACTAAACGGAATTTAGTTTGCACACTGGCTGTAATAATATAGAACCATTTATCACCAATCAGATTAATAATTTGTTTGACAAAAGTCATTGTATACACATCAGTATTCATGACTGGTGTATTGTCTAGATCAACCCTCTTAATGTATTCTACAGTCTCTCTGGCAACATAACTTACACTGCTCGCTACAAGCTTAAGATATTCTAGGCATGCATCAATACATTTCACAATATACTCATTCAAACGAAGAAGCTTGACCTTATTCATAATAATAGTTGCACAATAGCGTTTGCTGAGAACTCCAAGTGTCCTAGGAGGACTACTTTCCTCAATTTTGATAGCTCTGTCTTTCCCACTGTGTGTAAATTTTGCTATCCATCGAGTACCGCAAATCTATTCACCCGTCATGTGTTCGCTGCTGGGTCCACAAATATACTTGAAAAATTCGTTGATGCAGTCTCTGAATTGCAGCCATCCATCGTAGGTAAAAGCGATTCCATTGGAGTCGTCGCCCAATAGGTGTACCACAGGCTCGTAGTACTCGTCTCTGAAGCTGATGTATTTCAGGCCGAAAATGATCTCCGTTGCGTACGACTTATCTAAAGTGTATAGGGTATTCAGCAGCAGAAACCGGTCTTCCTTTTGGTGCGCCTTGTCGCTGCTGTCACCTCTGCCACCACTTTGAAACGAATAAACTACTCCAAGCGCTTGGTATGTATAGGCAATGGTGGAGATGGTGAATGTGGAGATGGTACCGCCACGTTTGCGACACTCATCGGAGGGGGAACAAAGAGAGTGTATTAACAGTGATTGAGCAGCAAACATTCGAAGAAAAAGAAACGCTGTATCTCGCAGTATCATCTTGCGCTACAACAATGACATTTTAGAACTGCAGCTTTGCAAAGCACCTGACAATGCAACCACTGCTTCCGATAAAATTTTTGTCAGCATTTTTTCTTTCTTTGCAGTCTACATACCGCCGGACTACATCATCGTTTTTCGGCGATTATCAGATAAATTCTCGAGAAATTTATTCTAACCTAGACCCGCGCTCATATAATGCAGAAACATAATACAATACTGACCGCACACTTTGGAAGAGTCGCTCTGTAGTCGAATATTATTTCAGCGAAATTGTTTACAATTTTTTCTCAACCGATTTACATGATCGGGTATGAATGGAAGGAGACCAAAACTATCAAAATAAGAAGCGTTGCAAGTTTTGGCAGAGTACAGAAAAACCCAATGCATACCCGGTTTCGTATCATCATCCGTGTTTACAACAAACGCTGTCAGTTTCGTCCACACCTTCGGTATCTGATCAGCTGGGAATACACCAACAGTATGCGAGCGGATTTTCGATAGATTTTTCAATATTTGAAGACTGTCAATCATTACAAATGTCTTCAAAAGCAATGCTCGAATTTTTAATCGTATCTGTGAGTAGCCACGAGTTTAGCCTACAAGCCTGATTTAGAGGTTCATCGGACAATAATTTATCGAAAGACAGGCAATCCTGATCCTACTCAAGATTACAAATTTGACGAGGTATTATTTTCTGTAGCACTAGCCATTTATCATTACCTCTAACGTATATTATCCGCACACTTTTCGAAATTTCTCTTAAAATTTTTTTCACCGCCTTCAAAGACACCTCACCGTCAAAGTAGTTGAGTCCGTGGTGCTACTGAGTCAGCCAATCGTTCTTACTTCGTATATCTTCACTCAGATGACCAAGCGCCATCGCTGGTATTACCAGCCAATGACTACTAACATTACTGTTCACATCCACTACGGTTACCTCTTTTAGTAGATTTCGATACCTGGTGCCTTTGAAGAACTGAATGCCAATGATTACGTCCATGCTTGGATGAAGTGTATAAGAACAGTGTTAGAGAGAGACTGAATTTGCAAAGTAACTCGCTAGATGGATATATGTACAGTAGTAGAGAGTAGCGACATCTGTGAAGTGAACGTTTTAACTACTAAAATAGACGATGACTTGACGTTAGGCATCAATTTCCAAAATATTATCATACTCTGCGTATATAATACAATTGACTGTTTCTGTTAGAGCCGCACTGAAATGTACTTCTAATCTAACGCTACCGCGTTTGATCAAATTCCAATGACTGCAGTCATTTGACGATAAATCTGGAGTCAAATCAAAGGCAAATAGACAGTACCCGTTGGGGTATGATTCGCGCGCTATTTGGTTGCCCTGGTTGAGAAAGTGTATGCCTGTACCGGAGAATAGTGTGTGATATGCGTCCACATATAGATTTCTCGCTCCAAAGTCTGGTTGCAGTGGTTTTGAAGGCACCTGTACCCCGTCAACGTACTAAGATAGAAAGTTTATATTAAAATGCTCGAAATTAAAGGGATTGAGCAGCCGATCGTCATTAAAAGCTTTATTATTGACAAAACCCAGGATAATTCTCTTCGGCAGCTGACCCAATATGATATTCTCCAATGTTTCACCATGTACATCACTGTGCATAGTCATTGCTTTGATTTCCACCCTCGTCAAAGGGTATTGAGCCGTTGTTTTTGAGAGTGATTGAGCGTGTGCTAGTAATATGCCTGGACTAATTTTTACACGTTTGACTAGCAGGTTCGCCTTCTCGATGTGTATGGAATAAGAGCCTGCAGGATCCATCAGGCAAAAGTTATCGCGAGATTTTACTAAGCGTACTCTCACTTCAACTCCATTGATCAGCAGCTTCTTCTGATTAAACACATGGGCGTGAAGGTGGCCAATAAGATCAACAGATTTATCTGCAGTAAGCAATTTTCGTCTCTCCACTAATCCCTGGTTCTGATTTTCTGTGTCGTTCATTTGTCCAGCTGTATCGTCACACCACAAGACAGTCGACAAGTGGGAGGATTTTGCGGCAGGTTCGTAATTCAGCAATATTTCGATGTACGATCTGTAGGCATAGGTGCTACGTAAGTTGAGACACGGGCTTCTGCTTGAAAGACACATCCACTTGATTGAACAGTGAATGCATCAAATTATTGATTGGTTCTACTCAGGCTTGTAAAAGTCTAAAAGCTGGTCGATTTGCCGCAGATATATCTTCGTCGGATGAGGTAGATCTCAAATTTACACGAAGACTGAGCATTGTATAAGCCAGATCGAGGTATTCATCACTATTGCCAGGGATCGCAAATTCTATAGGTGAGTCATCGGTCAAAGACAATAACGGTTTGTATTGAACCCAATGCGATCTTTCGATTGTGGTTTAGGTCGGTGGAATGTTGAACAATAGTAGCTCGGACTTCAAACACTCGCATGAATGAGTGTGTAGGAACGCCACACAGTGGAAGATTTTTAAAAAATCGTTCCAAAATTGAACGGGTCTTACTAGAATTGTCCTAGCCGACTGCAACTTTACAGAATACAAGTTTGAGTCATACAAGTTAGAGGAAAATTATTAAAAAGATCGTTGGATCATGGTTAAGGTGGTTCAAGGTGGTCTATATGGGCATATGAGCCAAATCTGTGTAATCACGGCGTTTACGGTGCCAGGTCTGGGTTTGTTCCAATTTAAGCGCATGCCTTTTGGTTTAGCCTACGCAGAAGCGTCATTCCAGAGGCAAGTCGATGAAGTTATCGGACCAGAACTTCAGCCATATGCTTATTCATACCTCGATGACATAATTGTGGTCACAGAGACGTTCGAGGAACATATCAAGTACCTAGGAAAGGTCTTGACAAGGATGAAAGAGGCAGGCCTAATAATCAACCAAGAGAAAAGTGTCTTTTGCCAAGGTGAGGTCAAGTACCTAGGCGTCCTAGTCAATCATGATGGGTTTCGGTCTGATCCAGGTAAGATAGCCCCGGTAGTGGACTATCCGGCACCGAAAAACTTGAAACAGCTAAGGCGATTCTTAGGGATGGCGTCATGGTATCGCAAATTTTTAAAAAACTTTGCGAGCATCGCTAAATCTCTTTTTGCATTGACCAAGAAGGGAATGAAGTATGAGTGGAGTGAAGCACAACAAGATGCTTTCACAAAGATTAAAGCGCTAATGGCGTCAGCGACAATCTTACATCGACCAGACTTCAACGCACAGTTCGTCGTGCAAACAGATGCTAGCGATACCGGCTTAGGCGTCGTATTGATGCAAATCGTAGACGGCGAAGAAAGAGTGTTAGAGTTTGCTAGCCGTACCCTCTCCCCGGCTGAACGTAACTACTCTGTATCTGAGCGGGAATGCCTAGCTGTGATATGGGCGATAAGGAAGTTTAGACCTTATATCGAAGGATATGAGTTTAAAGTCATAACTGACCATAACAGTTTGCACTGGCTATGTAACCTTCGAAATCCAACTGGGAGATTAGCCCGTTGGGCTTTGGAAATGCAAGGACATAGTTATACAGTGGAGCATAGGAAGGGCTCACTGAACGCCGTACCGGATGCCTTATCAAGGATGTACGAGGACAGCGCGGTACCAATTTCTGTGGTCAAATGGGCAAATGAGACTCAGGATGAATGGTATCAGGAAAGGGTCAGGAAGGTACAAACCAGACCGCAAGATGTACCTCGATTCAAACTTCATGGGGGACAATTGTATACATATCGCCCAGACAAAAACTCGCCACCCTCGATTGAAGACGACGAGGCATGGAAAATCGTCGTACCGTGCGAAAAGCGTGAAGAGGTGTTACACGAGTGCCATAATGAAATATCAGCTGGTCACCAGGGACGTGAGAAGACGTACGCTCGAGTAGCCATGTATTATTACTGGCCAAAAATGTATAGCGACGTTGAGCAATATGTACGGCAGTGCATAGTCTCGTGATATGATGGGTCCGAAACCAAAAACGGCGAATGGAAACGAATATATCCTCGTGTTCGAAGACCTATTTACTCGATGGTTGGAGTGTATCCCCGTAAAACGAGCGAACGGTCCTACCATTGTAAAACACCTAGAGGAAAGGATAGTTTTGAGGTATGGCGCTCCCGAAGTATTTCTCTCAGATAACGGCACGGAGTTTAAAAACCGTACTGTAGACAAATATCTGGAGTCGATCGGTGTCAAACATAAAACAACGCCGGTGTACCATCCTCAGGCTAATCCAGTTGAGCGAGTCAATAAGACGGTAACCAGTATGATACGAGCGCTCATAGACGAAAACCATTCCAAATGGGATGACCATTTGAGCGAAATCATCTTTGGATATAACACTGTCCCACATTCTGCGAGAGGGGTTAGTCCAGCGATGATGCTATACGGCAGACAACCGCTAAACCCAACGTCCGCCAGGCCTAGCCAAGATATAGCGGCTGCAGAAGAATTGCAGAATAGCGCATACGCCTGGTTAAACCGCATGAAAGGTCTGAGCCAAGTGCATGAGAATGCAGCTGAACGAGCCAAGTGCGAACAAGAGCGCCAACCTGGATATTATGATGCTCGACGTAGAGAGGTTGAGTTCAAAGTCAACGACTTGGTGTGGAAACGCAATCATGTGCTGTCTTCCGCAACTGACAAACGGTCAGCCAAGTTTGCTCCCCCATATTTTGGACCATACAGGATTACAGATATCATGGACATCAACACGTATCGTTTGAAGGACGAAGAAGGGCATGTGGTAGACTTGGTCCATGCCAGTCAACTCAAACGATTTTATCCGGCGAGAACAATATCTTGAGAAGAGAAGACCGTAACAGGTAATATAGACTGCCCTAGGGAAGCGGATACTAGAGCAAGTACGTGACAGGAACGGCGAGTGAGCGAAGACCACTCTGGAGACGATCAGAGTGGCAATGCGCGTAACGATAGATCGCAGCACAGCGGTGCTCGAAGTGTGAGTCCCCCTCAGCGTACCGCGGAGCGTCAAGGTGACAACGCAGGCGACTCGACCCCGTTTCCTCGCAGGTTGCGGGGGCAACGCAAAACTGCGCACCGGACAGACGAGTCAGTCTCAGGCCGGCCAGAGACCAAACCACGCGGTAGGCCTCGGAAGGCCCAATGCGCGACTCTACCGGTGCCCGCACAGCCGTCGACAGAGACTCGTGCGACAGGAATGGTTAAGAGAAAACCTGGTCGGTCTAAGGGCTCACGCAACCGTGCGAGGTAAGAAAAATAATCTGTATTTTTAATTCAGGATGGATTCGGCTGACTGGGACGGTGTCCTCAGCAGGGTGCTTGAAGAGACCCGCTTACCGGAGGATTCGGTCATAGATGAGGATGATCTCATGGACCATGACCACCTGTCTGAGGAGGAAGCCCCACCGAGAATGGATAGCGCAGAGGAGATTCGGGAGGATGAGCTATTGATGACGCCCCCGAGTACCACCGTCATCCCACCACTGGAAGAAGACGGCGAGGCTCCGCCGCGCCGCCTGCACTTCGCAGTCTTGCCCATCTCGGCGCGGTTGGAGTCCGACCAGCCTATGGTCCCAGCACCATCAGCACCTGCTCTGGAAACTGCCTCAAGCGAGGTAGAAAAGGAGTGGGCCGAATTACGGCCAATGATCGAGAAGGCGATCGAGGCAAACGTGGAGGCTTGCAAGCTGGCGCGGGAGGCGTTTAGGCACTATGATAGCGCCGTAAGCCAGCACGGGACGGCCTTCCGACAGTGCTCGAAAGTCGCGCCGCCATAGAAGACCTGAGGGCCAAAGAGTGGGCCTAAAGATAGTACCCCATCCAGGAGCAATCGCGCGGGCGCGCGAGGAACCTCGATGGTGGCGTGCTCAAGAGGAGCAGTGCGGCGCAACCCGGGCCCTTAAAGAAGCCGGGGCGGCTTTGAAGAAGGTCCGGGCGTGGAAAGTGGTCGCCACCAAGAACGCGGCCAGAGGCGAAGTTCCCCGAGAGGTCCGGCCAGGGGCGTGCAGGCGACCCCGGACCGATGTGCGTTCGGAGAGCACACCACAACCAGAGAAGCCTATGCGCTCTGCCGGTGGTGGCTCTACTCGGCGTGACCGGTCTGGGAATCGGGTCCTCGCGTCCCGCACAGGGACGCGGGGACCATCGATGGACCAACTAGAGGAGCACCCCAGAGGGACGAAGAGGCGCCGATCCAGCTGTTCCCGTTCTAGGTACAGGAGGAGGCGCCAGAGATCCAACAGCAGGGCGCCCGCTCCACCGTCGCCAGCTCATCTGCATGGAGTGCGGACGACCAAGCGAAGCTGCTGTGGCCACGAGAGGGTCAATAGAGCTTCGCGGTGGCCCAATTACCCTCATACGGGCGGCGCTCAGGGCTATTTATTTATACGCGATCGACTGGCGAGGCATTTGGCCTCAGTCGCTGATCCGGTCGTAGATTTTGCGGCCTTCTCGCGACGCGAAACGCGCAACGCAGGCGACGAATTTCTTATTGAATAAACGCCTTTTTTTATTAGAATCGGTAGTGTGTTCATTTGATTGTAGTCCCCATCCCTCTTCCTATTCAAACCGCCGAATACCGCCGACTCCGCGGGCACTACCCAGAGGTATACTGCATACTGACCACCGGGGCATTGTCGAAGGTAAGCGACCCCATGAGCGAGATCAGCATCTCGCAGAAGCAAAGTGCAGGAGCACTTTGCATTCGTACGGTGGCCATCGGCATTTATCCGCCTTGAAACAGCCCCGTTACAATATATATATATATATATATATATATATATATATATATATATATATATATATATATATATATTAATGCGTTAGGATATATATGATTTATCGGAAATTCAACTTCTCGCTTTTTTCCACTTTTTATGAACATTATTATAAAGGTTTACAATATTATAAAAGAGTTTTATTTCTAAATTCAATTTAGGAAACAATATCTATATATATCCATCATAAATATGGTTATTTTAAACATATATTTTTAACACAAGCATAATCAAAATAAAACCGAGCTATCGCAAGCGAGCGAAGTATCTGCTGCTAGTTTTTAATTATTTTCCATTATTTTTAGTAATTTTCAGTTATTTTAGTTATTTTAGTTGTTTTCAGTTATTTTTAGTGATTTTCAGTCATTTTTAGTTATTTTTAGTTATTAGTATTTTATAAAATACATAAAATATTTTTGTGAAAAATTTAACTTTTCAATTATTTAAAAATACTGACTTGTTGGAACAATTCTGTGACCACATTTGGTCCAGTTGTATTGAATACATGCAAATATTATAGTTCCTTTTTTTGTATGCCTATGTAATTGATAATAACTGATAATAACTTATAATAACTAAAAATAATTGAAACTAATTGAAAATATCTGTTAATTTTGTCTAAATTTCTACCTTTTTAAATATTTTCTAACAGATAATTTTTGTTATTTTTAGTTATTAACAGTTACGTTCAGTTATTTTCAATTACTAACAGTTACATACAAAAATAATTTTTATTAGGGCAATACGTTGCTTAAGAGAAATTCTCCTGTACAAAAATAGATAGAATTTTTAATTTAGAATTGAACTTGAGTATTGTATTTTTATTTATAATTTTAGTATGATTAAACGAAAGCGGAATTGTTGAGTCGGTCGGCCAAATATATGAATAGCACATAGTTACAACAGTGGGAGAAATCGAATTGTTCTTGACGATGGTATTAGTATTCCAAAAAATACGTTACATCGACGTACTCACGAAGTTCTTGATTTTGTAAATAATGATATTACAGTACTGAAATTAGCAATACGGATATTTGAGAATCAAAATAATGTAGAACAAAGTGTTGATTACGAAAAAAATAATTTGCGACATATAAAAGAATCAGCTCTTGCATTTTATTTAGAAAATAATTATTTTAAAAAGAAATACGAAGCAAAAGTATTCGGTAAAAAATAGTCATTCAAAAGGCTGCAAAATATATCCATGTTATGCTAAAGGGTATGAAGCAAAATTAGAGTGCCAAACGTAAAATTGTAAATTGTCAGAAGTGGAAGTTAACGTACCGCTTCAAGATTTTCTTAATAAAACTGCCGAAAGAATATGCGAAACCGTTGCTTTAGATTAGAATGAATCAGAGTCAAGTAATTTACAGTTGATTGCGACATCAGGATTTGATAGTTCAGCTGGACAAATAAACCCACATAAATCCTATCAAACTACTACAATTCAATGTACAGGATCTCATCAAAATTTGTTTGTTACTTCTGTGCTTATTGCTAAATTAAGTAGCAGTACTAATGGTTAGTTAACATGTTACGTCCTGTGACGTATTGTAGTTAAGCAATATCAGCGTTGCGAAGCCGAAAACTCGAAAATGATGAGTATGGCCAATAAAGTAGATCAGCCGAGTAAATAAGTGTATAAATACGTTGAATCCGTTGCACTTGAGTCTCGCTTAAAATCTGGACTCTGCTACGACGCTCCGGGCAGTCGACAGAGCTACCAGAAGTAAGTCGCGACGCGATCGGTATATAAATTGAATTTTACATTTGAATAAACGACCATCAGAATACATTCTATTATTGAAACAATTATTCACTCTATCCTGCACCTACGACTGGCCGATCTTGATCCAACACCAGCTGCAGAGCAGAGAATCTCCTCCACGACAAAGTAAGTACGAATTCTTAATAATTATATGTACACAGATCGAGTTCGTGACTTAACAAACAAATAATTGAGTGATTCATTTTCATAATATTTTATTACAAGCTTTTTCCCATAAAAAATTGAAATTTCGTCCTTTACATTTTATTATTATTTTTTATTTAGAAAACCTTTCATGGTTTAATCCAACTCCTCAAAGTTATTGATTCTGCTGACCAATCAGAATAGCGTTTGAAAAATAAAAAGAGAAAACAATTATTAATGAGTATAGTAGATTAATATCTGAAATAGAAGCAATTGTTCCACATGAATTTGTCATGTCTAATAAGAAAAAAGCAAAAGTAACATTTATTATATCAACAACAATGTTTGATGGGAAATGTGTCAACACAATTGTTGGTAACCCAGCCACAGTGAGATGTCCTATGTGTTTAGAGTCCTCTCACAGATTTAATGAATTGAAAAAAGATTTTACTCTAAACGAAGGTTCTTTAAAACTAGGACTAGATCTTCTGCATGTCCAAATCAAAGTATTTGAACATCTTCTTCAATTATTTAAAAACAAAGTGTTAAAAGTTGGAATATCTCAAGAGAACATAAAGGTATTATTGAAATGAAAGATTGAATCTTAGATAGTGAAAATTTTTATTTTCATCAATTATTTCTTGTATGACTTAAGGGAGTACTTCCGGTAACAGATCTAAAAGTGAGAATCGCTTGAAATTTTGGTGACAGCTTGATTAAACTGTACTGAATCCCTGGTTAAAATTTGGGATCCTTCAGAGCTTCAAACGCGAGAAATTAACGATTGAAATTAACATGTGTTCTTATGGGGAAATGAAAGTTTTGTAGTATACAAAAGCATTTAAAAATGAAAAGATTTTGAAAAAATTCTGAGAGATGTTAAATTTTATTTCTGATTCATAGCTACTTTCAAAATTATCATTCAGAACCTGTAGAACTAGACATTAAATATTTTCGGTAGTAAACGTACGTTTAACCTCAAAAAGTGGATAATTAGCTTCTTGATGGAACTTGTTATTGAGAATTAGAACTATTAGAATTAATTTAATACTAACGCATGGTTGTTTATTGGTATTAGTTAATCTATATAGTTATTTTACTAACTATATATCGCGAATAAACTGAAAATAAATAATGCACTCATTTTGACTAGCTCTGTACCGAGGGTACTCCCTCAAAAGGAGGTAGTAGCTAAAAGCACATTTTTTTATTAGCTGAAACTTTCTAAATAATGCTTGAAATAAAAAAACAAAGAGCAGAGTGAGATTCTTTTTAGTCCAATGAATCGATATATCAAAATTAAAGGTCGATCAAACTTTTACTTAATTTTTTAATTGTCGAAAACATCTTATTTTACAAAATAATTTTAATTAAATTTAAAGTATCTTTTTCGTCTAACTAAATGTCAATTATACACGAAACACCTCCTAGCAGATTTACAAAGTTACGGATTCGATGTCCTCTTAAGATTTGAATTATTATTAGAAATAGTTTTTACTAATATATTTGAAACAAAATTAAAATGTATTTATGATATGCATGTATGTATATATAATTTAGTGTAAGCATGAATTTGAATTAAAAGAGTAATGAAATTTCTTACATTTTATTCCTGAAAATAATTAAATATAATTGTTATAATTGCGGTTTGATTTCGAAAAATTTGAGAGTCATAAAAAAGAAGTGCAGTCAAAAATTAAACTCAACTTTGGCGTTAGAGTTGATCAAGTTCAAGAGCACGGAACTACTAATACGGGCAATCTAGAAAATGTTTTGATAACCCAAAAGAATTTGCTGAATCTACATGTCTTAACGAGAGATTCGTTTGTAACATAGCAATAATAATATCAATTTATCGATGCAAAAAGTTGTTAAAACTAAATTTTGTTGAAGTATAATGCCAAGACACAATAAGATTGTATTTTGATCTATATCCATGGACGCGAATGAGTCCTATTCTACATAAAGCACTTGTGCATGGGTGCGATATTATAAGACAGTTTCACACATGCTTTAGAATCCAGCCACAAATTTTTTCGGAAATACATGATAGAGCATTCACGTCAATGTAGCCGGAAATTGCGAATAATGGATGTATTTAATCACATGGTCTATTTGAGCGATCCAAAAATTTCTCTCATTCAAATTAATGATCGCATAAAAGAGCACAAATTAAAACTAGCAGATGATACTAAGATATTTATTTAAGAATGGTTAGTTGATGGATAATTTTTAATATTTTTTGATAAAATTATTAAAAACATAAAAAAATTACAGTACAAACAGCTTTTTATAAATAATTTAAGGTGACGAAATATTCCTTTAACCTGAATAATAAATAGTTTTTGACTTTATATGAATAATTTTGATTGATTTAAAAGTGTTTACTTATATAACAGAGATTTGCTCGCCCTTAAAGATTTTTTACCTCTTTTTTAACTGTAGGTGCCCTATTGAAAAATCAAACGCTGATAAAAATGCTTTAACTTTGTCCGCACGATTCCAGAACGATATATGAACGAAACGAGCTGAAATATATTTGACAAACTTTGGAAACCATTAGTTTCAAGATAAATGAGGGAAATTTAAATTAAATGAGTCAAAAGTATGTCCAAAAATTTTAGCCTTTTTTGACCTTGTATTGTCCTGGAATCGCGTGGACACTGCTAAATAATATTTATCAGTGTTTGACTCTTCAATGAGGGACATTAGGTCGAAAAGGAAATTAAAAAATTTTAAAAGGTAGGTAATATAAGTGTAAACATTTTCATATTAATCAAAGTAATTCTTTGCACAAATAAAAATCATTCATGTATTCTGATTGTAGGGGTGATTTACTTGAAATACATAAATTCGAGTATATTAAAGATAAATTCAATAAATCATTTACTTATACGCATGATAAATAATTCTCTTAACGACCATTTTTCTTTGAAGGGAAACTCACGAAATAGATCACTATGAAAATGAAAGTGAAAATTGTACCGATGAGATAGAAGAATATAGTGACTATAGTGAAGAAGATAGCATATATTAAAAATAAGCGTAAAAAATATCATTTAATAAGAAATAGCAAATCAGACAAGTTTTATATTTTTCAGTAAAAAGCGTTAATTTATCTTTTAATGTTTTAAAAAACGTTTCTATCACGTCAGTTAATTCACAATCAATGGCATACTGTAAATATTTATGTGTCTTATATAATTATTTAATAACATTTAGCGTTTAATTGTAAAATATTTAGCAAATGAAATATGTTAAAATTCAATTTGATTTTTTCTCAAAACAATACAATGCAAGATGCAATTTAAAAAAAAAATATCCTGCCAGCACTTTTATAGCCTGTATTATGCTATTTTTTAACGAATTTTTCAGTAAATTACACAGATTTGGCTCATATGCCCATAGAGACCACCTTGAACCACCTTAAACATGATTCAACGATCTTTTTAATAATTTTCCTCTAATTAGTATGACTTAAACTTGTATTCTGTAAAGTTTCAGTTGGCTAGGACAATTCTAGTAAGAGCCGTTCAATTTTGGAACGATTTTTTAAAAATCTTCCACTGTGCGCCATATTTTATTTAGTTTTTTTTTTGTTTAACTGTCAAAAATATCTCTAGCCGTCCTGCTTCTTTTGACCCTCCTCTTGGAGCTCTTCTTTCGAGCTGTCTGCTTCTTCTTCTTTATCGTCTTTTTCACACCACTTCTCGACATGCGTTTTATACTACTGTCAGTTTTACCGTTTTTCAGTTTTACAGGTTCACCGAGCAACTGCAACTGAGCTGGATTCCCGTAGCGTGCCATTTTATTATCCGAACTCTCCATCAGTCTGTTCAATTTTTCTTCCGCCTTTCTTTCAGAACTTCACCAGATTCTCTCACACGGTTGCGAAAGGACTTCTTAACTGGTGCGTTGCGTGCCGTGACGTCGGACACAATTTTGAAACCCGTACGTACAGCCTCCTTACCCACAGCTTTGGGTCCCCGACTAATAAGCGGGAGAACACGACGAAATATGCTGGCTAAGAAGGAGCCGATACCACCGTGACCTCTTTGGTAGGGAGAACCGATGTAAATATGGCCAATTCCTCTAGTGTACGGTTTCCTACCTCCTCCTCCTACCTCGCGGTAGCCATTGCCAACTTGACAACTGAAGTAATCTTCGTAGCTAGAACTAGATAGATTCATCTAGTTGACTTTTTTGAAATGAAGTGTCACGGTCACTGTCCCGTAATCCAATGGTATCGATTGTCCGCATTCGTCTCTTATATCTATTTCAATATTCTGAAATGAGCTGAAAAACAATGGTGCGTACATTGGCGGAGAGAAACTTTTGATTCGGGTAGTACCGTATTCGTAAATATCGGTATTCATCGATACAGCGCGTAGCAACCTTGATTGAACATCACCTGTTATATACGGTTCACAGATGTCGCTGTAGATCATAAACATAGCTGGTAGACCATTGGAAACTCGAGCAGGTCTATCAGCCTCTATGGTGTATTGATCGTCAACAAAGAACTCTGCTCAATTCCGCCGCGTAGAAACCACCATCTATTTTCTCACCTGACAAATCTTGCAATCGGTAGACAGGTGGTGGACGTGTCAGAGAAATCCGTACAATTTTTAATAACTCTAGTGTCCAGCCGCCCACGTATCCTTTGTCAAATACGGATCGTGCACGACTGACGCGAACCAACTCACCGACTTTGAACTTTGGTAAGTTACAACCATGCAATGTCACAGATGCAGGTGTCATCTTTATAGCAGAGTGTATACTGTGATTGTATGCCTCTATAATATTCTGCAACACATCGATGTACCTCTGTGTATTTTTGTGAGTGAAATATCGCCAAATTCGCTCCTTAATAGTTCGTATAAGTCTCTGCGGGATGGCAGCCTTTGTATCCGGACTGCGTGCCACTCTATGATTGATGTCATTGTCGCGCAAAACTTGCTGTGTCTCACGACCAAGGAATTCTTTACCCTTGTCTGTCTGAAGATACTTTGGTTTACGTCCATTGCTTCTCGACAGTACACGCAAGAAAGCCTCAGCGACATTTCTGGAGATTTTTTGCTTGATCGCTTCCAACCAGCTATATTTGCTGACAACATCGATGACACTCAAAATATAACTGTAGCCCTCGTTGTCAGTTTTCAAGGATCTCAAATCCATGAGATCAATCTCCCACAAGTCATCCAAATTTCGCACATTGTAACAACGTCGCGGAAATCGATGTCTGATCGGTCGATGTAGATTATACGCATCTTGACTGTCGAGCCACTCTACAACACCCTAACGATTAACTTTTTCTTTTTTATTACTCTTTTTACCGCTCTTATGCGTAGCTTGAAAACGTTTATCAATACCAGCGTATGCTGCCGGATGTGGAGGCGCGTAATAAATGTTCTCGAATCTTCTTTTTTCTCTACTCATCATGCAACGGTTGTTTATTCACTTTTTATTTTTTATTTTCGACCCCTTACGTTCTTTTTGTTGTTTTCTAATCCTCTTTTTCACAGATTCATCAACTTTGCTGCTACAACTACTACTATCTTTTGATTTCTTTTGTACTTTTTTCTTATTCCTCTTCAGTACTTTCTTAATTCTTGAAAAAAACTTTTCAAAGGTTATATTGCTCACCATGCAGCAGGCTGTCATCATAGCCAGTGTTCGCTCGTCTCCATCTGTTTCATCCCCGAGCTTTCGTGAAAATGCGTATTCAGCTAAAACTCGATCAGCCTTGTGCGGGTTGCTTTGTTTGTCACCGGAGACTAGATCATGCTGACGACACGTCTCATCCAATGGATTGATACCGACTTCACCACGTTCAATACGTTCCGGTAGTTTTGTACCTGGGCTGCAAAATCTATATCAGGGTACGTGCATTTCAAACGGTAGCAAATCGATCAATTCATCCAGTGCGCTATTTTTCACGTTCACTCGTTCTTGCTTGTTCTTCTTTTTCTTGTTCGGTGATTTCCATCTTCTGTCCTGGTCGAACCTCCCGCTCAATCGTAGCCATGCTGTAATTTCAGAACTGCCAGCAGCAACTTTTTTCCTCGACTGTTTTGCACTTCCCTGACCAGTTGCTGCTGCTACTGCGGCTGTTTTTTTCGAATAGACGACCAACGCTACTTGGTGATAATTTCTGGCGCCAGTGGCACCACCTGGTGGTAGTGGTATATTTCCAGACGGGATAGCCCGACCTACTGTACTGGCTACTATGGTATTCCAAACACGGTTATTAACGATGTATTTGCGTGGTATAAACGATTCTCGAAGAGTAACGGCAAATTGTGTATACCCAGGTAGCGGAGAACCATCTCTATTTCTCATAGCATCATTTACCAGGTCAATGATGTTAGCTCCGTGTATACGCACACCACCTATTGTCACGGTACCATTTGCATCCCAGGCGATAATCCCACTAACACGTAATTTACGCAATACTTGTCCAGCCTGTCGCCTGTACTTTGTAGGCACGCTCTCGGTGATTCTCGCATCAATCCGATCCTCTTCCTTGAGCTGCTGTGCCTCGTCATCATAATTGTCGTCGTTTTCATCATCATCATCATCATCATGGTTGTTGTTTTGCATTTGACGCCAACCTTTGTTATCTCTTTTCCCATTTTTTCTAATATTATCATAGTTATCGACATCCTTGAGTTGGAGATAACGCTGCAGCATATAACGATATTGTTTCCATTTTTCCCGCTCACTTTTGCAAGTAGATGAATTCAGTATGTTGTTCAGTTCAGCATCTAGTCTAGTCATGACGGTTTCGGGTGTTTGAACAGTCTTTAATATATTAGCAGCATTATTGCACCCGCTATTTGCTAGCACACTCTAGAGACGTTCAACATTCTCATGCGGCACAAGCACCATCTTTTTAGCGTGCTCCATGTCGTCTACTTACTAATGATACCAGCCAACAGTGTACCAATAATAGGAGCTAATAATGCTGGTAAGAAACCATCGCGTTGTACAATGATTTTTTTCTTTTTCGACAGGCTCACACAAGGTTCGGCTAACTTCCGCAGTGTTTTTGCATGCCTGCGTAAGCGTGATTTGCGAGACTTCTCCCGCGGCACGTTACCGATCAACACATTCAAAGCATACTCACAAATATGACGCACTAATTTCGAATCAGCCATTTGCAAAAGAGCCTTTCGCTGTTTATCGTCCAAATGGAACAGCGCTTTTAAAATGACAGCATTCTTACGCGCAATGAGATGTCGTCTCTTAGACACACCCATCACAAGGAGACGATTGGTACCAGATTCAACGTGTCGCCACTATTCATGTTTTTATTCCGTGACACATAGACATAATGCACTTCGTCGTCCGGAAAGATACAGGTGCGAAATCGGCAGTTGCACAGTGTAGTCTGTTTTAAATCCATCAGTAGGTATCCATATGGTCTCGATTTGGCGTACCAGTAAGCCTCTTGTAAAAATCATGGATCCTCCGGACACAGTTGACGCGACAGATATTGTATCTGAGATCTGTCTCGTAAATTTCTAAACACGACGATGTATTGAGCGTTTAGAGATATGTCCCGCTGTTCTCTATCCCGATGAAAGACGTTCTGTGTGATGAATATACTGAGAGCGACTGATGTTGGGAGGCCTTTGAGAAAATGTCGACTATACTTCCACTCAACGAAGATTCTCGCATAAAGTCGTCAATGATCACGAGTTTCGGTCTGGAATCACTGGTCGAGTCACTAGTCTGCGGTAAACTCTCGCGAAATTCCAGCTTCTTGCTTTGAAAATCCTTGTAGCTCTACTGCCACTCTGCGTAATAGATAATGACACGTTCGATTTGGGTATCGCACAGATGATCAAGATCCTTTAGGAACTTCTTAACAAATACCGTTTTACCACATCCTGTTGGACCGCACAGCATGGAGGTAAACGGATGTTTCCATCGCATATCCATACCTGCTACTGGCACATTCAAGTGACCAACACTTCAGTTTATCCCTCTCATATCGTAAGCGCAACCAGCCAATCAGGTTATGATGGGGTGATGTTCGACCAATCACCTTTAACGCAGCACAGTACGATCTATCATTACAACTCTTTAATTTTGTACTACTACTAAAAAGTTTTTCGGTTGCATGTATGAGAATTGGGTATAGTATACGAGTATAAGATTAATAAATTTAAAGACACAATGAAAGTTAAAAAAATACGTTTATTCAGAAAAAAATTAGAAGTACAAACATGTCGTTATTTAATAGACAATTTTTCGAGTTTTTTTAAAAGCACCGCTGTAATAATACTACTAGTTCTCTCAATCCTCATTCGAAAACGTTCTCGATCGCGGGCTATTTGTTCCCATTCTCCACGATGTGCTTTTTTATATGCATACATCCATATATACATTGACTAAGCTACTGATTTATCTTGAAATCGTACCCGCTGTTTCATATTTATATTTTTTATTCACAAAAGACTTACAGTGTACTAAACTCAATAGCGTTATTACCTTTATAATCTAAAAAAAGTTGTAATTTGTTGGCTTGATCACTCAGACTGTCAAGCAAGTTTGTATTTTTCGTCAGTGCAGAAGATACTCGAGAAGGAAGAAAAATTTGAAATTCTTCGTCGAGAACTGCAACAATCTTCGAGCCAAAACGTGTCTTGGCTTGTTTTAGTGCTCTCACCATGTGATGGCGGTCAACCTCCAGCTCGGATATCTTCTTCGTAGGAAGGTAGCCACCACCAGCAATCTTGTTCCGACCCTCTGAATCCATCTAAACATATAATGTACAACATCACTTCATTATTATTATTTGAATGATAATAATAATTGTAATTGATATACATACTTTTTTATTGAAATAGATGAAAAAGCCATGTACTTCCTCTTCAACGCTGTGTCGTATAGCTAGTTAAATACTGATGATTTGCAGAGACTGGTGATTTGCAGAGTGAACGCGCTGGCTTAAATATAGATGCCCTCACGACTAGAGCCATCGTTGCCACCACCACCACCTCCACCACCACCACCACCACCACCACCACCACCACCAATCTCGTCAGTCCAAACAACCAATTAGCTTTTAAGGCAACAGACCGTATTCAATCAACTTGATGCTGATGTGTTCTGTCCAATCAGTACTATGATGAAGCTGTGTATCCAATAAACAGCTTCTTTTGTAGCGCTATCTGTTTATGGGGAGGGGTGGAGTTTACTACATGTCACTGTATGGCTTCAGTTGTCGCTCGGGTCGTTCTTATAACCATACGGATAACTTTTATCTAACCTTACAAATCTTCGTTTGCCATAGACAGGTTTGCATGTTTTGGACTCATTCTGAGTTATCACATCGTGGAACAGCGTTCTACGTATAGAACGATTCGTCAGAACTATTTCCATATCCGGAAAGGTGATCATCTCTCGAATCGTATAAAAATTTACTAATTGACTATTTGTGTAGTTCAGACGAATTCCTTTTACCTTGCACGCATACTCCTCTTCGCCGTTTGGTTTCCTACATTTGTACGCATAAAATTTTGGCCCACCCGAGAGAAAGCTCGTGATGTATGTACCAGGACCCTTATCGGCTAACTCATCCGTCTACCCAATGACGTGCCAATTAGTAATTCGTCCTCACCGCTTTCCCCTTTGCTAGCATAAAATACTGAATCAGTGTCGTAATAAAAGGCTCGAGGCCCCAAAGCATGTAGATATTCGAATAGTTTGAGACGTGCTTGTGCCGTTGTAAAAGCAGCGAGGACCACGTTTGTCATTGAAGATGAGAGCGAAGGTGTCAGATCCTCGTCTCTGTAGCACCAATTAACGTAGAGGATCTCGTCATTGACAGGTAAGATGCCGTTAACCTCCACCTCTGCACTGGTAAGTAAATTTATCGAAGTCTCTCGATTGTTTACAACAAGTGTTTTTGTTAAGTTCTCGCGTTGACCAAACTTTCCCCGCAGAGAATTTAGACAGAGTTTTGCCACAGATCGTAAACCAGCATTCAAACGTATGTCATCTTTATTTAATATTATACCTTCATTGCGTTCCTGTTCTTTGACATAGTGGTTTTCCTCTGTGGTGCAATCTGGTGGATATCCCGACGCTGCAACCTTTTTAGTAAAAAACTCGTTGATATATCCGGCAAAAATACCACCTTTCCGTTCTTCATGATTATACTGTGTCATCTCGTATTGCCAAATTTCATAAACAGACTTGACAACGTAACCCAATGTCACAGCCACTTTCACTTCCTCCGACACTCAAGTTCCTCGCAATACACGCTCTTCAGGATCTTCATGAGGACAATCATCTTCTATCAATTGTTCGCAATATGTTCGACATAATGGGAATACCAATTTACCGTGCATCTTTACTGGTAACAAAGGGTGATATAAATTTTGCGGTGGTAGTATATTGAATGTAATCAACCCATTTACTTGTCAAATATCATTGTGGATACCTATCAACTGTACACACTCCTCTTGGTCGACATAAATTTTTGGATGACCAACAGGATACTTGCCGTACTTACAGATGAACGGATAGAGGGAACACACATCGACATAGTTGATCTTCTCTTGACCCTCTCAATCAAACAGCTTAACGGTGTTACCTGTGCGTACACCGCAAAATGCATCTCGGAGATCAAGCGGTTTCGTACGTTCGCCGAATTTTCACGAATGAAGCGACAGAGTTCTTCATTTTGTGAGATCTCGTTCTTAAACTGAGACTCCCATTTTTCAATCAAATGATAATTAGCTGAGCTCAATCTATCACTAATTCCCAATGTCCTCTCGTATCTGCATCCATAGCTTCACCACTCGCCAATTTTGTATCTCTATTTATTCTATAGCATCCATGCCAGAAACATCCGTGAAACTGAAGCACTATACCGCGGTGGTTCTCTTCGTCTCGCGGTGCACTATAACCATCAACCATGATATTTTCTGGCAACCTTCTTCCCTGACCATGTCCCGCATGTTCAATGTGTCGGTGAATAACTCGTTGCTCCATCCAAGCGAGCCAGTGTATAGCAGCTTTAGACTGATTATCTGTCATTCTGTAACCACAAGGTGGTATAATACCAATTTGATCCTTTTTCAAGAATGTCTTTCTGAATACACGCATGCAAGAAGAGGCTATGGTTGTACCTTCGATGAAAGGATCGACAGCAAATTTCATAAATGTTTTGCGGAAAGCTAAGCATGCCAATCTCAGAATGGCCACATCCTGTTTACAGTATTTTAGAATTTCTGCCTGGAAATGGAACACGTACCCATCTTGCACTGTTCGTATCGTAACATTGTAAAAATTTCTCTCGTTCCTTGATACTCATCGTATCTGGGGCATACGAATCGAGAGGTGGCAGAGGATCTTCGTAAGTTTGGTTTTCCATAGTGCTAAATAAATGTGGAAAAACACCTTTCTCCACTTCGAGTAACCCGTAAGCTTTAGGTAAGCTACTGAGAGGCATGTGAAAATAATTCAAACTGTCAATAAACTTTGTCCGTAGAACCTCCATTAAAATTATTTTTGATCCATTCATGACTACCGTTGGTACAACTCGATCTTGATTGAATTTTTCCACAATATATTGCGACGGGGCAACAGCGTCAGCTGTGTCCCCGACGCCATGACCGGGAAAGCCAGACACTCACACACACATATACGCGCAGAGAGGCCAATCCGGTGGCTGATGGCTGAGTAGCAGCCAATACGCAGGACACTAGACACACACACTCGCGAAGGCCCGGTCGCGAGACACTGCGAGGCTGAACACGCCTCCTGACCACGGCGACGGCCGGGAGGTGGAACGCGCGAGGGAGATGTGACGAGAGCGACCGCGTGGCGCAGAATAGAATAGAATAGAATAGAATAAAAATTTATTTTGCACAAGTCAAAAACATTTTGTACATATCACAGTCATATCGTAGTCAATATACATTTCGTCGATATGACTTTACAATGCGCAACCTTTATTCATCGTCAACTCGGTACATATAACGGCGTATTGCTGTCCTAAAACTACTAAGCGACGGAAGACTTCTCGATTCGCGCGGTAGCGAATTCCAAAGTCGTGCACCCTGGGAACTGAAAGACTTCATCCCAGCCTCAGTACGCGAATTTGGGACTACGAGTTCTTTGGGGTCCCTGCTCGAGGTCCTAGACTGGTTTCTCTCAAAAAGAGCAGCAAGATATGGAGGCTGCCTCATAACTATAGCCTTGTACAGCATGACCGTGGCAAAATACTCTCTCCTCTCTCGAACCGTTATCCATCCCAATTTCTTTCTGTACGGGGAACTATGCTCGTCCTTCCTAACACCACAGATATACCTTATACAAGAATTCTGCAGCCTCTGAAGTCGAGACTCAAGCTCCCCTGAGATATCCATATAAACAAGAGAGCAATAATCCAGATGAGAGATTACAAGAGCACTAGCTAACCGCTTACGAAGCGCCTCCGTTGTGCAGGATCTGAAAGATCTGAGACCATATAAAGCCCTATTTACTTTACGACCAACTGCATCAACCTGCGGCTTCCACGTCATTTTCGAGTCCATCACAACACCAAGGTTAGTCACAACATCAACAAATGGAACGAAAACGCCACTTTCAACCTCAATGCCGGGCAGCTCTAGACTTTGTATTTTATTAATGTTATATTCCGAACCAAATATCACAGCTTTTGTCTTGCTAACGTTGAGGCGAAGCGCATTCTCGGTCGCCCACGCCGACACAGCTCTCGCCACCATCGACAAACGATGCACACCCTCCACAAGATTGTCTCTAGCTACCTGAGTATATGTTTGGAGGTCATCCGCATAAAGCAAGTGCCTAACACCGTCTGATAGTGAACCCTCAGGCCCCTGAAAATTGGCCAAAACATCCTGAAGATCATTTATGTACAAACTGAAAAGCAGAGGTCCCAACACCGAGCCCTG
This sequence comes from Muscidifurax raptorellus, assembly GCA_020010945.3. Classification (NCBI taxonomy): domain Eukaryota; kingdom Metazoa; phylum Arthropoda; class Insecta; order Hymenoptera; family Pteromalidae; genus Muscidifurax; species Muscidifurax raptorellus. The sequence goes on from JAHUUD020000100.1 coordinate 222,091, forward strand.
TGGTACTCCAAGATTGGTAGTGAGCCAATCTGACTCGCCGTTAGTTTTTGTAACTACTCGATGGTTACGTCCTGTGATATACGATCCAATCCACAGAACCACCGACTTAGAGAACCCTAACCTAATCAGCTTGCTAAGGAGTTTAGAGGGAGAAATGGTGTCAAACACCTTGCTAAAATCAAACAGCAGAAGAATAGTCAGTAGCTGCTTCTTGCTGTTAATGCCCGCTCTGATATCCTCCGTCAAGCTTAGAAGCGCCGTCTGCGTGCTATGGAACGGGCGAAAGAAGCTTCTTCGATTCGATGTATTCCGAGATCTGATCGTGAACGATCTTCTCAAGTACCTTGGCGAGGAAACACAGCAGAGCAATTGGACGGAAGTCCGAGGCAGTAGATGGAATTGCTCTTTTCTTCAGAGGAACCAGATGCGCCCTCTTCCATGCCGCAGGAAAAACTCCCTTTGACAGAGAAAGGTTAAAAATTGTAACCAGATGATGACCCAAAACCGAAAGAGACTTTGCAATGATATCCTGAGGAATACCGTCTACCCCTTTCGCCTGTGATGTAAAATGTGCAACAGCCAGAACAACATCAGAAAACGTTACATCACGAAACTTAAAACCATCTTCACTGGCCGTTGCAAGGACAGCATGCAAGTCCTCCTCACGCTCTGACTGAGAAATGGAAACACCCGCAAAATGAGTATTTAATTCATCAGGTGAAAAGCCATGTAATTCCTCTCTAGTCCTACTTAACAGCCCAAGATTGCGGAGCTCATTCCAGATGTTTTTATCGCCATCCAAGGCCTCCGAGATTTTATTCTGAATGAAGACATCCCGCGCCTCTGCCGTGCGTAGCTCAGCCTCCGCAGCGAGCGACTGAAACTCAGTCCACAGGCGATTGTCACGCGTACGACGAAACCGACGTCTAACAGCATCACGTCGATTATACAGTTCTTGAAGCTCGACGTTGATCCATGGCGAGAGACCCTTCTTCTTTGGTTTAAACTGCTTTAAGGGCGCAAGTTCATCAATAGCAGCTGCGACATTTCGGCTGAGAGATTCAAGCTTCTTGTCTAATGTCTCAGCAGGACAGAGGACAGTTGACCAGTCAAGTGTCTCAAGGAGAGAAAGAAGCTCACCCTGCCTAACAGATTTAAAATCTCTGAAATAAAAGAAGCTCAAAGTAGGAGGTGACGACCTAGGAGCAGGGATGGTTAGGTCAATGATGTTGTGCCTGCTCGAAAAGGTCGCCATCAAGTTATTCCTATCCAGAACTGTCTCACCCTCATCAACAAACATCACATCTATCCAGGTGTGAGAATCCGCAACATGGTGAGTCGGGCCATGATCAACAAGCTGAAGATTCAGCTCACAAGATAGCTCTCTGATGAAATTTGCATCCTGGGACGCCGACAACATATTTGCGTTCAGATCTCCCATTATTATGCGATGATCAAAGTCAACCGCATGTAGTCTTAAGTTATCGAGAAGGTCTGAATTCTCAGTGAAAGAGACACCCGGTGGTCTGTAAATTACAGCAACAAAAACAGGGGGTAATTGGCCCCTCTGTACTGTACACATGAGATATTCAGGAATTCCCGGTTTGCCAACATCTGTCATTGTTGAGGATGAACACAACAGAGTAGCCTTGTAACTATTATGGATATAAAGAGCCACTCCACCCCCCTGGGTATTCCTATCCTGTCGAAGAACCGAGTATCCATCAACCTGCGTAAACACATCATCAACATTTAGCCCGAAACGCGATTCAGCCACACCAAACAAGTGATAGAAGGGACGAGCACCTACAATGAATTGGCGAAACATTTCCATATGTTTATTCAAGGACGTTGCATTTAAGAAACCAGCCCTCAATCCCTCGAGCTCAGTCCCCTCAGCCTTTTCTCCGTCTAGTCAAACATTATTAGCCGTATCCCGCGCTTTGTCACACGAAGATACTGCATCGTTCGCAGAAATACAGTTTTGTACTGCTGTCACTATATTTACAGGGTTAATGGCGCGAGTTGCGCTGTCATAAGACGCAGCAATTGCGTGCAAGTCAGCAGCTGTCTTAAACGCGTGAGCAATATCCCCGTCTCGTCTTTTTACCATAAAACGACCGCCTCTGTGCCAAACATATTTAAAGCCTAGTCCACGAGCCAAGCTTTTGAAACTTCTAAATTGAAGAAAAAGTTCCTTCTGTAATAATTCATTTATAAAAATTTTTCTATGAATTAGGCCATTACTAGTTTCCTGGTCCAAAGACGAGACGTTAATATGTCTAGTATTTAGGCCGGTGAAACGATGCTTCGCACGCATGATGTCTCCCATCAACAACCGATTTGATAAGCGAACTATCCACGGCGACAATCGTTCAGCCTTCTGTGCTGTGCACACACTTTCCGACCGGAGCAAACGCGTAGAGACGATATCGGCCCTTGCGACCGATGGCAAGATGGTGCTGAGAACAGCATGGGCCACATCACCACGCTTATCCTCCGCACCATCGAATATGTTAGAAACTATAATTTCAGCAGAGTTCTCATCACCATACAGCCGAACCGTCAAAGGACCGCTTGAAGGATTGCAACCCTCCTTTTTTCGGTTTCTACCTCGCAATCGACGGCGACTTTTACAAATTTTGAAGTCGCCTAGAGAAACGTCATTATCCGCAGAGGCGCCTGCGACATTACTAGAATTTTTTGAAATAGTATCTCCGACGGCAGCGCCCGCACTATAAGCAGAGGTATCCAAGCTCCTGAGTGATACGAATACTTGGGAGACATCAGTACAACGAACACCTATGTCCTCTGTAGTGCCACCATGATCCGAGCTGGATCTGTCCTCACTGCACTTTGATGCTGTGATATCAACAATCTTTTCAATTTTTTGCATTAAGTTATTTAATTGTTCCTTGAGCACTCTATTTTCCTGAAGCAAGAGCAGGCGATCATTATGCAAACCATCAACCTTAGTATTTTGATCGATTATTATTTTTTCAAGTGACGACACTTTATCTACTAGAGTGTCAATAATACACGATTTCTCAACCGCTGGGGCCGGCCCCTGATTAGCAGTACTAAGTTTTCTCTCCACAAGAGATCTAAGATCACCCATTGCCGTCTCAAATAAACCAAATTGTGATGTAAACAGATCCAGCATGGTCGGTGGCAAATTGCAAAAACGTAGCGCGCTTAATTCTATCAACGAATCTCCGGCTACCTGTTTCCTATCGCAGTTAGGTTTCTTGGAGGCAACAGCTGGCGTTGAGGCTGTAAGGTTGTCCTTAAGGGATACCTCAGCACTTGTAACATCATTGTTCATATTATCGATGTTATTAACAGTGCTGTTAATGTTTATACTGCTGGAGTTGCAATCGATAACAGCGTTATTATCAACTTCATTATTATTACTATTACAACTGTTATTACTATTATTATTGCTTTTAAAAGACATAGCATTATCTTTAACTTTAATTTTTGCATTATTATTATTACTACCACTGTTGCAACCAATAGGAGTATTTTTTGTTTTACTCCCATTAGCAGTCGGTGGTATTTTATTACTGCTACGATTTGTGTTATTGTTACTATTGTTATTATTAATTTTAACATTAACAGTCTTTTTCAACGCCAAGCCCTTACTTCCTGTTTTATTTATTTTATTAATATTATTATTTATACTAATACTGCCATTACTAACCTTTTTATTATTAATGTTATTGTTATCGCCGTTGTTACTACTATTACTGTTATTATTATTGTTATTATTAATAATATGACTCTTATTTGCTTGAATGACGCGCGCGCACCGCTCTCGCGCAACAGCCGACTAGGCACGCGGTGGGGAGCCGCGCGCGAGAGAGAGATAAGGTGCGCTCGCCTCGCTGCACGCTACAGCGGGTGAGTGCGACTGGCGCGCGTTACCAGCGGTAAGCTGCTGGTCTCGTGACGAGCTCCGGCGGGCGCAATCGATCTTAAAGGGGAAATCGATTCTCCCGCGTTTGCTCGTCGCGACGACGGTGCGCGGACGATCGGCGCAGCACCACCAGCGAGGAGGGCGCGTGTGAGAGGTCCTGTGGCCTTGCCGAGGTGATTTGATGGGGCGAAAATCCCCACAGCTCACTTCTTCAGCAGCAGCCGCCCAGGATAATCACCTAGAATTTCCCAGACGACTGCGACTTAGGAGAGGAGCCATTTTGGAGCGAGGCGAGAGAGAGCAGTGAGAGATAGCGCGAAAGGTTGAGAGAGAGAGAGAGCGAGACGCCAGAATAAGTCTACACGAGACTAAAGCTTCGAGGTGAGCAAGCCACTAATATTATCACCGCGAGTTTTCGCGTATGTTATCGTTAGATTCACCGCGACTCCTGAAAATCCTTGGTGATAGTCCTGAGCAGCGACGTGGCGTGGTTAGTCCGCCGCTGCTTTTCCTTCCTTTACCTTATCGTGCGACGAGCAGATTTTCTTGCTCACGTCGGGAAGACGACGCGGCCTAGAGCCCGTCAACCTCGTTGCGCCGAGTTATTTCGAGTGTGCTGTCCTGTGTAAGTTGTGAGATATCGCGCCGCGCGGATTTCGCGAGTAACCGTAGAGTCGGCGTCGCGCAGCGAATACCTGGGTGGATTTTCGCGATTTCAGGCGCGGTTTGCGGCAGGAGATTGCAGATCGTGGTCGCAGAGTCGAGTCGAGCGACCGGGTCTCGCGTCGCTCTCGCGTTTTTCAGGTCACAGCACGAAGCAGACTGGAGCAGCAGGGAGACGGCTAAAGTCCGTGCTCCCCGTCATAATAATAAATTGAATAAATTGTTTATAATACATATATTTTTGTCTATTTAATTACAATCCGACAGATCCTCGCAGACAATTCCCAAACCGTCCCTCCCGGGATTGAAGAGTCCTGAGGGAGAAGTTGAATAGTTTGCTGATTTGGGAGGCTTACGCCTTAAAATATTCTCCTGAATAATCCCAACATCACAATATTTAAATATGAATTGTGCGTCGAATCCCTGTGAATTATGGGCTATGAATATGACCTGCTGAAATCGCTTTCTTGGTGCTAATGCGAGATCAACGAGCTGTTTTATCGGTTCATGATTGAACACATATTTATGTATACCACACATCCTACATTAGCCAGGGTTAAAATCAATTTTTTATAATAATTCAAGAAATGTAAAAATTGTAAATTGAAAAGAAGCAGTAAGAAAGAGAGAGCTCGATTACAGTGCCCGAGATTGACGTTCCCCATGTTTGAGTTTATCGCTGAAACCTGATATCCTACCAAATTCAGGAAAAAAAGTCGTGAATTTTGAAAAAAAATTTTTTTCAACTGCAATTGATAGAACGCATCAAGATACGTCTACAGTCAAAAAATCGTCGCTGTAGGTCAAAATTGAATTTTTGAAAATTAGGTAAAAACTGAAATTTAGCGATATCTCCGTAAATATCGGAGATATCTCTTACGAGAAGCGGTTATAGGGTTATAATACCCATAGCCATTGTTAAAATGAAGTTTGAATCATTATTTAAACAATATTATATAGACAAAGCTTGACCCATGTGCATTTATTTTTTTGGAGAATAATGACTCATGCAGCTGCATGGTTATACTAGACACACGTGAGGATGTCATGGGTCTCAAACCGTGTCGTTGCCGAATTTCTTTTTGTTTTTAATATTCAAAGAATAAAGTATGAGTATGATAATGCAGCTGCGATGTTATAGCGAGAAAAAACATGACTAAGAAGATGCAGCTGCACAGTACGGTTTCTAATGCACGTGCAAATGTCTTGGGAGCTGGTCAAAGACTTTGCTTCAGAATTTTGAAGCATCAACAAAAAGAGGATGAGTAAGATGTGAGTGTCGCAATATCACACCTCTGGAAGAGAGAGCACCCATCAGTAATGGTTTAACTCTCGCCGGGGGTAATTACAATGCGCGACTGTATATACGAATTTACTGAGGGGCCCTGAGGGGAATTTACTGATCAGCCATAGTGACAGGTGCTATCTATGCAACATTAATTATCATCGCCAGGGTAAAAATCAGCGTGTGTGCTGGTTGTGTAGTATTAGCGACTCTGATTTCGCCGATTCTCACACCGACGAGCACACCACCTCACGCTCTCCTCTCTAAACAAGGCAGCTTCCCGATGTGCTTCGTATACGATTAATAGCTCCGTCGTCGTCGTCGTGACTCATGTACATTTCCGAGAATGCACGTGTCGCCTTCGCTACCGTCGCCGCTGATGAGTCATCAGGGTGCGCAGTGAGGATGATGCGCTGCACTGTCAGTTGCGAATATGCTCTCGTCGCGTAACGACGACGACGGCGACGACGATGAGCGCCGTGGTCATTTTTCTTGTTTTTTTTCTGAATCCTAAGTGCAGCAGAAGGAGACAACAGCAGCATACCGGTGACAGGGGTGGCGGTAGTAGTGGTGGTGGGGGAATAACGTCTCTCTACCTCCATATGGAGTTCAGCAGTGTGGATTTCGTCCCCCATTTCTTCGCAATTTTAATGTACATTTAATAGGCTATCGAAATAACTTTTCCACAGTTTTAGCTGTTCGTTTTCGCTTGTTACGAGGTTTCCGGCCTCATCCTTCATCAACTGCGACCTACTCTGAAAACCTTTTCTCATGGCGTTTATTCATGCACGGGTTATTTTCCTTACTATTTGTTTCTATCATGTCATCGCTCGCACCTCACAAAGGACTTTGGCACATAATGAGTATTAATACCTTTGCACCTTTTCTCATCGCTCTTACTTGGTGATAAAATTTTTTTTTGCTGTGCTCTTTCTTTCGACACTAATGTATTTTAGCAACAACATTTTATTTTTTTTTGTTGTTGTTAATGGAATTAGTTTATAAAAATTTTTTTTTAATGGAATTGGGTTTAAAATTTTTTTTTTAAGAGAATTAGTCTATAAAAATTTTTTTTTGCTTTTTTTTTTGCCTTGCTTGGTTACTTGAAGGAATTATTTTTTTTCTCTATATTAGTAAATGGTAGTAGATTAAATTTAAATAATAATAGAGAAAGAAAGGGAGCTAGTAATAGTAAGCAGCGTTAAATGAGCAAGAGTGAGCTAACGCCCCAATAAGCCTATTTCGTAAGATAATGTCGCGTTACCAGATCGAGGAATTTAGCTTTAAGCTGCAGGAAAATTTAGAAAAGAAGAAAGTATCGGAACTTAAGGAAGACCTAAAAGAAAGGCAATTAACGCAAAGAGGAACAAAGGCAGAGTGCATTGACCGTTTAATTCGATACGAATTAATTAAGAAATTCGGCAAGAAAGCAGCCCATTGGGATTCGGAAAGCGAAATCGACACAGCTTCGCAACAAGAAGAGAATTTGGATGTTGAGGAGAGTGAGACGTCATCAGCTGGCGAAAGCGTAATAGAGTCGGTTAAAGAGATTAGTCCACAAGTCACAGACGCATCGGACAAGATGAGTGAGAATTCGACGAACCCAAGTGCTAGCAAATTCAACTTCGACAGTCTTTCAGCGTTGATAGACCAAACCAACCGCGATACGTCACTACCAGACGGAAGAGTACCCGTTGCATCGACTCCAGCGACACTAGAGGGAAAAACGGCACAACCAATATCATTATTAAGGGAAGGTGCTACCGCGACTGGAACAATACCGCGATCGAAGGAGACTATCGGATTGGATCAGCAAATTAGGGATAGCAATTACAACGCAGCGTCAAGTGGAACGAGACTGCCTACCTCCAATACAGAATCGCATCACTCTCACTCGAAGCTAGCAGATGACCCAGCACATAGGACAAATACTACAAGAAGCCAAGACCAACATAACCCTACCCAACTCCTATTTAACCAAACCCCATACCCCACATCGAATCCTACCACCCAAACCCAACCACCCCAATTGAATCAATTCCCGCAATCAAATCAAGTTCCCCAGTACAACCAGTTTCAACATACAACTCAATTTCCCCAAACGAACTATTCATCGCAGCCTAACAGCTTCTCGCAAGCGAATCAATTCTCGCAAATGGGAAGTTCGACTAGAGAAGAGATCAACATGTCGAACTTAGGAAATAACATGCCACAAAATTATAATTGGTTACCGAACATGTACCAGTGGCAGTACATGAACCCATTTTTATCGGGATTCCCAAACCCGTATTTTGCAACGCCACAAGGTCAAATGCTGCCGTGGATAAATAACCCCCACAATACGAGCCAGCAAATACCAAATTCGAACGCCAACAATTCTGCAGTAAACTCAAGTTATGCAGTGATAGATACAACCTACCAGAGGGAACAACGAGCTGCAGACTTAATACAGAAGCACGTCAAACCATTCTCAGGGAATCAAGAGGATGATTTAGAAGAATTTATTAGAAGCTTAAGAGACTGCAGAGATGGATTGAAGATATCAGATAAGGATATTTTGCAGCATGTGACGTTACTGTTAAAAGATGAAGCACTGTATTGGGCTAGAGCCCAAAAATTCAATTGGAATACAGTAGAAGAATTACTAACAGGCTTGGTTCGCAAATACAGAAAGTTAGATTATCAAATTAGATTAGAAGATGATATTGTATATAGAACACAAGGACCTCAAGAACCACTCTGGTCATGTATAACAATTATGAGAGAATTAATGGGTTGTTGTATACCCGAATGGCCACTGGAAAAACAACTAGATCGAGTACATAGGAATTCGAATGTGAAATACGTAAAAATAGAAAGAGTAGACTTCGACTCGTTTGAAAAATTAGAAGCAATAGGAAATAAGATTGAAATACGAGAAACAAGGAAAAGTTTGTATCGTCCCCCACCACCCCCCGAAAAGTCCCTATGTCCCCAATTAGCTTACAAGAGCCCAAAAGAGAAGAAAAATCGAGTAGCTGCAATAATACATCCTATAGATAACGAATCTTCAGATGAAGAAATAGACCAGCGAGTAGCAGCCATGAATAATTACACTAGTAAGAGACCGAATGGAGCAGGAACTTATGTCAATAATAAACGTGACAACAATAACAATAATAGTAACAAAAACAATCAGTCGATCGCCAATCCAAAACAAGGAAATCAACCTAGAAAAACACAAGATACAGATAGAAAAACTGTTAATAAAACAGAAGAAGAGGTAAAGAAGAAATACCCATGTTGGGTTTGTAAAGAAACAAGCCATTGGGCGGCTGATTGTCCTCAAAAGAGAGGAAAAATTTGTTATCGATGTGGCAAAGTCAATGTCACGATCCGTACGTGTCCCAAATGCTCCAAGGAGTCGGGAAACGCACAGGGAGGAAGACCATAAGGGCTAGGTTAACCTCCAAACACTCGAAGGCCCAGGTGCAGGAGACGGGGCCAACAATCGTCAAAAACTCGAAACCACCTAGTAAATTGATAAATGCTGGATATGATGAGAACGTAGAAATACCAGCAGGCCCGGTTGGCACAGTAGACAACAGACTGTACCTAAATATCGAGATCGCAGGCAAAATGTTCCCAGCATTAGTAGATCCAGGAGCAGTCGGCTCATTTATTGGTGAAAAAGCTGTCAAAGAATTAGGAGCTGAAATACTCAGTGAAGATGGCTATATGGTAATGGCTAATGGAGCTATAGAACAAATCCTTGGTTCAGTAAAAATAAATTTTAAATTGGAAAATAGCGAAATTACGACACTCATACGAGTACCGAAAAACCTGGATTACGACTTCGTATTAGGAATGGATGTGCTGCCAAAATTGAAATTGAAAATCGACTTAGAAAATCGAACGTGGCACACTGATAACGGAATAGTAAGAAAATTTTATCCGAAAAATCAAGACCCAGGCTGTATAGTAGCAAATGCTGCTATAGGTGGAGTAATTTCGGAAATATCGAAGAACCAGAGGAAAAAACTCGAACAGATTATTTTCGATTTAACAATACCCCCTCAAAAGCCCAGCCCTCACGCAAACCTAACCCCCCATGTAATTGAACTTCTAAATTATCGCCCCATAAAACAAAGAATGCGCCCTATCTCCCAAATTATTAGCAAAAGTCCATGCAGAAATTGATAGAATGTTAGCTGAAGGGATAATCGAACCGTGTGAAAGCGCCTGGAGCAGCTGTCCAGTAATAGTACCAAAAGCTGACGGAGGAATAAGGTTTTGCATAGATTATAGAGCCCTCAATGGCGTGACAAAGAAGAATGCATACCCGTTACCATTAATGGATACGCTGCTAGGAAATCTGCGAAATTGTAAATACCTATCGAAAATAGACTTGAGTCACGCATATCATCAAATACCCTTGGACAAAAACAGCAGACAATACACAGCTTTCGCAGTCCCTGGAAAAGGATTATTTCAGTTCTGCAGACTACCCTACGGCTTATCAAATGCCCCAGCCACATTTCAGGCAGCAATGGATAAATTATTTACGGCGGAATTGCAACCCCATGTATTTGTTTACATGGATGACATCATCATAGCAACAGACACATTCGGAAAACACCTGAAATATTTAAAAATTGTGTTGTAGAAGCTAAAGGAAGCAAACTTAGAATTGAATCGAGAAAAATCGGAATTTTGCTGCCCTGAAGTTAAATACCTTGGATATGTGATAAATCGCCAAGGATTGAACACCGACCCCGACAAAATTGCCCCAATCCTCAATTACCCCCCTCCTCGTAATCTAAAGAAGCTCAGGAGATTCCTTGGAATGATCGGATGGTATGCCCGATTTATAAAAGACCTAGCACTCGTAAAAACCCCCCTAACTGAGTTGCTGAAGAAAAATGCCCCGTGGAAATGGGAAGAAGATCAACAAAAAGCATTTGAAACATTGTTGATTCTTCTGACCGAAGCCCCAGTACTGGCTCGACCAGATTATACTAAGCCTTTCTGTCTCCAGACAGATGCAAGTAGTTTCGCTTTGGGAGCTGTATTAACACAGACAATTGAAGGAGAAGAACACCCTATAGCCTACGCAAGTCGATCACTCACGAAGGCTGAAAGGAACTACACTGTGACGGAAAAAGAATGCTTAGCAGTACTGTGGGCAGTCGAAAAATTTAGAGGTTGTGTGCTAGGTGAAGAATTCACAGTCATAACAGACCATAGTAGTCTGAGGTGGCTACACAACCTGAAAGACCCAGCTGGAAGATTAGCCAGATGGGCGACAGCACTACAGGGTTATAATATGAAAATAGAGCATCGTAAAGGAGCTCTTCATAAAGTACCCGACGCGCTGTCTCGTATGTTCGAAGAGGAAATTTGCTGTATAGCAGCCTCAGGGATGATCGAAGAGGATAGCTGGTATGCTAAGCGTAAAGCAGCAGTGATGAAGAAGCCAGACAAATATCCCCATTGGAAAGTACAGAATAACTTATTGTACAAACATATCCCAAACACTCGTATAGATAAAATAATACCAGACCTAGATAGCTGGAAATTAGTAATACCAGAGCGCGATCGCGAGCGAGCTCTGTTCGAATGTCATAACACTCCTCAATCAGGTCACATGGGGACCGCTAAAACCTTCAACCGTCTCATACAGTCATATGTTTGGCCGAAAATGAGGAAGGATGTGGAGCGTTATGTCAAACAATGCCCAGATTGCCAGATGTGCAAAGTTCCCCAACAATCGCCAACGGGACTTATGGGCCATCGAAAAATAGAAGGACCTTGGACGAATGTAGCAGCAGATATAATGGGTCCACTACCGAAAAGTAAAGGACAATGTCGCTACATCTTAGTATTCCAAGACCTCTTTACAAAATTCGTCGAAATTAAAGCACTTCGTAAAGCAACAGCAAAAAGCATCATTAAGGCTTTCGAAGAATTAGTAATCTTCCGATGGGGATGTCCAAAATATTTCATTACCGATAATGGTACTGAATTTTCGAATAAACTCGTAACAGCACATATGGTGGACCTAGGAATAATTCAAACCACCATTGCTCCTCATCACGCGCAGGCAAACCCAGTCGAGCGTTGTAACAGGACAATTAAACAAATGCTGAGTATCTTTGTGAAAAATGACCACTCGAATTGGGACATCCACCTCAATGAATTCGCCTTTGCAATGAATACGGCGGTTCAAGCATCGACACTTATGACCCCCGCGTTCTTGAATTTCGGAAGAAACCCCCGCCAACCCAAACTACTCACCCAAACACCACCACAAACCTCAGACTCCTCAAATCCTGTAACGTGGGCAGAAAGGGTTGCGAGACTGTCAATGATCCATGATATCGTTCAAAAAAATCTGAAATTAGCCAATGAGAAACAAGCTCGTTACTATAATAAAAATAGACGGGATCTCAAGCTAAAAGTAGGAGATCTCGTCCTTCGGAGAAATCGGGTTTTGTCATCAGGTGCTGATAACTTTGCTGCTAAATTAGCGCCAAAATTCACAGGACCTTGTCGAATAATCGAAGTGTTATCACCAGTCGTATATTTGCTTGAGGACATTGACAGTGAGAAAAGAATAAAAGTTCATGTATGTGACTTGAAACCCTATTATCCACCCACTAATAATAGTTTTTCGAAAACAGCTACATCTCATCACGCAGCGGAGAGGGATGGAGACCCAAGGCAAGGGAAGGGCCAAGAACATCCGAGCCAGGAGGTTCGGCTGGGCGGAGCAGGAGCTCGACCGCCAACTCGAAGAGGTCAAGGCATGGGGAAAGTTAGAGCGACCTCGAAGCCTTACGACCTTCGGCCGAGGAAGGGGCAGGGGAAAGCCACCCCACAGCCCACCTAGACGCCCAGGACAACGGCTCGTCGACTTCGAAGAGGATCCAGCCCCCGGTACCGCCGATATCCCTCCGCCACCTAGGTCAGCGTCGCCGCGGGAGGAGTATATTTTTGACCCGATTAGCGGTCGATACAATTTATTGCCGCGAGCCGCCCCTAAAAAGGGCCTATGTCCCTTTTCGCCCTGTAACGATCCGGTGGCCTTCCACGCGCCGTTTTCAGGGGATACCTCACTCGGGAGGCAAAGACGTAGGGAACGACAAGGCGATACTAGATCCCCGAAGCAGTCCCCTATAAGGATCCCCCCCTGCCCAATACCCAAACCAAAGCCCCCCACCTACCTAAACCCGATTCGTAGACCCCGTAAGCTGGTAAATCCCACACCCCCCATAGTCAAGGTAGTTAATGGTAAAAAGGGTGAACAGATCCGAGTCCACCGAGGCGACGAGATCACGTTCGTCAAGGACTCTCATACCCAGACCAGGGAGGTGAGTCCATTAGCGCGGGAAGGCCGTGTGGGAGAAACCCCACAAGGCATAGCTGCAGGGCCAATTAGGTTCATACCTGGTGGAACACCAGCAGCCCCTGCAGCCTTACAAAGTATCCCTGCACTGATGGATCTCAAAATCCCTCGGCCTGGAGCGTCTACTACCGCCAAACCCGTCCCCGTGCATTCCCCTATACAATCCCCGAAAACTAGCAAAACCCAGAGTGCAGCCGCGACTCAAACCCTAATACCACCACTTATGGGTCTACGAATTGGAAAGCCACCCATCCTGACCCAAACTGGGGAAGGCAACTGTTGGAACTGCGGAGGAACAGACCATCGGTACTCGCGTTGCACACAACCGAAGTCTCGGTTCTGTTACAAGTGTGGCCAGCGTGGATCCGATACCAGAACGTGCTCAAGATGTTCCACATCTCCCCCAACTCCACGGACGGGAGAGGATGGAACAGCGTTAAGGATACGTCCAGAATCTCGGCAATCTAGATCATCGTGTAGTACCCAACCACCGGCATCAACGCATGCAATTTACGGCCAACATGGGGTTCATGGAGAGGCCATGCAACCGGTCATGATCGTGATGCAGGGTGCATCAGTTTACCTCGGTTCCCCACGTCAACAGTCTCCCCAGTAAATCCCCGTGCCGCTCTACCGTTCCAAAAGATGTAACCCACCCATACCGCATACCTCAAAATCCCTCCCATATCGAATAATTATCGTTCTACCGTCCACAAGGAAAATGTAACCCCCCATACCGCAAACCACAAAAATCCCTCCCATATCGCACAACTATCGCACTACCGTTCCAAAAGGAAATAACCCACCCATATCGCATACCACAAACATCCCTCCCATATCGCACAACTATCGCACTACCGTTCCAAAAGGAAATAACCCACCCATATCGCATACCACAAACATCCCTCCCATATCGCATAATTATCGTTGTATCACCAAAAATCCCTCCCATATCGCATAATTATCGCTCTATCGTCTAAAGGAAAATATGACCCACCCGTACCGTATCGACTAATACCTCCCGTACCGACTATTGCAATAATATACCACACCAATACCGAGCACCATGATAATATTACCCATCTTACTCGAGTCAACCAAAACGCTAACTCTTGGCTTAGCACCTATTGTAAAAAACTGTATATAATTAGAATCATAAGTCACACACATAGCAAGTAAATCGCTTACGTCTACGCAGGAATAGCTAAAAATTTTCTGAAATGCCGCACGGGGGGAGAGATGTATTAAAATACTCCGTGTACGAGTCGTAGACATTTAAGAAAATTTTCACACAATATTAAGTGTCACTTGCTATTTGCATTATTTTAGTTTTTTATGAGAAATTGTTCCGAATAGGATTTTGTATTTTTGTAATAGACTTAAGAATTTCAGATGCCAATAGACTTAAGATTGTTGCGTCCAAGACCTCCAATGAAGGAAGAGGGGCCAAAAATTCGACAGAGAAAGAAAAGAGTCCAGCCATGGGAACAACAGCAAAACCATGAAGTGCTGCGATAATGAAAAATTAGAGAAGTTTGTATTATAAGTCGAAAGTTTTATTAAACTTTTCTTTCTCACGTACATGCGAAAATAATTATTAAGATAGAATAGGCAAACATTGTACAAATTGCGTTACTATAGAATAGGCATAGTTTTAAGAGAATTTCGACTTGTTCGCGTACTACGTTATATTATGTATTCGAAATAGAGATAAAGCATAACTAGGAATAATTATCTAGAAAATAATAATCGAATTTTTTGTAATCCTTCAGTAAACCGTCCCCGCGTAGCGCGTCCGGTTTAGGAACGGGCAGTTTGTAACGCCACACTTTGTGTGTGTTATATAGCAGAGCAGGATGCGATGGTGCAAGCACCAGTCCTGCTCATGCTGAGATAGAAAACCTGACTAGCGAACAAAGTGCATAGATTGAGGACAGGCTCTATGCAGCCAATGCGTCACAACCCCCCCAACACCTAACCCCTCACATGCTGAATCCTACCTAACTAAGTTATATCTGCCTAAGCTACCCTATCCCCTCACATACTACCCTACGCTCTACCCATATCCCTTTTATACCTTCCTTCTTCAATGCCCTGGCAGGCGTTGAGCTGTTGGGAGGCCAGTCATACTCCAACCTAGTCCCCTGTAAATAGGAAGAGATATTAGTAAATCATCAGAAGAGAGAGAAATACTTAGCGCAGTGCAACGACACAGAATGTCCTACCTCGACTCCTAGGCAGCTCCTGTAAAGAAGACAACATTAGTACAGACTCACTACGATGCACAGAAGGAATTAAACGTACCTGCTATCGCTCAAGGAGTAACCATCGAAGTATGTTGCTTCACTGGATGTCCTGACAGGAGAAGGGAACAGCAGGCACCAGATAGCCTAGAAGCAAGATAGACTACATAGAGACTGTCAGAGGCATACAATCAACATACATAGGTATCATAACCTATGTCTATACTGATCCTGTCACAAGTTCCACCAGCATTCTTGCACACTGTGTCCAGGATCGTCGAGGAGAAGATGGGACGGCCAACTCACGGCACTCGCAGCAGGAACAGCTGACTTGTCGTATTTTCACGGCACCAGGAGGAAGCCACACCGGTATACGCGCACCGCACTACGTGTCGTAGGTCATGCTGTAGCAGCATGCCCGCTCTCGTTCGCTCTCTCTCACTCCCATACCTACAGTCCCTTCCCCGTCACGTGACTGGCCCTCTCAGCGTCTCAGCGGCTGTTATGGGAACTACGCAGTCGGACCACGCCGCTGCCGAATTCCCATAGCCTCGATCACTTTGTTCCCGGATATCGTTGTGACCACTTGCTAGTTAATATTCGCCTTCGAACTCGACACTTTGTCCTCGGATAGCTTCGTGATCACTTGTCTAGTAATATTCGCCTTCGTACTCGACTCTTTGTTCCGGATACTTGTGAGGAAGCTTGTACTCAAGAATCGACTAGGAAGTCCCGCTCAAAGCGCGCGCCTACACGCCGTTCTCGACATCCTCGACAGAATAGTGTTTTTAGTTATATCGAAGCCTAGTGCGACATACGAGAGCCAACGAGCCACGCTAGGAAGGAGACAGCGTTATAACATATATGTAAGTTACACTTGAGTATTGTGTGATACCGCGCGCGAAGCTAAACTTATATTTACTTGATTGTATTCGTGCTACAAAGTAGCTGGCGCCCAACAAATGTAATTATCATATACTGTCAAATCATTTTACCTTATATTTATTAAAGCATTTTACTTTTAATCTCTTAGTTGATTTCTTTCTCGCCACCTCGCTATAAAACGTATGTTAAAGTCTGCCAGAATGCAGCGCGCATATTCTGGGGCATTGACAGAATATGCGTCATAATATATATATATATATATATATATATATATATATATATATATATATATATATATATATATATATATATATATATATATATATATATATATCCCTATATTATATAGTTGTAATCGTGATTTTTTTAAAAAGCCCCTCCACCCCCCTCCATAAAATAACGTTAAATCGTTTCAAAATTTACGTTATTTTGAGCCTCAAAATCCCCTCCACTCCCCTCCACTCCCCTCCACCCTCTCTACCCCCATCCACCCCCTCCACCCCCTCCACACTCCCTCCACATGCCCCTCCACATCCCCTCCACACTCCCTCCACATTACCTCCACAAAATATCGTAAAATCATTTCAAAATTTACGTTATTTTTTTATGATTTGCCCCTCCACATCCCCTCCACTCCCCTCCACCCCCCTCCACACTCCCTCCACACTCCCTCCACACTCCCTCCACCCGCCTCCACCTCCCTCCACCTCCCTCCACTTCCCTCCACACTCCCTCCACATACCCCTCCACATGTCCCTCCACACTCCCTCCACACTCCCTCCACACTCCCTCTACGTGCCCCTCCACACTCCCTCCACATACCCCTCTAAACTCCCTCCACACTCACTCTATATACCCCTCCACACTCCCTCCACATTCCCTCTATACTCTCTCCACACTCTTTCTATACTTTCTTCATAGAGAAAAATAATTAAAATCTCTGATTTGTGATATTTTATGCCTTATATATTGAAAAATTTTGCTTGATTTAAATCGAGGAGTTCTGGGTAATGCATACTACTTAGTACTTAAATTTAAGAATGAGAGTTTTCCACACCATCCTAGAGGTACTGTCAGAAGTACATTGTATTAAAGTTATACAATGTGCTTCAAGCGCGTTGATTTTTGTTTTGCTTTTGTTATTTTATTGTATAAAAATCACCAATAATTTCATATAATTTTATGACATGATAAAATTATATAAAATTATGGTTATTGTCAAAAATGGATTTTGATCTAAAGTTAATATACATTTGGAAATTTAATAGTCATCCATTTTTACAAATAAAATTTATACACAATAAATTAAAAAAAGCCGTGGAATCATCGCCTAGAGCCATATAACCACGGGAGTCTTAGATACCACCTCCTCCCTTAAGACTCCACCTCATACCATCCTCCATCCAACAGAAACACTTTTACTTAAATAAAGTTTTAAATGTATTAATTAACTTTATTATTATTAATTTATTTAAAAACAACTGTGTATTCATATGCTTTTATAATAAACCTGTTAAAAAACATAATTTTTTAACAGGATAAAAGTTTAAACTTTTTTTAAATAAAAGTGAATAAAAAATCGTATAATTTTCACGAGTTAATTAAATATTATTGCATCATGTCCTATAATAATATGAAATTAACTTACCATATTAAATGATTATTTGTTTGCCTGTTTTCTGTTTTTGTATTGTGTATCTAAAGTCTTTACAAAAAATTTAAAATATAATAAATTTGATAGTGGTTAAAAAGAGTAAATTTAAAAAGGGAAATAATTGGTCAATAAAAAAATAAGAAGAAATGACTATTATAGACTTAACCTTCGAAAATCTCACGCCATACAATATTTTCAATGTTTGATGAATCTGTTAATAATTTTGCATCTCGATAAAGCTACGTACAACTGACCGTGAGAAAATAATGGTCGTCTAAGGAAAATCCCTAAAGAATCAAAACTTTGACCTTGTGATTTGTTAATCGTTATAGCAAAAGCTAATGTGATTCGAAATTGTTTTCTATGAAGAATAAATGGAAATGAAGAAGACTCGTTAGTAGTAAGTGTTATTCGTGAAATAAAAACTTTGCTACCAATATTTTCTCCTGTAATGATTTCTGCCTCGATGTTATACTCGTATAATTTTGTTATTTTTAAACGTGTACCATTACATAGACAGTCTGTGATACTTAAATTTCGAATTAACATTACTATTGCATTAATTTTTAAATTTAATTTGTGTGGTGGGAGACCCTCTCTAATATCATTTAACATTTCAATTGGATAATTAAGATGTATATTTTCATCAGTTTGATCTACACCTTTATGTGTTGCAAAATCTACACTGTAATATGTATTTGAATCTCCATATAACAATTTTAAAACTGTATCGTTAATTATTTTATATCCTCATTATGAGAAGCTAAGATAACGCTATTAATGGAAATGTTTTGATTTATATTACTATAAATTTTATCACAAACATTGTTAGTCTTCCAATTTGTAGGAATCTCAAATGGATTAAGTTTACCTTCTCCTAAATCTAATAATAATGATGAAAATGCAATATTATTAGATCGAATATTTTTTTTAAGTTTCAATATTTTGAAAAGTATCCATAATTTAGAATATTTAATTGTTTCTTCAACTATTGAATTTCTGTAACCATGTTTTATTACTGGAAGAATTTGCCTAAAATCACTACCCAATACTATTAATTTTCCTCTAAACGGTAAATTATTATAACAAACATCTTGTAATGTGCGATCTATTATTTCTAAAGCTTCTTTAGGAATCATGGATGCTTCATCCCAAATTATTAAATCGACTTCTCTTAATTTTTTTTTATCTGATTTTAATTCTAAGAATGCACTTTCTATACTACTAAGATCTAAAGGTAATCTAAAAGTCCTATGACTTGTCATTCCTTTAGGTAATAGAATAGAAGCAATACCAGTCCAAGCCATTGATAAAACTTTCTTATTTTGCGAAATATAATAATGTATCATTGTTTTATATAAAAAAGTTTTTCCCGAACCTCCAGGACCATCAATAAAAAACATTTTAGATTCATTACTCATAATTTCTGTAAAAATAGAATGTTGCTCTTCATTTAATTTATTGAACATACATTTATAAATATTAGCACTATTCATCACATCTTCTTAAGATATTTCATCATTATTATTGATAAAACTATCTGGTTCAGGTAAACTAAAATCTTTACAAGACCTTTCCTCAGATTGTAATATTTTTTGAATGTGAGATAAAGCATTATTTTCTCTATTTTCGCTGAAATCTTCAGTAAAATAACTTTTAAATTTATTTCAAATTGTATTACCTTGAATATTTTCGGCTAATATGAACCAAGCAAAAAATTTACGTAATTGAAATGGTAACATTATATGACAAGCTTCTTAAAAAATAACGAAAACATGAGAATCATCTTCTACTAAACCCATTGCAAGTGCTGCTTCTTTATAAGTTTGATACATTGTACCTTTATAAGTTCTTAAATCTTCAAAAGATGTAGCACCTTTAACACGATTTAGTATTAATTTAAAAAAAAATCTTTCACTATCTTTTGGTGATACTATATTTAATCGTCCAATGGCGCCATATTTATATGAACGGGATCGGTTTACCCACGATTGTGATTTTGTATTGAATACATAGTATTGTGGAATTTCAACATACTTAATATTCTTTGCAAAATCATCTATTTTATTCAATTTAAACCAAGCTGTTAAAGTAGTTTCTTTTTTGTGCAATACTTCTAGCTCTTTATTTTCTTCAAAAACTATTCTTTGTTGAAATTTATTTATGAACTGCTAAACGAGTTACCGTATGGCTTCTACCACATATTGGGAATTCTTGGAGTCGTCAAGCTGCTTCCATTGGACTTAAATATCTACCATCAGTGTATTGAGAGATATCATCATATACTACATCACTTTGTTGATCATTATTATCTTTATCATCAATTTTTTTAATTTTACATAATGCTCTATCTCCACCTTTATGTATGTAATCGAATATATATTTAATACTTTGTATTGATGCGCAATACTCTACATTTATATGACATTTATACTTTTTTTAGTAAAAAGCTATTAAAAGGAACTACCATAGAATTATCACCTGGAATAACGTTCCTAAATTTTTTTACTAGATATGTATGATTATCATTAATATTATTTCGCCTACGATACTCTGGATAACCATTTTCTTTGAAAATTGTATCATCACGAAACTGTTTTGGAAATTTTTTTTTACAAATAGTCTCATTTTCAATAATACAAGGAGATTGATTTGTATGCGGTCCATGTAACATATGTTTGATAACTAATTTTTGTAAGGCTTTATCAGAATTGTCTGGGATCTCAACAGAAATATATTTATCCATTGATTGACGCGTCATTATCTTATTATTAGGATGCAATGTAACAACGATATGAGCATGTGGCAATCTTCTTTTTTGAAATTCTATTGTAAATACATAAGCAATTACTTCACCAAAAATTTTTTTTTTACTATATCGTTTAAAAATGAGTTAAATTTTGCGTAAAATGATCTAACTGTAATATTAGGAATATCGTTTGGAGTAGTACCACTAGGAAAATTTTTCAAAATCATTTTTAATTCTTTCCATTTAGGATTACATGTCATAGTAATTAACAAATCAGGTCTCGACTTTACTCTCGCTATTGCCATTGCATCCGGTAATGCTGTTGCATATATCGAGGACTTCCTATATATGTAGACGGCAATATGAATAAATTGCCTAATCTTTCTTTCTGCTCAAAATTTTAAGAAATATTTGAAGCCGAATTAAATACATGATCAAATAAACCTTGGTAACATTCAATTCTAAGTTGTTTTTGATTGTTTCGAAAAAAGTTCATTCTATTACTTTCTACCATTATAAGTGCCTGTAAAAAGTACTGCTGAGTTAATCTTCCACCAAATAATAATGGAGAAAAATTTTTTGTGTTTGGTCTATAGGAAAGTCTGTATGAGTAATATTGTAAGATCGTAAGATTTTCTGAATTCTTATTGTTATTTTTGTTATGCTCTACATTACTTATAAGATCATTCACATCATAAATTGACTTTGACTGAGAATCAGGCTTTTTACTATATCCAATACTCCACCCTGAATCTCCAGATGGAAAAAATATTGGAAAAACCATAGGATCTACATGATGAGATATCTTATTCAAATATATTTTTTTACATTCAAAATTTGGTTTGGATTTTGGATATATACAAAGATCAAAATCTTCAGGAATTATTGACATAGAAACAATGATTGCACCACATTCTGCTGTAAGTGGTTCATTATATCTATGTCTTTGTTTATCATTTTTACGAATAAAATATAATCTATAATTTGGTAAATTTTGTACATTTGAAAACTGATTTAAAGATCTAAAATTTTTGACATAAGGATTATCATTCATAATATTTGTTAATGTTTCTATGTGATATTTTGTTAGCTTTTCATTGGTTTTAAGTCTTTTTTCTACAGAAATTGTTTCATCATAAATTTACAATTGACCGCAAGTAGGTTCTTCATTATTTAATGGTGTCAATGAGTTAGGAGTAGTGTGACAGACTTGACCTTGAATTTTTAAATTATAAATAACTTTTTGTTTTTCATTGTTGACATTAGCATTGAATGTTGCAAAAGAAAACAAATTATTGTAGTATCTTATTAATAATCGGAAATGATTATTATTCAGCAACAGTTCTTTTAGACGATTATTATATGTACTCAAAGGTGATAAGACAACTTTTCCATTGTGGCAACAAGAAGATTTACTTTTTTCTTCTTTCAAAATATAGCTGAACAAAATGGACATATAAAATTCATTTCTCCGAAAAAACAAAAATCATTAATTTTTTTATCTTTATTACTATTATTTTCAACTGTAAATTTAGGTTCTTTGTGCACAATTTTTGCACAATCTTTTTTAGAAGATTTTCGTTTACGATTGTTTCTTTCAAATCCAACAATTTGAGATCTATTATTATTATTAGTAACTAGAACATCATAATGTCCATGATCTTGTTCGCCACTTAACTTTAAAAATAATTGAGAAGTTTGAAAAGTATTTCCAAAAACAAAGTGATTCTGATTTTCTAAATATACTTTTACGTATACATTGTATAATTCTGAAAAACCTCTTATTTCGATTTCGTTACCAAAAATAGAAGATTGAGACATATAATGCTCCTAATCTAAACATGTAAGTACTATAATAATTATTTCCAATTATATAAGAGCTATAATTATTCCATTGTGATTTAATGTATCGAGCGATAGTTAAACGAATTTCTGTATGAAAATTTTCATTTTTATGTAAAAAATAAGAAAAACATCGAAATAAACAATTACCATCTCCAAGAATTTTAATTGTTCTAAAATTTTCCATTTTGAAATACTCTTAAAAGCAAAAATTTAATATTTAAAAAAAATTATCTCATCATTATTGTAAGAAATAAATAAAATAAAAAAAATTATTACAATTTAATATTTATTTTAATAAAAGACTTTTTTTGAATACTTATATTTTGAAAGAGTATACCTATATCCTTGGGTAAATATAAATAGGTTTCTAAACTTGGATGACTGGAGCGAATATTTACATACAAGATCCTTGTCGTCTACCGTATAGCTCAATTCTCAGGGTTGAAATTCTAATGAATAAACATTTATAGAAGATGAACATGTTTTATTAAATTATTACAGCTAATTTTTTTGATGATATTATAAAATTATAATAAAATTGAGTGTATAAAATATATGTTTTTGTTTTTAATGTATAAATGTTTCTGGTTTCATAAGCTCAATGTGAAACAATATATTGGCTATCTTTAGAATATATTTTACGTACAGTTCTTCGTTATTTTTTATTTCTATTATCAAAGTACTTTCATGTTTTTTTTTTCGAAGATCCAAAATTTTAAACATTTTGATTATAATATCATTAGGAATTTCGTCCAGTTCTGAAAAACGTTCCACTATATCACCATAATTTTTTTCATAATTTAGAATTTCTAAATTCAAATTTTCTAATTATTCCTGTTCATATTCCATCATTGAATTAAATAAATATTGATCATATTCTTGTTCATAAGAAAGATGTTCTTCTATTTGATTATTTAATTGTTCCAAAAAAATTTCATGCTCTAAATCTTCTACTTCAATCCATAAATTTTGACGCGGGTCCAATTCCCTGTTTGATATATGTATAAAGCTTACATACAATATAAAAATAGGAGATCATTTTTAACTAATGTTAAATTTATAGTATTGTTTTATTTTGATGTTAATATAATATACTTTACATATTTTATTATAGAGACAAAACACTTTCAAACTTTAAAAAAATTAATTTTTTGCCCTATATCCTTTGAAATTCAGGTTCCTAACCTCAAAAAGAATTTTCCAAATTCTTATATTATTATTGTGTGTATGTACTTTCTCTAGCTATTTATTTTAGCTATTCTATTATAAAATCCAGTCCCGTAGTATACTTTCTACAATATAAGAAACTAGCTGAGACTCTTTGTCGGTAAACTAGACCGTCTGTTATCGATCGAAAGTTGTAAGCATTGCATTTTCCATGCGGTATTCTAGCCTCAAAATGCTACATTCTTTGATTGATTTTATTAATTATAGACGGAAAGCAGCAGGATTATGGATTATAGGTTATATATAAAATAACATTAACTATATTAGTTAGTGCGTTGTTTGTATTTAATTAAAGGTCAAGCAATCTATTCATTGAAAATCATAGAACGGCTTCAGCTAGATTTAAGCTGTAAATCATGTCATTTGAGTAGCATTTCTAGGTAGATTAATTCAGTAAAATTTATCGAGATTTTGAAAATCTATTTGGTTAACTTATAAAAATGATGACTACCCGAGTGTGCGATTCTTCCAAAACGAAAAAAGCAAGACTCGCACTTTCAGAACATATATATTTCGGCTAACCTTACGAGCCAGCTATTTCACAAAAAAAATCTAGAATTCTACCCAACTCACTCATAAAAAGGTCGCCGCGAGATTTTCTGCGGTCTTTTTTTCGACTCGTCATTTTCATAATCGCGCGACGCGACTCAAGTAGATTTCGAAAACGGTATTGAAAGCGACAGACGGGAGTATAATATATAATGTAATTAACGATGATGAGAGATAAGCGTACGGGTTTTTCGATATTTCAATAATTTAGCATAGTAATAATAATAATCGATATGATCGTTTCAGAGGCTTTTAGAAAAATTTAGGCATACGGATAATACTCTCTTGATTAATTTGAAATAATCGACGATATATCCGCGCTTCAATTGAGATAATACGTAAGGAAATCTTGAAATAGAAGCATCATTATTAGCGATGACGAGGGAACCAAGCGAACAAAGGAAAGAAGGGAATAGGTTGCCATAGTCCTGATAAATCCAAAAAGACGCGAGGGACACAAAGCAAGGGAAAACTCAGTCGGGGTTGCTACTACTGCCAATGGAAGATAAAGCGCGGATCGAATTTTCCGACGCGTCTACCGAGCTTTTCTTTGTTTCGGACTGCTGCAGGTTGTATTGTGCGTGTATATCTGCGTCCATCAACAAATTATACAGGCTCTCGGGCATTGATATTAATTTGTAAGCAATATAAAGTGCGTGGGTATAGATAACAAGAACGATTATGTGTTGACTGACTAAACGGGTCGTGAAAGTTGCAACTTTCAGGTCTAATTGGAAGTTCAGCAGACCGGCTTATCTCTATCTTTTAGTTTTGTATCTTTAATTGCAAATTTGTTGGATTCAAGAGCTCGTTCGGCTTTCGAATTGATTTAGCGCGAAAAGATTGACTGATATATATATATATATATATATATATATATATATATATATATATATAAATTATTGTTGAACGATCAAAAGATATATGTATAAGGCGTGGGCTATTTTCCTTTAGTATATACGTATATCCAGAATACTAAATTCAGCGAAATAGTCACTAACAGGTACAGAGAATACCTCGTTCGAACATAAGCGGCGAATGACCCGAGGCATTTAATTTACTTTTTAATACTCATAAAAAACTACGGACTCCAGAGCTGCTTTTTTCACAATTAATTAATTTGCAAAACTATTATAATATACTCTTCATCGTATGTAAATTAACTCTTCTCGGAAAATCGGAACAAAACGAACAATCTTAAATGGATTCGCAAAAAACGCCGAGATCAACATTGAAAACTTATTTTTCACCTCAAACTGCACCCGTTCTTTCAAGCTAACGAAGAAAGCAGGCAGGCAGACAGAACAATTCAAAGTCGTACTAATAATTGCCAGACGAGCGTTTTCCAACTATATTCAAAAAGCATCGCAAACAAAACTGCAAAAGATACTACTCTTCAGGCTTTCCACCTCGTGCACATAACAGACACGCGCGTGCGACACTCTTTTAAAACTCGAGAAAGGAAAAAGAAAAAATAAACCAATCGAACGCAGCAGCTATGTATATACATACACACATGTATACTCGCCTAGCCTCTAACGACATTACGTAAAATCGCTTCAATCAAACACACGAGTATATACAGGGTGTCCCATTTTAATTTACCACCCCCTAAAACTGGTTAATAATTTTCTCTGAAAAAAAAAATGTTTCAAATAAAATTTGTTGGGTTTGAAGGGGGGCATCTTTTGGCTATTTTAGCTGCGGCCTTGAACATGACCAAATTTTCATATGAAATGTGCATATTTTTATGGCGGATTCGGATTCTACTAAAAAAGACAAACACTTTTTGTTCGAATCATTTTTTGAAAAAATCCCAAATTTTTGTTGTAAACGGCTTTAAAAAAGTTGAAAAAATTACTAGATATCTCTTATTGCCCCACCCTTTAAAAGAAGTTAAAAATTTTACATTTTATCCGAGGAATTAGAAACGTACACAATTTTACAAATTTAAGTCCAAGTATGACCTTAGCCATGAACTTGTCCTTAACCAACAAGATCATTCGAAGGTCAGTCAATTTATTTAACGGTAATCCTCGATTTTTATTCCGGCAATTGAAGCTTGGCTATGACCTTGACCTCGAACCTTAAATTCATTTTAAGAAAGAACCATCACTTTAATGGAAAATACTCTCTTTTTCAAAGAAATGAAATTACCAAAAAATTTATCAACAGAACCAAAGTTCATTAGAACGCTAATCTGATTCATTTTTTATCACATGGGGGAAGTTTGCAATCTTCGGTGTATGTTTGACATTCTCTGGGGCAAGTTTGCAATCTTCGGGGTATGTTTGACATTCTCTAGGGCAAGTTTTACGTCATCTGCGGAAAATTTGACATCATCTGGGGCAAGTTTACGGTCACAACTGGGACAAGTTTGACATCATCTGGGGCAAGTTTGAGCAGTAAGGGGCATGTTTTCAACTGAGAATCAAAATCAAGCTTAGTTTTTTTAATGAAAATTGTACATATTTTAAATCATATTCAGATTCTCTGATAAAGTACGCATCTTTTTAAGAAATATTTTTCTCGTAAATGCTTTATTTCTCGCTAAAAGACATTTTTTTGCTTCGTTATCGTTCTATTGGTAAAGCTTGTAAATTCTTACAGCTCCTCAATGCTTCTCATCATTAGGTTTTCATTGACTTTCTGAATTTCAGAGCAGAAAAATACTTATAATAAATTATTTCTAGTAAGATTAAATATTCCCTAAAAAATCTACCTACAACAGATAATAGCTGACTACACGCCAGTAGAGATAGTCAACATGATCAAGATTCTGGGAGAATGTCACGACAATTACAAGGCTGCAGCGAGGCTGTACGCTGAAAGGTATCCGGACGCTCGTCATCCTAGTGGGAGGAATATTAAACTTCTAACGATAAGAGCTCAAGGAGGTAACTTAAGAAGGAAGAGGCGACGGACGGGCCCAAGAGAGCATATTGCGCTTGGGGTTCGTGCTGTAATTGCCGAGGATCCTCATATTTCGACGCGACAAGTTCAGCGAATGCATGGAGTACCCAGATCAACAGTTTCCCGTGTATTGCGTCATTTTAGATTTCATCCATATCACTTGCACCTTACACATGCCATTGAGCCTAGTGATCCTGCCAGGCGACTTAGATTCTGTCAATGGGCGGAAACACGAATGCGCATAGATCCATTTTTCTTTGATCGGACTCTCTTTACAGACGAGGCAAAGTTCGACAATATGGGAGGAGTTAATCTTCATAACGCGCATTATTATGCAGAAGAAAATCCACATTGGCAGCGAGATCACCGTACACAAAGACGGTGGTCAATTAATGTTTGGGCGGGCATAGTTGGGGAATACGTTGTGGGTCCAATTTTTTATGACCGTAATTTAAACGGCGAGCTTTATTTAGATATTCTCGAGAACCAAATTCCACCTCTTCTAGAAAACAGTCCGCTAGAAATAAGGCGAGACATGTGGTTCCAGCAAGATGGTGCTCCCGCTCATCGTAGACTACTTGTCAGGAGATTTCTGAACGCGACATACCCAAATAGTTGGATTGGAATTGGTAGTCCAATCTGTAAATTCCCTGCGCGATCGCCAGATTTGACCCCATTGGACTTCTTTCTGTGGGGGGCCGTGAAGCAGGGAGTTTACGCGGAAGCCCCGACGACGGCACAAAATATGATGGAGAGAATTGTTGCAGCATTCCGGGGGTTCACCCCACAAACATTAATAGATGTCCAAAGAAGTTTTCGGCAGAGAATACAAATGTGCATTCAACAAAATGGGCAATTGATAGAGCACTTGAGACGTTGAAATTTCAGTGACTAGCTGAACGAAGGGGTCTTGCCTTGGCTGGACGTGAAGGTCTTGCCTTAAGTGGCTGGATAGGGTCTTGCCTTAAGTGGTTGGACGGGGTCTTGCCTTAAGTGGCTGGACGGGGTCTTGCCTTAAGTGGCTGGACGTGAAGGTCTTGCTTTAAGTGATCCAAAGGATACCTCTGTCTTTATTTGAAGCTAGTAACATTCATCTAAAACAGCTTATTTCTAGAACAAATTCTCTTTTCAGTTAAAGGGAGAGCTACCTATTGATGATCAAAAAATGGTTAAGACAAAAAGTGTTACTTTTTTAGTAGAACCCGAATCTGTGATAAATCTTATTCAAATGACCTTGAAGGTCATGTTCAAGGTCACAGCTGGAATAGCCAAAAGATGCCCCCCTTCTAACCCAACAAATTTTATTTGAAACATTTTTTTCTCAGAGCAAATTATTAACCAGTTTTAGGGGGTGGTAAATTAAAATGGGACACCCTGTATATCTATAAATGTGTGTGTGTGTATGTGTGTATGTGTTTTTTTTTTCTAATTGGAGAAAGAGGTTGGAGGGAAAAATCTTAATAGACCATGACAAGGCCTGAGCCACCGTGTGTTGGATTCTCACCAACTAAAACCCTTCGTTTTGCGACCGAATATAGAATCCAATTGCAACCCGAATCCTCTTCGCTCTCCTTACCGATTTGTCGGTGAGGAGGGCCAAGCTCCGTCTTCAGTGCCTTTTTTCTCCCGCGGTACCACGGTCAAGTATTACTTCGCGGGGGGGCATAGGGACATTGCCCTTGTCTCCTTGATGTGATTGTCATTCCTTATGACCTTCATTATAGGCTGCCGTCTACTTCTTACCGCATCGTCCGGTCGTCAGCTTCTTGCAGCATCTCTCGTCTTCTTCTCTCTTCGTCACCCCTCACTTTCTTGAGGATCGCCGCGGCGTAGTTACTAACCACGTGCCAGACCTCAGCGGTGGCGAACATAGCTACCATAATAGACTCAGGAGTTGCTCTGGTCTGGAGGTAGCGTTCAAACTCTTCACGCTCCTGCTGGTAACGCGAGCAGTAGCAAAAAACGTGCTCAGCGTCCTCGCACATGTCCAGACATGCTGGGCAGTCTGGACAGTCTTCTAAATTAAATCTACACAGGTATGCTCGATAGCATCCATGTCCCGTCAAAAATTGCGTGAGGTAGTAGTTTACTTCCCCGTGTCTACTTTTGATCCAGTCTTCAATCTTTGGTATAAGTCGGTGCGTCCAGCGCCCTTTCAGGCTACTGTCCCATCTTCTCTGCCACTCAGCTACTGTTTGTTCTCTGGCAGCGTTCCAGATTTCTGCCTTCGTTCTATCGCTGTTCACCTGTTTTGCCATGTATATGGCCTTCCTCTCTAGTGCTAAGAGGTCGATGGGTGGCATGCTTGCCACGACGCTTATTGCATCGTCCGATACCGTGCGGTAAGCAGACGCTACTCTTAGCGCACTCCATCTATACACGGATGACAGGTTTCGCGCATAGGCTTTTATTGCCATTGCATCTGCCCAAATTGGTGCCCCGTACAGCATAATCGATGTACTGACACTTGTTAACAGCTTCTTTTTCTTCTCAGTAGCTCCACCGACATTCGGCATGAGCCGAGAAAGAGCAGCAGTCGTTCTTGACGCTTTTTTACCTGCTAATTCAAGGTGCTGTTTAAACGTCAACTTTTCGTCTATAGTAACGCCCAAATACTTGATAGTCGATTTAGAAGTTATCTCATGGCCGTCTATCATTAGGGCGATCGTCTCCATTTTCTTCCTGCTAGATATCAGGATCGCCTCGGTCTTGTGTCCAGCGAGTTCAAGTCCCGTTTCTCTCAGCAACCTCTGGATGGTGGTGATCGCTTCATTGGTGATTTCAGCGACGTCTTCTTTTTCCTTCCCTACTACTACAAGAGCTATGTCGTCTGCGAATCCTACTACCATAGCCTCCCGCGGGAGTTGTAGTCTCAGCACTCCGTCATACATAATGTTCCACAATGGCGGGCCCAGTACTGATCCCTGTGGAACACCTGCCGTGACCTTGTAGGTTTCAATGCCGCAATCCGTTTCGTACAGTAAAGTTCTGTCCTTCAGATAGTCGGCCATCATCCTCCTGATGTAGGTGGGCACCTCAAGCTTTTCAAGCGCTTCATGTATCTTCGTCCAATTTGCAGAGTTGAATGCGTTTTTGACATCCAAAGTAATAACTGCACAGTACTTCTTTGTTCCGCCCTTCCACCGTTTTCCACTGATGGCTGCTCGGTCTGTGTTTACCACTAGGCCGATCGCGTCCAAAGTAGATCGGCACTTCCGAAAGCCATATTGGTGCTCGGCAAGCCCCTTGGTCTCTTCGATTATGCACTCCATCCTGCTGCTGATAATGCGCTCCAGTATTTTTCCTTGAGTGTCCATCATACATAATGGTCTGTACGATGTCTCCCCTCCGGGCGCTTTGTTACCCTTAGGTAGCAACACAAGTCGCTGCTTTTTCCAGTTCGTCGAAAATCTCCCTTCTGCTAGCGCACATACACACGTACACTCGTTTAACCTATTCGCATGAGAGGTTATGAAACGAGAGGAGGGGGCGGAGACAGAGAGGTTGAAGAGGGGGGACTGTGTGTGCTCGCGGATATTTTGGAGCGAGAGAGTCGGT
>JAHUUD020000101.1:0-80000 GCA_020010945.3 Muscidifurax raptorellus
TTATTGCATTAAAAATAATTATAAGAAATTCGCGAGACTGATTGACGGCATTTTTTTCGTTTGACGCGAGGAAAAAACCGAGGCGCGATTCGTCCCGAAAAACCTGAATAGTCTCGGAAGCACAACACGACAAAAATCGCTAGACTGTTCGACTCATTTATTTTTTGACGTATATCGCAACAACCGCGGCTACAATCGTCTCGAAAGTACTGATAAATTATTACAGTACAAAAAATTGAGGAGGCGAAGAAAAGATCTCCCTGAAAGTACAGGGATCAATGTACTAATAACCAAAAAATAATCAGTAATGAAAAATTTTCACCTAAATATAAAATTGTATAAAATTGTGTTCTTTAGAGTGGTAAATATGTGTAAATATTTGTAAGGGCTCTTTAGCCCATATAATTAATAATAAATAAAATAAATAAATAAATAAATAAATAAATAAAACACATTTTGTAATACAATTATTATTTTGTTTTTATTTCCAATAAAATAAGCACATTCCCAATCACCACCTCATCCTTAGTATAATTACCACCATCGGCCTATTTTTTTTCTTGATGTCTATCCAAATTTAGACCCCGGATTCTGAAAGAGCATTAATTTTGCGTAGAAATTGTAGTGGCGCAAATTTTTTTAGTCTAATAATGTATGAATAAAGTCGATGAAAAGTTCGTAAATATTTTCGCCGGTTGAAAACGTGTGTAGTGATTGTTATATTTTTAATAAATAAATAAATGAATAAATAAATAAATATACACATTTTGTAATACAATTATTATTTTTTTTATTTCCAATAATGCCGCACACTCCCAATCATCCACCTCATCCTTAGTATAAGTACAACCATCGGCAATAATTTTTTTTTGTTTCTTGATGTCTTATCCAAATTTTTGACCCGGATTCTGAAAGAGCATTAAATTTTGCGTAGAAATTTTAGTGACGCAAATTTTTTTATTCCAATAATGTAGGAAATAAAGTCGATGAAAAGTTCGTAAATATTTTCGCCGCTTGAGCGTTAATGGGTTAAGTAATTTTAAGCCATGTTCTTATTGCAAGATTATTATAGACTGCACACTATGATTTCCGTCTGATGCACAAATCACGGTTGAAACGTGTGTAGTGATTGTTATATTTTTAATAAATAAATAAATAAATAAATAAATAAATACACATTTTGTAATACAATTATTATTTTTTTTATTTCCAATAAATACAATCACATTCCCAATCATCCACCTCATCCTTAGTATAAGT
The DNA here is from genome assembly GCA_020010945.3 of Muscidifurax raptorellus. Lineage (NCBI taxonomy): Eukaryota > Metazoa > Arthropoda > Insecta > Hymenoptera > Pteromalidae > Muscidifurax > Muscidifurax raptorellus. Next base: position 1,261 of record JAHUUD020000101.1, read on the forward strand.
ACCACTTAAGCAATTTTGAAGCCATGTTCTTATCGCAAGAACATTATAGACTGCACACCATGGTTTCCGTCTGATGCACAAATCATGGTTGAAACATGTGTAGTGATTGTTATATTTTATATTTTCTAAGGATGAACATCCTAAATCGTCAATGTTGCAAATCGATCTGCAAGAAAAAATAATTGGATGAGTATAAAATGTGAATGATAAAAGTATGAATGAGTATGGAAAGAGTATGAAGCGAGTATGAAAAAGTATGAAGCGAGTATGAATCAGTATGAAGCGAGTATGAATGAGATGAAAAAGTATGAAGTGAGTATGAAGCGAGTATGAATGAGTATGAAGCGAGTATGAAAAAGTATGAAGCGAGTATGAATGAGTATGAAGCGAGTATGAAAAGTATGAAGTGAGTATGAAGCGAGTATGAAAAAGTATGAATCTAGTATTAATAAAATAGTATGAAAAACTTACACATTAGGCAGCAGATTCTGTAGACACTGCATTTTTCTTCTCCCTTAACAAATAATTTCTCAACGCCTTGTGTACATATTTGAAAAATGCGTTGAAGTCGATGATATGGAATATCTCCAGAGTTAAAAGCTATTCCATGATGAGTTTTCTCAACCCATTGGGTCATTACTTTTTCTTCAGCCGTGAGTTCCTCCCATGGTAATGGAGATTCAAAAAGTAAACAGTCGGTAACGCAGTTTTCTTCAAGTTTAGAAAACTCACTTCTTTAATAATAAAATAATCTTCAGCAATTCTTTGAAATCCTTGGATATCGCATATATATGCATTTTCGTCTTTGCATTTCAATAAATAATTTTTAAATAACAAATCATACATTAACGTTCTAGCCATCTTGCTTTTAGCTTGTGCCATGAAGAACTGATGAAGAAAATTCTCTCGGCGGATTTTTAAACACGAAACTCCGCCTCATGATTTTGTCTAAAGGTGGAGAGGTGGAAGGAAGGCAAAATTTCCATTGGTTTTTGGAAAAGTAAACTTTCTTTGGTTGGGTGAAAAATGATAAAATTCATCCCTACTCGAGAAAATTTATCCTCTCTCCTTACGAGGAAAGAATCTTCCTCAGCATTGGTTTCCAATGTAAATCCCCCCCCCCCTCTTTTCACAAGATTTTCACCTTCAAAAGGGACGCAGTTCCCTTGGAAGAGCACAGTTTACTCATCTGTGAAAAGCAATCACAAAGTTTGAGAGTGAAAATGGCTTCGATGGAGTTTTACGAACGTTTTGTTGCGTTGATTCGTGAAACATTACAAAGTGAAGAGCATCTGACCAATAATGAAATTCATTATTGACTAGATAAGTGCAATAATACGATTCAAGAACTCATCGAAAAAAATAAAAGTGATCTTACACGAGGTGAGAAACAAAAATACAAACTTGCATGACACATTTGTCCTGCATGCAAGTTGAGTTCTAGCAAAGGTTGAAACGAGGAGAAGGAATTATCGAAGAAGTTAAAGTTGAGTGGCGCGATGTTGACTCTGCTTTTGACAATCGAATTCGAACAGGAGTGATAGTAAACTTAAAACATGTTGATATTGCAAGTTTTTTAAATGATGCTTACCATCTGTTTAGTGAAAAAGTTACAGCATGTTTGAATGAGTTCAATGCACTAAAAGTGAACTCGGATTTCATAGCAGAATTTTCAATTCAAAAAAGCAATGAAGAAACCACTGATATTAATACTTTACAAGTGAAAGTACTACGATATATTTGTCAACTAATTTGGAAGAGTGGTTTAAAACTCATATACGAGATCACATCATGACACAACTAGAAGAATTTGAGGAAAAAGATTCTGGATGGACTCTAAAAAGTATTATAAGTTTATGTGTAAACATGAAGAAATATTCGCCAATTAAAGGCAGTTCGTACATTCCTCTCCCTAAATTCATAGAAAAAAAAAGGCGTGTATAAATGTGCACAAGGAAGATAATCAATGTTTCAAATACGCTATTCTTTCGGCATTACATCCTTGTAAAATAAATGCCAATCGAGTATGCCAATATCAACAGTACGAGCAGGAATTAAACTTTAACAATATTGAATTTCCGTTGAAATTAAAAGATATTCCAAAGTTTGAAAAACTAAATAATATTTCTGTGAATGTATACATGTTAAGAAAATCAAGAGGAAAGTATTAAGTGTCGCCTTGTCACGTTACTGAGGAAAAGAAGGAAAAGCACGTAAATTTACTCATTGTGCAAGACTATTATATTGATGAACATGAAGAGAGTAATTGTGGTGATGAAGAACATCTTCCTAGATATCACTATGTTTGGATCAAGACTATGTCTCGCCTTCTCTGCACTCAACTTAATAAATCTCACATAAAATCAAACCACTCTGAGAGGTGTTTGCAAGTGTTTTACTGCGAAGAAAAATTAAAAGTGCATGAATTGGATTGTAAAAATTTAAATAAATGTCGTATCAACTTGCCAAATGAAAAAAATAACATACTGAAATTTGAAGATTACAACAAAAACGAAAAAGTGCCTTTTATCATTTACGCTGATTTTGAATGCATGTTGAAGCCTACTGAGAATGAAATGTCATTTCAACTTCATGAAGCTTATAGTATTGGCTATTACATAAAGTGTAGTTTTGATGAAAACTATGTGGTTATAAATCGTATAGAAAAACGAGCGAAAATGAAGAATCGCCTGCAAAGTGGTTTGTTAGACAGTTGAGAGCAATCAGTGAAAATATCGACCAACTTTATAAGAATCCGAAGCCAATGAGACTTACAGATTTGGAAGAATTATCATTCCGGCGAGAATCTATCTGTCACATATGTCGAAAGCCTTTTGGTAATGGAGAGATGATTGTACGAGATCATTGTCATCTTACAGGACGGTATGTATTAGATTTAAAGAAAGAACTAATGGAAATTATATTTTCTATTATATTTTTTTTCTTTGATTATAGATTCAGAGGTGCAGCTCATGATTCATGCAATTTGAATTATACAGACTCGAGATTTATACCAGTTGTATTTCATAATCTCAATTATGATACACATTTTATTTTGAAAGAGATTGCAACTTCATCCGTTTTACCAGGAAGAGTGACTCTCATACCACACAACAAGGAAAAATATATTTCCTTTACGAAATATATAGACAAGTGTGAAATAAACTTTAGGTTTATAGATTTATGGCGTTTTTTGCCCTCAACATTAGACAAACTGTCTTTTTATTTAGAAAATGTACCTATAGCAGTTAAGGAATTTCGAGCAGATGGATACACTAACGAACAGATTAATCTTCTCAGACGAAAAGGCATATTTCCATATGATTTTGTGGATAGCTTAGAAAAGCTCACGTTTACAAGTTTACCCGATAATCACGAGTTTTACAATAAACTCAATGAATCACATATTTCCGATGAAGATTATATGCATGCCCGTAATGTATGGAATACATTCAATGTACAAACGATGGGACAGTATTCAGATATTTATTTAAAGACAGACGTATTATTACTAGCTGATGTATTCGAAAGTTTTCGAGAGACGTCTATTCAAGCATATGGTTTGTGTCCAGCTCATTTTTATACAACACCAGGATTAACATTTTCAGCAGCTCTGAAAATGACCAAGGTAGAATTAGAGCTTTTAACTGATATAGACATGCTAATGTTTATTGAATCTGGCATTCGAGGAGGAATCAGCCAATGCTGCAATCGATATGCCAAGTCCAATAATCCATATATGGGATCGTTATATAACAAACAAGAGAAGATCAAGACTCTTATGTATTATGACATTAACAATCTCTATGGATGGGCAATGGTGCAGCACTTGCCCGTTGGAAAATTTAAATGGATTGATTACGAGTCAAATCCAAACTTCTACAACGCAGCACCCCATTCGGACGTGGGATATATCGCTGAAGTTGACTTAGAGTATCCTGAAGAAATACACGATGAACATCGAGATTTACCTTTTTGCGCTGAGCATCGTTCACCGCCTGGATCAAAGCAGAAAAAGCTTCTAACAACTTTAGATGATAAACATAGGTATGTCATTCATTATCGAGCACTAAAACAAGCATTAGACAATGGACTTCGATTAAAAAAAGTGCATAGAATTTTAAGTTTTAAGCAAAAAGCATGGTTAAAACCTTACGTCGAATTAAATACTGAGAAGAGAAAGCAGTCAAAAAACGAGTTTGAAAAACTGTTTTACAAATTATTAATCAATGCAGTATATGGAAAGTGTATTGAGCGAGAATGGTCTCGAGTCGACGTGAAATTGGTGAACAAATATACTGGTAGATATGGAATTGAAGCACGTATAGCACAATCTAATTTTCACAGTTTTGCAATCTTTGATGAGAACTTAGTAGCTATTCAGATGAAGAGAACAAGTATTACAATCAAAAAATCAATTTATATAGGACTCAGTATTTTGGATTTGTCGAAAACATTGGTCTATGATTTTCATTACTCTTATATGAAAAAACGTGTAGGAGAAAAATGTAAATTTCTCTACACAGATACAGATAGTTTGATCTACGAAGTCCAAGACCTCGATATGTATCAGATCATGAAAGAAGACATTTATAAATTTGAGACTTCAGATTACGATGAGAATAATCCATTCAACATTCCAAGAGTAAATAAAAAAGTGCTTGGTCTCATGAAAGACGAATGCTGCGGCAAAATTATGACTGAATTCATCGGATTGCGCAGCAAAATGTACAGTATTTTAATTGAAGATGGAGAAACTATAAAAAAAGTCAAAGGTATAAAATCGTGTGTAGTTAAAAAGTCAATTACATTTGATGATTATCGAAAATGTTTGCAAGATTTAGCAATCATTCGACGTGAGCAGTGTAATATTAGATCGAAATTGCACATTGTTCACACCGAAAAGCAAAATAAAATTGCGCTGAGTCCCCACGACGATAAGCGATTTATCTTGCCGGGTAGTACCGATACTTTACCATGGGGACACTACAGAGTTATAGAAGAACAGATGGCGCAAGCTTTGCATGAAGTAGAGAGGGAAAACAATGTGGCGGGGGAAAACGATGTGGAGAGGGAAAACGAACCAGCCAATGCCAGCAGTCCAGCAAGAGTGGAGAGGGCATTCGAACGAGTCAATGATAACAGCTCAGCAAGAGTCGAGATTGAATGGACTACTAATTTGATGGAGGAGTTTTCACATGAGGAAAATCCCTTTCTTGGGAAACAAGCAGGAGGCCTGTGCGTGTGTGTGTGTGTGTTTTCTTGGGAAGGAGTGGGGGGATCTGCAAGTTTTGTGGAGTCAGACGCTACTTGCCATCAGAGAAATACAGCTTGACCGTGTGAAGTACCCTCGGTGCAAAGTTACTTCCAGGTAGTGCATCAGCAAAGCCGCAGAGCGGGACCCGGCCGATACCCCGGATTTTCACTTTGCCCGGGGGCTAGCGTCATTGACGGACCGCAGCTGTTTTCTGCGGAAACAAGCAGGAGACCTGTGCGTGTGTGTGTGTGTGTTTTCTTGGGAAGGAGTGGGGGGTCCTGCAAGTTTTGTGGAGTCAGACGCTACTTGCCATCAGAGAAATACAGCTTGACCGTGTGAAGTACCCCCGGTGCAAAGTTACTTCCAGGTAGTGCATCAGCAAAGCCGCAGAGCGGGACCCGACCGATACCCCCGATTTTCACTTTGCCCGGGGGCTAGCGTCATTTAACGGACCGCAGCTGTTCTCTCCGGAAACAAGCAGGAGGCCTGTGCGTGTGTGTTATCTTGGGAAGGAGTGGGGGGACCTGCAAGTTTTGTGGAGTCAGACGCTACTTGCCATCAGAGAAATACAGCTTGACCGTGTGAAGTACCCTCGGTGCAAAGTTACTTCCAGGTAGTGCATCAGCAAAGCCGCAGAGCGGGACCCGGCCGATACCCCGGATTTTCACTTTGCCCGGGGGCTAGCGTCATTGACGGACCGCAGCTGTTATCTCCGGAAACAAGCAGGAGGCCTGTGCGTGTGTGTGTGTGTGTTTTCTTGGGAAGGACTGGGGGGACCTGCAAGTTTTGTGGAGTCAGACGCTACTTGCCATCAGAGAAATACAGCTTGACCGTGTGAAGTACCCTCGGTGCAAAGTTACTTCCAGGTAGTGCATCAGCAAAGCCGCAGAGCGGGACCCGGCCGATACCCCGGATTTTCACTTTGCCCGGGGGCTAGCGTCATTGACGGACCGCAGCTGTTCTCTCCGGAAACAAGCAGGAGGCCTGTTCGGGTGTGTTGTCTTGGGAAGGAGTGGGGGGATCTGCAAGTTTTGTGGAGTCAGACGCTACTTGCCATCAGAGAAATACAGCTTGACCGTGTGAAGTACCCTCGGTGCAAAGTTACTTCCAGGTAGTGCATCAGCAAAGCCGCAGAGCGGGACCCGGCCGATACCCCGGATTTTCACTTTGCCCGGGGGCTAGCGTCATTGACGGACCGCAGCTGTTATCTCCGGAAACAAGCAGGAGGCCTGTGCGTGTGTGTGTGTGTGTTTTCTTGGGAAGGAGTGGGGGGACCTGCAAGTTTTGTGGAGTCAGACGCTACTTGCCATCAGAGAAATACAGCTTGACCGTGTGAAGTACACTTGGTGCAAAGTTACTTCCAGGTAGTGCATCAGCAAAGCCGCAGAGCGGGACCCGGCCGATACCCCGGATTTTCACTTTGCCCGGGAGCTAGCGTCATTGACGGACCGCAGCTGTTCTCTCCGGAAACAAGCAGGAGGCCTGTGCGTGTGTGTGTGTGTTTTCTTGGGAAGGAGTGGGGGGACCAGCAAGTTTTGTGGAGTCAGACGCTACTTGCCATCAGAGAAATACAGCTTGACCGTGTGAAGTACCCTCGGTGCAAAGTTACTTCCAGGTAGTGCATCAGCAAAGCCGCAGAGCGGGACCCGGCCGATACCCCGGATTTTCACTTTGCCCGGGGGCTGGCGACATTGACGGACCGCAGCTGTTTTCTCCGGAAACAAGCAGGAGGCCTGTGCCTGTGTGTGTGTGTGTTTTTGGGAAGGAGTGGGGGGACCTGCAAGTTTTGTGGAGTCAGACGCTACTTGCCATCAGAGAAATACAGCTTGACCGTGTGAAGTACCCTTGGTGCAAAGTTACTTCCAGGTAGTGCATCAGCAAAGCCGCAGAGCGGGACCCGGCCGATACCCCGGATTTTCACTTTGCCCGGGGGCTAGCGTCATTGACGGACCGCAGCTGTTTTCTCCGGAAACAAGCAGGAGGCCTGTGCGTGCGTGTGTGTGTGTGTGTTTTCTTGGGAAGGACTGGGGGGACCTGCAAGTTTTGTGGAGTCAGACGCTACTTGCCATCAGAGAAATACAGCTTGACCGTGTGAAGTACCCTCGGTGCAAAGTTACTTCCAGGTAGTGCATCAGCAAAGCCGCAGAGCGGGACCCGGCCGATACCCCGGATTTTCACTTTGCCCGGGGGCTAGCGTCATTGACGGACCGCAGCTGTTCCTCCGGAAACAAGCAGGAGGCCTGTGCGTGTGTGTGTGTGTTTTCTTGGGAAGGAGTGGGGGGACCTGCAAGTTTTGTGGAGTCAGACGCTACTTGCCATCAGAGAAATACAGCTTGACCGTGTGAAGTACCCCGGTGCAAAGTTACTTCCAGGTAGTGCATCAGCAAAGCCGCAGAGCGGGACCCGGCCGATACCCCGGATTTTCACTTTGCCCGGGGGCTAGCGTCATTGACGGACCGCAGCTGTTTTCTCCGGAAACAAGCAGGAGGCCTGTGCGTGTGTGTGTGTGTTTCTTGGGAAGGAGTGGGGGGACCTGCAAGTTTTGTGGAGTCAGACGCTACTTGCCATCAGAGAAATACAGCTTGACCGTGTGAAGTACCCTCGGTGCAAAGTTACTTCCAGGTAGTGCATCAGCAAAGCCGCAGAGCGGGACCCGGCCGATACCCCGGATTTTCACTTTGCCCGGGGGCTAGCGTCATTGACGGACCGCAGCTGTTTTCTCCGGAAACAAGCAGGAGGCCTGTGCCTGTGTGTGTGTGTGTTTTCTTGGGAAGGAGTGGGGGGACCTGCAAGTTTTGTGGAGTCAGACGCTACTTGCCATCAGAGAAATACAGCTTGACCGTGTGAAGTACCCTTGGTGCAAAGTTACTTCCAGGTAGTGCATCAGCAAAGCCGCAGAGCGGGACCCGGCCGATACCCGGATTTTCACTTTGCCCGGGGGCTAGCGTCATTGACGGACCGCAGCTGTTTTCTCCGGAAACAAGCAGGAGGCCTGTGCGTGTGTGTGTGTGTTTTCTTGGGAAAGGAGGGGGGACCTGCAAGTTTTGTGGAGTCAGACGCTACTTGCCATCAGAGAAATACAGCTTGACCGTGTGAAGTACCCTCGGTGCAAAGTTACTTCCAGGTAGTGCATCAGCAAAGCCGCAGAGCGGGACCCGGCCGATACCCCGGATTTTCACTTTGCCCGGGGCTAGCGTCATTGACGGACCGCAGCTGTTTTCTCCGGAAACAAGCAGGAGGCCTGTGCGTGTGTGTGTGTGTTTTCTTGGGAAGGAGTGGGGGGACTGCAAGTTTTGTGGAGTCAGACGCTACATGCCATCAGAGAAATACAGCTTGACCGTGTGAAGTACCCTCGGTGCAAAGTTACTTCCAGGTAGTGCATCAGCAAAGCCGCAGAGCGGGACCCGGCCGATACCCCGGATTTTCACTTTGCCCGGGGGCTAGCGTCATTGACGGACCGCAGCTGTTTTCTCCGGAAACAAGCAGGAGGCCTGTGCGTGTGTGTGTGTGTGTTTTCTTGGGAAGGAGTGGGGGGACCTGCAAGTTTTGTGGAGTCAGACGCTACTTGCCATCAGAGAAATACAGCTTGACCGTGTGAAGTACCCTCGGTGCAAAGTTACTTCCAGGTAGTGCATCAGCAAAGCCGCAGAGCGGGACCCGGCCGATACCCCGGATTTTCACTTTGCCCGGGGGCTAGCGTCATTGACGGACCGCAGCTGTTCTCTCCGGAAACAAGCAGGAGGTCTGTGTGTGTGTGTGTGTGTGTTTTCTTGGGAAGGAGTGGGGGGACCTGCAAGTTTTGTGGAGTCAGACGCTACTTGCCATCAGAGAAATACAGCTTGACCGTGTGAAGTACCCTCGGTGCAAAGTTACTTCCAGGTAGTGCATCAGCAAAGCCGCAGAGCGGGACCCGGCCGATACCCCGGATTTTCACTTTGCCCGGGGGCTAGCGTCATTGACGGACCGCAGCTGTTTTCTCCGGAAACAAGCAGGAGGCCTGTGCGTGTGTGTGTGTGTGTTTTCTTGGGAAGGAGTGGGGGGACCTGCAAGTTTTGTGGAGTCAGACGCTACTTGCCATCAGAGAAATACAGCTTGACCGTGTGAAGTACCCTCGGTGCAAAGTTACTTCCAGGTAGTGCATCAGCGAAGCCGCAGAGCGGGACTCGGCCGATACCCCGGATTTTCACTTTGCCCGGGGGCTAGCGTCATTGACGGACCGCAGCTGTTTTCTCCGGAAACAAGCAGGAGGCCTGTGTGTGTGTGTGTGTGTTTTCTTGGGAAGGAGTGGGGGGACCAGCAAGTTTTGTGGAGTCAGACGCTACTTGCCATCAGAGAAATACAGCTTGACCGTGTGAAGTACCCTCGGTGCAAAGTTACTTCCAGGTAGTGCATCAGCAAAGCCGCAGAGCGGGACCCGGCCGATACCCCGGATTTTCACTTTGCCCGGGGGCTAGCGTCATTGACGGACCGCAGCTGTTTTCTCCGGAAACAAGCAGGAGGTCTGTGTGTGTGTGTGTGTGTTTTCTTGGGAAAGAGTGGGGGGACCTGCAAGTTTTGTGGAGTCAGACGCTACTTGCCATCAGAGAAATACAGCTTGACCGTGTGAAGTACCCTCGGTGCAAAGTTACTTCCAGGTAGTGCATCAGCAAAGCCGCAGAGCGGGACCCGGCCGATACCCGGATTTTCACTTTGCCCGGGGCTAGCGTCATTGACGGACCGCAGCTGTTTTCTCCGGAAACAAGCAGGAGGCCTGTGCGTGTGTGTGTGTGTTTTTCTTGGGAAAGAGTGGGGGGACCAGCAAGTTTTGTGGAGTCAGACGCTACTTGCCATCAGAGAAATACAGCTTGACCGTGTGAAGTACCCTCGGTGCAAAGTTACTTCCAGGTAGTGCATCAGCAAAGCCGCAGAGCGGGACCCGGCCGATACCCCGGATTTTCACTTTGCCCGGGGGCTAGCGTCATTGACGGACCGCAGCTGTTTTCTCCGGAAACAAGCAGGAGGCTGTGTGTGTGTGTGTGTGTGTGTTTTCTTGGGAAGGAGTGGGGGGACCTGCAAGTTTTGTGGAGTCAGACGCTACTTGCCATCAGAGAAATACAGCTTGACCGTGTGAAGTACCCTCGGTGCAAAGTTACTTCCAGGTAGTGCATCAGCAAAGCCGCAGAGCGGGACCCGGCCGATACCCGGATTTTCACTTTGCCCGGGGGCTAGCGTCATTGACGGACCGCAGCTGTTTTCTCCGGAAACAAGCAGGAGGCCTGTGCGTGTGTGTGTGTGTGTTTTCTTGGGAAGGAGTGGGGGGACCTGCAAGTTTTGTGGAGTCAGACGCTACTTGCCATCAGAGAAATACAGCTTGACCGTGTGAAGTACCCTCGGTGCAAAGTTACTTCCAGGTAGTGCATCAGCAAAGCCGCAGAGCGGGACCCGGCCGATGCCCGGATTTTCACTTTGCCCGGGGGCTAGCGTCATTGACGGACCGCAGCTGTTCTCTCCGGAAACAAGCAGGAGGTCTGTGCGTGTGTGTGTGTGTGTTTTCTTGGGAAAGAGTGGGGGGACCAGCAAGTTTTGTGGAGTCAGACGCTACTTGCCATCAGAGAAATACAGCTTGACCGTGTGAAGTACCCTCGGTGCAAAGTTACTTCCAGGTAGTGCATCAGCAAAGCCGCAGAGCGGGACCCGGCCGATACCCCGGATTTTCACTTTGCCCGGGGGCTAGCGTCATTGACGGACCGCAGCTGTTTTCTCCGGAAACAAGCAGGAGGCCTGTGCGTGTGTGTGTGTGTTTTCTTGGGAAGGAGTGGGGGGACCTGCAAGTTTTGTGGAGTCAGACGCTACTTGCCATCAGAGAAATACAGCTTGACCGTGTGAAGTACCCTCGGTGCAAAGTTACTTCCAGGTAGTGCATCAGCAAAGCCGCAGAGCGGGACCCGGCCGATACCCCGGATTTTCACTTTGCCCGGGGGCTAGCGTCATTGACGGACCGCAGCTGTTTTCTCCGGAAACAAGCAGGAGGCCTGTGCGTGTGTGTGTGTGTGTTTTCTTGGGAAGGAGTGGGGGGACCTGCAAGTTTTGTGGAGTCAGACGCTACTTGCCATCAGAGAAATACAGCTTGACCGTGTGAAGTACCCTCGGTGCAAAGTTACTTCCAGGTAGTGCATCAGCAAAGCCGCAGAGCGGGACCCGGCCGATACCCGGATTTTCACTTTGCCCGGGGGCTAGCGTCATTGACGGACCGCAGCTGTTTTCTCCGGAAACAAGCAGGAGGCCTGTGCGTGTGTGTGTGTGTGTTTTCTTGGGAAGGATGGGGGGACCTGCAAGTTTTGTGGAGTCAGACGCTACTTGCCATCAGAGAAATACAGCTTGACCGTGTGAAGTACCCTCGGTGCAAAGTTACTTCCAGGTAGTGCATCAGCAAAGCCGCAGAGCGGGACCCGGCCGATACCCCGGATTTTCACTTTGCCGGGGGCTAGCGTCATTGACGGACCGCAGCTGTTTTCTCCGGAAACAAGCAGGAGGTCTGTGTGTGTGTGTGTGTGTGTTTTCTTGGGAAGGAGTGGGGGGACCAGCAAGTTTTGTGGAGTCAGACGCTACTTGCCATCAGAGAAATACAGCTTGACCGTGTGAAGTACCCTCGGTGCAAAGTTACTTCCAGGTAGTGCATCAGCAAAGCCGCAGAGCGGGACCCGGCCGATACCCGGATTTTCACTTTGCCGGGGGCTAGCGTCATTGACGGACCGCAGCTGTTTTCTCCGGAAACAAGCAGGAGGCCTGTGCGTGTGTGTGTGTGTGTTTTCTTGGGAAGGAGTGGGGGGACCTGCAAGTTTTGTGGAGTCAGACGCTACTTGCCATCAGAGAAATACAGCTTGACCGTGTGAAGTACCCTCGGTGCAAAGTTACTTCCAGGTAGTGCATCAGCAAAGCCGCAGAGCGGGACCCGGCCGATACCCGGATTTTCACTTTGCCCGGGGGCTAGCGTCATTGACGGACCGCAGCTGTTTTCTCCGGAAACAAGCAGGAGGCCTGTGCGTGTGTGTGTGTGTGTTTTCTTGGGAAGGAGTGGGGGGACCTGCAAGTTTTGTGGAGTCAGACGCTACTTGCCATCAGAGAAATACAGCTTGACCGTGTGAAGTACCCTCGGTGCAAAGTTACTTCCAGGTAGTGCATCAGCAAAGCCGCAGAGCGGGACCCGGCCGATACCCCGGATTTTCACTTTGCCCGGGGCTAGCGTCATTGACGGACCGCAGCTGTTTTCTCCGGAAACAAGCAGGAGGCCTGTGCGTGTGTGTGTGTGTGTGTTTTCTTGGGAAAGAGTGGGGGGACGTGCAAGTTTTGTGGAGTCAGACGCTACTTGCCATCAGAGAAATACAGCTTGACCGTGTGAAGTACCCTCGGTGCAAAGTTACTTCCAGGTAGTGCATCAGCAAAGCCGCAGAGCGGGACCCGGCCGATACCCCGGATTTTCACTTTGCCCGGGGGCTAGCGTCATTGACGGACCGCAGCTGTTTTCTCCGGAAATAAGCAGGAGGCCTGTGCGTGTGTGTGTGTGTGTGTGTGTGTGTGTTTTCTTGGGAAAGAGTGGGGGGACGTGCAAGTTTTGTGGAGACAGACGCTACTTGCCATCAGAGAAATACAGCTTGACCGTGTGAAGTACCCTCGGTGCAAAGTTACTTCCAGGTAGTGCATCAGCAAAGCCGCAGAGCGGGACCCGGCCGATACCCCGGATTTTCACTTTGCCCGGGGGCTAGCGTCATTGACGGACCGCAGCTGTTTTCTCCGGAAACAAGCAGGAGGCCTGTGCGTGTGTGTGTGTGTTTTCTTGGGAAGGAGCGGGGGGGACCTGCAAGTTTTGTGGAGTCAGACGCTACATGCCATCAGAGAAATACAGCTTGACCGTGTGAAGTACCCTCGGTGCAAAGTTACTTCCAGGTAGTGCATCAGCAAAGCCGCAGAGCGGGACCCGGCCGATACCCCGGATTTTCACTTTGCCCGGGGGCTAGCGTCATTGACGGACCGCAGCTGTTTTCTCCGGAAACAAGCAGGAGGCCTGTGTGTGTGTGTGTGTGGTTTTGGGAAGGAGTGGGGGGACCTGCAAGTTTTGTGGAGTCAGACGCTACTTGCCATCAGAGAAATACAGCTTGACCGTGTGAAGTACCCTCGGTGCAAAGTTACTTCCAGGTAGTGCATCAGCAAAGCCGCAGAGCGGGACCCGGCCGATACCCGGATTTTCACTTTGCCCGGGGGCTAGCGTCATTGACGGACCGCAGCTGTTTTCTCCGGAAACAAGCAGGAGGCCTGTGCGTGTGTGTGTGTGTGTGTTTTCTTGGGAAAGAGTGGGGGGACCAGCAAGTTTTGTGGAGTCAGACGCTACTTGCCATCAGAGAAATACAGCTTGACCGTGTGAAGTACCCTCGGTGCAAAGTTACTTCCAGGTAGTGCATCAGCAAAGCCGCAGAGCGGGACCCGGCCGATACCCCGGATTTTCACTTTGCCCGGGGCTAGCGTCATTGACGGACCGCAGCTGTTCTCTCCGGAAACAAGCAGGAGGCCTGTGCGTGTGTGTGTGTGTTTTCTTGGGAAGGAGTGGGGGGACCTGCAAGTTTTGTGGAGTCAGACGCTACTTGCCATCAGAGAAATACAGCTTGACCGTGTGAAGTACCCCGGTGCAAAGTTACTTCCAGGTAGTGCATCAGCAAAGCCGCAGAGCGGGACCCGGCCGATACCCCGGATTTTCACTTTGCCGGGGGCTAGCGTCATTGACGGACCGCAGCTGTTCTCTCCGGAAACAAGCAGGAGGCCTGTGCGTGTGTGTGTTTCTTGGGAAGGAGTGGGGGGACCTGCAAGTTTTGTGGAGTCAGACGCTACTTGCCATCAGAGAAATACAGCTTGACCGTGTGAAGTACCCTCGGTGCAAAGTTACTTCCAGGTAGTGCATCAGCAAAGCCGCAGAGCGGGACCCGGCCGATACCCCGGATTTTCACTTTGCCCGGGGGCTAGCGTCATTGACGGACCGCAGCTTTCTCCGGAAACAAGCAGGAGGCCTGTGCGTGTGTGTGTGGTGTGTGCCGCAGAGCGGGACCCGGCCGATACCCCGGATTTTCACTTGCCCGGGGGCTAGCGTCATTGACGGACCGCAGCTGTTTTCTCCGGAAACAAGCAGGAGGCCTGTGTGTGTGTGTGTGTGTTTCTTGGGAAGGAGTGGGGGGACCTGCAAGTTTTGTGGAGTCAGACGCTACTTGCCATCAGAGAAATACAGCTTGACCGTGTGAAGTACCCTCGGTGCAAAGTTACTTCCAGGTAGTGCATCAGCAAATTCCCAGAGCGGGACCCGGCCGATACCCCGGATTTTCACTTTGCCCGGGGGCTAGCGTCATTGACGGACCGCAGCTGTTTTCTCCGGAAACAAGCAGGAGGCCTGTGCGTGTGTGTGTGTGTTTTCTTGGAAAGGAGTGGGGGGACCTGCAAGTTTTGTGGAGTCAGACGCTACTTGCCATCAGAGAAATACAGCTTGACCGTGTGAAGTACCCTCGGTGCAAAGTTACTTCCAGGTAGTGCATCAGCAAAGCCGCAGAGCGGGACCCGGCCGATACCCCGGATTTTCACTTTGCCCGGGGGCTAGCGTCATTGACGGACCGCAGCTGTTTTCTCCGGAAACAAGCAGGAGGCCTGTGCGTGTGTGTGTTTTCTTGGGAAGGAGTGGGGGGACCTGCAAGTTTTGTGGAGTCAGACGCTACTTGCCATCAGAGAAATACAGCTTGACCGTGTGAAGTACCCTCGGTGCAAAGTTACTTCCAGGTAGTGCATCAGCAAAGCCGCAGAGCGGGACCCGGCCGATACCCGG
This sequence comes from Muscidifurax raptorellus, assembly GCA_020010945.3. Lineage (NCBI taxonomy): Eukaryota > Metazoa > Arthropoda > Insecta > Hymenoptera > Pteromalidae > Muscidifurax > Muscidifurax raptorellus. The sequence continues at coordinate 16,353 of JAHUUD020000101.1, forward strand.
ATTTTCACTTTGCCCGGGGCTAGCGTCATTGACGGACCGCAGCTGTTTTCTCCGGAAACAAGCAGGAGGCCTGTGCGTGTGTGTGTGTGTGTTTTCTTGGGAAAGAGTGGGGGGACGTGCAAGTTTTGTGGAGTCAGACGCTACTTGCCATCAGAGAAATACAGCTTGACCGTGTGAAGTACCCTCGGTGCAAAGTTACTTCCAGGTAGTGCATCAGCAAAGCCGCAGAGCGGGACCCGGCCGATACCCCGGATTTTCACTTTGCCCGGGGGCTAGCGTCATTGACGGACCGCAGCTGTTCTCTCCGGAAACAAGCAGGAGGCCTGTGCGTGTGTGTGTGTGTGTTTTCTTGGGAAAGAGTGGGGGGACCTGCAAGTTTTGTGGAGTCAGACGCTACTTGCCATCAGAGAAATACAGCTTGACCGTGTGAAGTACCCTCGGTGCAAAGTTACTTCCAGGTAGTGCATCAGCAAAGCCGCAGAGCGGGACCCGGCCGATACCCCGGATTTTCACTTTGCCCGGGGGCTAGCGTCATTGACGGACCGCAGCTGTTTTCTCCGGAAACAAGCAGGAGGCCTGTGCGTGCGTGTGTGTGTGTGTTTTCTTGGGAAAGAGTGGGGGGACCTGCAAGTTTTGTGGAGTCAGACGCTACTTGCCATCAGAGAAATACAGCTTGACCGTGTGAAGTACCCTCGGTGCAAAGTTACTTCCAGGTAGTGCATCAGCAAAGCCGCAGAGCGGGACCCGGCCGATACCCCGGATTTTCACTTTGCCCGGGGGCTAGCGTCATTGACGGACCGCAGCTGTTTCCTCCGGAAAAAAGCAGGAGGCCTGTGCGTGTGTGTGTGTGTGTTTTCTTGGGAAGGAGTGGGGGGACCTGCAAGTTTTGTGGAGTCAGACGCTACTTGCCATCAGAGAAATACAGCTTGACCGTGTGAAGTACCCTCGGTGCAAAGTTACTTCCAGGTAGTGCATCAGCAAAGCCGCAGAGCGGGACCCGGCCGATACCCCGGATTTTCACTTTGCCCGGGGGCTAGCGTCATTGACGGACCGCAGCTGTTTCTCCGGAAACAAGCAGGAGGCCTGTGCGTGTGTGTGTGTGTTTTCTTGGGAAGGAGTGGGGGGACCTGCAAGTTTTGTGGAGTCAGACGCTACTTGCCATCAGAGAAATACAGCTTGACCGTGTGAAGTACCCTCGGTGCAAAGTTACTTCCAGGTAGTGCATCAGCAAAGCCGCAGAGCGGGACCCGGCCGATACCCCGGATTTTCACTTTGCCCGGGGGCTAGCGTCATTGACGGACCGCAGCTGTTTTCTCCGGAAACAAGCAGGAGGCCTGTGCGTGTGTGTGTGTGTGTTTTCTTGGGAAAGAGTGGGGGGACCTGCAAGTTTTGTGGAGTCAGACGCTACTTGCCATCAGAGAAATACAGCTTGACCGTGTGAAGTACCCTCGGTGCAAAGTTACTTCCAGGTAGTGCATCAGCAAAGCCGCAGAGCGGGACCCGGCCGATACCCTGGATTTTCACTTTGCCCGGGGGCTAGCGTCATTGACGGACCGCAGCTGTTTTCTCCGGAAACAAGCAGGAGGCCTGTGCGTGTGTGTGTGTGTGTTTTCTTGGGAAGGAGTGGGGGGACCTGCAAGTTTTGTGGAGTCAGACGCTACTTGCCATCAGAGAAATACAGCTTGACCGTGTGAAGTACCCTCGGTGCAAAGTTACTTCCAGGTAGTGCATCAGCAAAGCCGCAGAGCGGGACCCGGCCGATACCCCGGATTTTCACTTTGCCCGGGGGCTAGCGTCATTGACGGACCGCAGCTGTTTTCTCCGGAAACAAGCAGGAGGCCTGTGCGTGTGTGTGTGTTGTTTTTCTTGGGAAAGTGTGGGGGACCTGCAAGTTTTGTGGAGTCAGACGCTACTTGCCATCAGAGAAATACAGCTTGACCGTGTGAAGTACCTCGGTGCAAAGTTACTTCCAGGTAGTGCATCAGCAAAGCCGCAGAGCGGGACCCGGCCGATACCCCGGATTTTCACTTTGCCCGGGGGCTAGCGTCATTGACGGACCGCAGCTGTTTTCTCCGGAAACAAGCAGGAGGCCTGTGTGTGTGTGTGTGTGTTTTCTTGGGAAGAGTGGGGGGACCAGCAAGTTTTGTGGAGTCAGACGCTACTTGCCATCAGAGAAATACAGCTTGACCGTGTGAAGTACCCTCGGTGCAAAGTTACTTCCAGGTAGTGCATCAGCAAAGCCGCAGAGCGGGACCCGGCCGATACCCCGGATTTTCACTTTGCCCGGGGGCTAGCGTCATTGACGGACCGCAGCTGTTTCTCCGGAAACAAGCAGGAGGTCTGTGCGTGTGTGTGTGTGTGTTTTCTTGGGAAAGAGTGGGGGGACCAGCAAGTTTTGTGGAGTCAGACGCTACTTGCCATCAGAGAAATACAGCTTGACCGTGTGAAGTACCCTCGGTGCAAAGTTACTTCCAGGTAGTGCATCAGCAAAGCCGCAGAGCGGGACCCGGCCGATACCCCGGATTTTCACTTTGCCCGGGGGCTAGCGTCATTGACGGACCGCAGCTGTTCTCTCCGGAAACAAGCAGGAGGTCTGTGCGTGTGTGTGTGTTTTCTTGGGAAAGAGTGGGGGGACCAGCAAGTTTTGTGGAGTCAGACGCTACTTGCCATCAGAGAAATACAGCTTGACCGTGTGAAGTACCCTCGGTGCAAAGTTACTTCCAGGTAGTGCATCAGCAAAGCCGCAGAGCGGGACCCGGCCGATACCCCGGATTTTCACTTTGCCCGGGGGCTAGCGTCATTGACGGACCGCAGCTGTTTCTCCGGAAACAAGCAGGAGGCCTGTGCGTGTGTGTGTGTGTGTTTTCTTGGGAAGGAGTGGGGGGACCTGCAAGTTTTGTGGAGTCAGACGCTACTTGCCATCAGAGAAATACAGCTTGACCGTGTGAAGTACCCTCGGTGCAAAGTTACTTCCAGGTAGTGCATCAGCAAAGCCGCAGAGCGGGACCCGGCCGATACCCCGGATTTTCACTTTGCCCGGGGGCTAGCGTCATTGACGGACCGCAGCTGTTTTCTCCGGAAACAAGCAGGAGGCCTGTGCGTGTGTGTGTGTGTTTGTTTGTTTTTTCTTGGGAAAGAGTGGGGGGACCTGCAAGTTTTGTGGAGTCAGACGCTACTTGCCATCAGAGAAATACAGCTTGACCGTGTGAAGTACCCTTGGTGCAAAGTTACTTCCAGGTAGTGCATCAGCAAAGCCGCAGAGCGGGACCCGGCCGATACCCCGGATTTTCACTTTGCCCGGGGGCTAGCGTCATTGACGGACCGCAGCTGTTTTCTCCGGAAAAAAGCAGGAGGCCTGTGCGTGTGTGTGTTTTCTTGGGAAGGAGTGGGGGGACCTGCAAGTTTTGTGGAGTCAGACGCTACTTGCCATCAGAGAAATACAGCTTGACCGTGTGAAGTACCCTTGGTGCAAAGTTACTTCCAGGTAGTGCATCAGCAAAGCCGCAGAGCGGGACCCGGCCGATACCCCGGATTTTCACTTTGCCCGGGGGCTAGCGTCATTGACGGACCGCAGCTGTTTTCTCCGGAAACAAGCAGGAGGCCTGTGCGTGTGTGTGTGTGTGTGCCGCAGAGCGGGACCCGGCCGATACCCCGGATTTTCACTTTGCCCGGGGGCTAGCGTCATTGACGGACCGCAGCTGTTTTCTCCGGAAACAAGCAGGAGGCCTGTGCGTGTGTGTGTGTGTGTTTTCTTGGGAAGGAGTGGGGGGACCTGCAAGTTTTGTGGAGTCAGACGCTACTTGCCATCAGAGAAATACAGCTTGACCGTGTGAAGTACCCTCGGTGCAAAGTTACTTCCAGGTAGTGCATCAGCAAAGCCGCAGAGCGGGACCCGGCCGATACCCCGGATTTTCACTTTGCCCGGGGGCTAGCGTCATTGACGGACCGCAGCTGTTTTCTCCGGAAACAAGCAGGAGGCCTGTGCGTGTGTGTGTGTGTTTTTCTTGGGAAGGAGTGGGGGGACCTGCAAGTTTTGTGGAGTCAGACGCTACTTGCCATCAGAGAAATACAGCTTGACCGTGTGAAGTACCCTCGGTGCAAAGTTACTTCCAGGTAGTGCATCAGCAAAGCCGCAGAGCGGGACCCGGCCGATACCCGGATTTTCACTTTGCCCGGGGGCTAGCGTCATTGACGGACCGCAGCTGTTTTCTCCGGAAACAAGCAGGAGGCCTGTGCGTGTGTGTGTGTGTGTTTCTTGGGAAGGAGTGGGGGGACCTGCAAGTTTTGTGGAGTCAGACGCTACTTGCCATCAGAGAAATACAGCTTGACCGTGTGAAGTACCCTCGGTGCAAAGTTACTTCCAGGTAGTGCATCAGCAAAGCCGCAGAGCGGGACCCGGCCGATACCCCGGATTTTCACTTTGCCCGGGGGCTAGCGTCATTGACGGACCGCAGCTGTTTTCTCCGGAAACAAGCAGGAGGTCTGTGTGTGTGTGTGTGTGTTTTCTTGGGAAAGTGTGGGGGGACCAGCAAGTTTTGTGGAGTCAGACGCTACTTGCCATCAGAGAAATACAGCTTGACCGTGTGAAGTACCCTCGGTGCAAAGTTACTTCCAGGTAGTGCATCAGCAAAGCCGCAGAGCGGGACCCGGCCGATACCCCGGATTTTCACTTTGCCCGGGGGCTAGCGTCATTGACGGACCGCAGCTGTTTTCTCCGGAAACAAGCAGGAGGTCTGTGCGTGTGTGTGTGTGTGTTTTCTTGGGAAAGAGTGGGGGGACCTGCAAGTTTTGTGGAGTCAGACGCTACTTGCCATCAGAGAAATACAGCTTGACCGTGTGAAGTACCCTCGGTGCAAAGTTACTTCCAGGTAGTGCATCAGCAAAGCCGCAGAGCGGGACCCGGCCGATACCCCGGATTTTCACTTTGCCCGGGGCTAGCGTCATTGACGGACCGCAGCTGTTTTCTCCGGAAACAAGCAGGAGGCCTGTGCGTGTGTGTGTGTGTGTTTCTTGGGAAAGAGTGGGGGGACCTGCAAGTTTTGTGGAGTCAGACGCTACTTGCCATCAGAGAAATACAGCTTGACCGTGTGAAGTACCCTCGGTGCAAAGTTACTTCCAGGTAGTGCATCAGCAAAGCCGCAGAGCGGGACCCGGCCGATACCCCGGATTTTCACTTTGCCCGGGGCTAGCGTCATTGACGGACCGCAGCTGTTTTCTCCGGAAACAAGCAGGAGGCCTGTGCGTGTGTGTGTGTGTTTTCTTGGGAAGGAGTGTGGGGGACCTGCAAGTTTTGTGGAGTCAGACGCTACTTGCCATCAGAGAAATACAGCTTGACCGTGTGAAGTACCCTCGGTGCAAAGTTACTTCCAGGTAGTGCATCAGCAAAGCCGCAGAGCGGGACCCGGCCGATACCCCGGATTTTCACTTTGCCCGGGGGCTAGCGTCATTGACGGACCGCAGCTGTTTTCTCCGGAAACAAGCAGGAGGCCTGTGCGTGTGTGTGTGTGTGTTTTCTTGGGAAGAGTGGGGGGACCTGCAAGTTTTGTGGAGTCAGACGCTACTTGCCATCAGAGAAATACAGCTTGACCGTGTGAAGTACCCTCGGTGCAAAGTTACTTCCAGGTAGTGCATCAGCAAAGCCGCAGAGCGGGACCCGGCCGATACCCCGGATTTTCACTTTGCCCGGGGGCTAGCGTCATTGACGGACCGCAGCTGTTTCTCCGGAAACAAGCAGGAGGTCTGTGCGTGTGTGTGTGTGTTTTCTTGGGAAAGAGTGGGGGACCTGCAAGTTTTGTGGGGGCAGACGCTACTTGCCATCAGAGAAATACAGCTTGACCGTGTGAAGTACCCTCGGTGCAAAGTTACTTCCAGGTAGTGCATCAGCAAAGCCGCAGAGCGGGACCCGGCCGATACCCCGGATTTTCACTTTGCCCGGGGGCTAGCGTCATTGACGGACCGCAGCTGTTTTCTCCGGAAACAAGCAGGAGGCCTGTGCGTGTGTGTGTGTGTTTTCTTGGGAAGGAGTGGGGGGACCTGCAAGTTTTGTGGAGTCAGACGCTACTTGCCATCAGAGAAATACAGCTTGACCGTGTGAAGTACCCTCGGTGCAAAGTTACTTCCAGGTAGTGCATCAGCAAAGCCGCAGAGCGGGACCCGGCCGATACCCCGGATTTTCACTTTGCCCGGGGGCTAGCGTCATTGACGGACCGCAGCTGTTTTCTCCGGAAACAAGCAGGAGGTCTGTGTGTGTGTGTGTGTTTTCTTGGGAAAGTGTGGGGGGACCTGCAAGTTTTGTGGAGTCAGACGCTACTTGCCATCAGAGAAATACAGCTTGACCGTGTGAAGTACCCTCGGTGCAAAGTTACTTCCAGGTAGTGCATCAGCAAAGCCGCAGAGCGGGACCCGGCCGATACCCCGGATTTTCACTTTGCCCGGGGGCTAGCGTCATTGACGGACCGCAGCTGTTTTCTCCGGAAACAAGCAGGAGGCCTGTGCGTGTGTGTGTGTGTTTTCTTGGGAAGGAGTGGGGGGACCTGCAAGTTTTGTGGAGTCAGACGCTACTTGCCATCAGAGAAATACAGCTTGACCGTGTGAAGTACCCTCGGTGCAAAGTTACTTCCAGGTAGTGCATCAGCAAAGCCGCAGAGCGGGACCCGGCCGATACCCCGGATTTTCACTTTGCCCGGGGGCTAGCGTCATTGACGGACCGCAGCTGTTTTCTCCGGAAACAAGCAGGAGGTCTGTGTGTGTGTGTGTGTGTGTTTTCTTGGGAAAGAGTGGGGGGACCAGCAAGTTTTGTGGAGTCAGACGCTACTTGCCATCAGAGAAATACAGCTTGACCGTGTGAAGTACCCTCGGTGCAAAGTTACTTCCAGGTAGTGCATCAGCAAAGCCGCAGAGCGGGACCCGGCCGATACCCCGGATTTTCACTTTGCCCGGGGGCTAGCGTCATTGACGGACCGCAGCTGTTTTCTCCGGAAACAAGCAGGAGGTCTGTGTGTGTGTGTGTGTGTGTTTTTTTGGGAAAGTGTGGGGGGACCAGCAAGTTTTGTGGAGTCAGACGCTACTTGCCATCAGAGAAATACAGCTTGACCGTGTGAAGTACCCTCGGTGCAAAGTTACTTCCAGGTAGTGCATCAGCAAAGCCGCAGAGCGGGACCCGGCCGATACCCCGGATTTTCACTTTGCCCGGGGGCTAGCGTCATTGACGGACCGCAGCTGTTTTCTCCGGAAACAAGCAGGAGGCCTGTGCGTGTGTGTGTGTGTTTTCTTGGGAAGGAGTGGGGGGACCTGCAAGTTTTGTGGAGTCAGACGCTACTTGCCATCAGAGAAATACAGCTTGACCGTGTGAAGTACCCTCGGTGCAAAGTTACTTCCAGGTAGTGCATCAGCAAAGCCGCAGAGCGGGACCCGGCCGATACCCCGGATTTTCACTTTGCCCGGGGCTAGCGTCATTGACGGACCGCAGCTGTTTTCTCCGGAAACAAGCAGGAGGCCTGTGCGTGTGTGTGTGTGTGTTTTCTTGGGAAGGAGTGGGGGGACCTGCAAGTTTTGTGGAGTCAGACGCTACTTGCCATCAGAGAAATACAGCTTGACCGTGTGAAGTACCCTCGGTGCAAAGTTACTTCCAGGTAGTGCATCAGCAAAGCCGCAGAGCGGGACCCGGCCGATACCCCGGATTTTCACTTTGCCCGGGGGCTAGCGTCATTGACGGACCGCAGCTGTTTTCTCCGGAAACAAGCAGGAGGCCTGTGCGTGTGTGTGTGTGTTTTCTTGGGAAGGAGTGGGGGGACCTGCAAGTTTTGTGGAGTCAGACGCTACTTGCCATCAGAGAAATACAGCTTGACCGTGTGAAGTACCCTCGGTGCAAAGTTACTTCCAGGTAGTGCATCAGCAAAGCCGCAGAGCGGGACCCGGCCGATACCCCGGATTTTCACTTTGCCCGGGGGCTAGCGTCATTGACGGACCGCAGCTGTTTTCTCCGGAAACAAGCAGGAGGCCTGTGCGTGTGTGTGTGTGTGTTTTCTTGGGAAGGAGTGGGGGGACCTGCAAGTTTTGTGGAGTCAGACGCTACATGCCATCAGAGAAATACAGCTTGACCGTGTGAAGTACCCTCGGTGCAAAGTTACTTCCAGGTAGTGCATCAGCAAAGCCGCAGAGCGGGACCCGGCCGATACCCCGGATTTTCACTTTGCCCGGGGCTAGCGTCATTGACGGACCGCAGCTGTTTTCTCCGGAAACAAGCAGGAGGCCTGTGCGTGTGTGTGTGTGTTTTCTTGGGAAAGAGTGGGGGACCTGCAAGTTTTGTGGAGTCAGACGCTACTTGCCATCAGAGAAATACAGCTTGACCGTGTGAAGTACCCTCGGTGCAAAGTTACTTCCAGGTAGTGCATCAGCAAAGCCGCAGAGCGGGACCCGGCCGATACCCCGGATTTTCACTTTGCCCGGGGGCTAGCGTCATTGACGGACCGCAGCTGTTTTCTCCGGAAACAAGCAGGAGGTCTGTGTGTGTGTGTGTGTGTTTTTCTTGGGAAAGAGTGGGGGGACCAGCAAGTTTTGTGGAGTCAGACGCTACTTGCCATCAGAGAAATACAGCTTGACCGTGTGAAGTACCCTCGGTGCAAAGTTACTTCCAGGTAGTGCATCAGCAAAGCCGCAGAGCGGGACCCGGCCGATACCCCGGATTTTCACTTTGCCCGGGGGCTAGCGTCATTGACGGACCGCAGCTGTTTTCTCCGGAAACAAGCAGGAGGTCTGTGCGTGTGTGTGTGTGTGTTTTCTTGGGAAAGAGTGGGGGGACCAGCAAGTTTTGTGGAGTCAGACGCTACTTGCCATCAGAGAAATACAGCTTGACCGTGTGAAGTACCCTCGGTGCAAAGTTACTTCCAGGTAGTGCATCAGCAAAGCCGCAGAGCGGGACCCGGCCGATACCCCGGATTTTCACTTTGCCCGGGGGCTAGCGTCATTGACGGACCGCAGCTGTTTTCTCCGGAAACAAGCAGGAGGCCTGTGCGTGTGTGTGTGTGTGTTTTCTTGGGAAGGAGTGGGGGGACCTGCAAGTTTTGTGGAGTCAGACGCTACTTGCCATCAGAGAAATACAGCTTGACCGTGTGAAGTACCCTCGGTGCAAAGTTACTTCCAGGTAGTGCATCAGCAAAGCCGCAGAGCGGGACCCGGCCGATACCCCGGATTTTCACTTTGCCCGGGGGCTAGCGTCATTGACGGACCGCAGCTGTTTTCTCCGGAAACAAGCAGGAGGCCTGTGCGTGTGTGTGTGTGTGTTTTCTTGGGAAGGAGTGGGGGGACCTGCAAGTTTTGTGGAGTCAGACGCTACTTGCCATCAGAGAAATACAGCTTGACCGTGTGAAGTACCCTCGGTGCAAAGTTACTTCCAGGTAGTGCATCAGCAAAGCCGCAGAGCGGGACCCGGCCGATACCCCGGATTTTCACTTTGCCCGGGGGCTAGCGTCATTGACGGACCGCAGCTGTTTTCTCCGGAAACAAGCAGGAGGCCTGTGCGTGTGTGTGTGTGTGTTTTCTTGGGCAAGAGTGGGGGGACCAGCAAGTTTTGTGGAGTCAGACGCTACTTGCCATCAGAGAAATACAGCTTGACCGTGTGAAGTACCCTCGGTGCAAAGTTACTTCCAGGTAGTGCATCAGCAAAGCCGCAGAGCGGGACCCGGCCGATACCCCGGATTTTCACTTTGCCCGGGGGCTAGCGTCATTGACGGACCGCAGCTGTTTTCTCCGGAAACAAGCAGGAGGTCTGTGTGTGTGTGTGTGTGTTTTCTTGGGAAAGAGTGGGGGGACCAGCAAGTTTTGTGGAGTCAGACGCTACTTGCCATCAGAGAAATACAGCTTGACCGTGTGAAGTACCCTCGGTGCAAAGTTACTTCCAGGTAGTGCATCAGCAAAGCCGCAGAGCGGGACCCGGCCGATACCCCGGATTTTCACTTTGCCCGGGGGCTAGCGTCATTGACGGACCGCAGCTGTTCTCTCCGGAAACAAGCAGGAGGTCTGTGCGTGTGTGTGTGTGTCTTTTCTTGTGAAAGAGTGGCGGGACCTGCAAGTTTTGTGGAGTCAGACGCTACTTGCCATCAGAGAAATACAGCTTGACCGTGTGAAGTACCCTCGGTGCAAAGTTACTTCCAGGTAGTGCATCAGCAAAGCCGCAGAGCGGGACCCGGCCGATACCCCGGATTTTCACTTTGCCAGGGGGCTAGCGTCATTGACGGACCGCAGCTGTTTCCTCCGGAAACAAGCAGGAGGCTGTGCGTGTGTGTGTGTGTTTTCTTGGGAAGAGTGGGGGGACCTGCAAGTTTTGTGGAGTCAGACGCTACTTGCCATCAGAGAAATACAGCTTGACCGTGTGAAGTACCCTCGGTGCAAAGTTACTTCCAGGTAGTGCATCAGCAAAGCCGCAGAGCGGGACCCGGCCGATACCCCGGATTTTCACTTTGCCCGGGGGCTAGCGTCATTGACGGACCGCAGCTGTTTTCTCCGGAAACAAGCAGGAGGCCTGTGCGTGTGTGTGTGTGTGTTTTCTTGGGAAGGAGTGGGGGGACCTGCAAGTTTTGTGGAGTCAGACGCTACTTGCCATCAGAGAAATACAGCTTGACCGTGTGAAGTACCCTCGGTGCAAAGTTACTTCCAGGTAGTGCATCAGCAAAGCCGCAGAGCGGGACCCGGCCGATACCCCGGATTTTCACTTTGCCCGGGGCTAGCGTCATTGACGGACCGCAGCTGTTTTCTCCGGAAACAAGCAGGAGGTCTGTGCGTGTGTGTGTGTGTTTTCTTGGGAAGAGTGGGGGGACCTGCAAGTTTTGTGGAGTCAGACGCTACTTGCCATCAGAGAAATACAGCTTGACCGTGTGAAGTACCCTCGGTGCAAAGTTACTTCCAGGTAGTGCATCAGCAAAGCCGCAGAGCGGGACCCGGCCGATACCCCGGATTTTCACTTTGCCCGGGGGCTAGCGTCATTGACGGACCGCAGCTGTTTTCTCCGGAAACAAGCAGGAGGCCTGTGCGTGTGTGTGTGTGTGTTTTTCTTGGGAAGAGTGGGGGGACCTGCAAGTTTTGTGGAGTCAGACGCTACTTGCCATCAGAGAAATACAGCTTGACCGTGTGAAGTACCCTCGGTGCAAAGTTACTTCCAGGTAGTGCATCAGCAAAGCCGCAGAGCGGGACCCGGCCGATACCCCGGATTTTCACTTTGCCCGGGGGCTAGCGTCATTGACGGACCGCAGCTGTTTTCTCCGGAAACAAGCAGGAGGCCTGTGCGTGTGTGTGTGTGTTTTCTTGGGAAGGAGTGGGGGGACCTGCAAGTTTTGTGGAGTCAGACGCTACTTGCCATCAGAGAAATACAGCTTGACCGTGTGAAGTACCCTCGGTGCAAAGTTACTTCCAGGTAGTGCATCAGCAAAGCCGCAGAGCGGGACCCGGCCGATACCCCGGATTTTCACTTTGCCCGGGGGCTAGCGTCATTGACGGACCGCAGCTGTTTTCTCCGGAAACAAGCAGGAGGCCTGTGCGTGTGTGTGTGTGTTTTTCTTGGGAAAGAGTGGGGGGACCTGCAAGTTTTGTGGAGTCAGACGCTACTTGCCATCAGAGAAATACAGCTTGACCGTGTGAAGTACCCTCGGTGCAAAGTTACTTCCAGGTAGTGCATCAGCAAAGCCGCAGAGCGGGACCCGGCCGATACCCCGGATTTTCACTTTGCCCGGGGGCTAGCGTCATTGACGGACCGCAGCTGTTTTCTCCGGAAACAAGCAGGAGGTCTGTGCGTGTGTGTGTGTGTTTTCTTGGGAAAGAGTGGGGGGACCAGCAAGTTTTGTGGAGTCAGACGCTACTTGCCATCAGAGAAATACAGCTTGACCGTGTGAAGTACCCTCGGTGCAAAGTTACTTCCAGGTAGTGCATCAGCAAAGCCGCAGAGCGGGACCCGGCCGATACCCCGGATTTTCACTTTGCCCGGGGGCTAGCGTCATTGACGGACCGCAGCTGTTTTCTCCGGAAACAAGCAGGAGGCTGTGCGTGTGTGTGTGTGTTTTCTTGGGAAGAGTGGGGGGACCTGCAAGTTTTGTGGAGTCAGACGCTACTTGCCATCAGAGAAATACAGCTTGACCGTGTGAAGTACCCTCGGTGCAAAGTTACTTCCAGGTAGTGCATCAGCAAAGCCGCAGAGCGGGACCCGGCCGATACCCCGGATTTTCACTTTGCCCGGGGGCTAGCGTCATTGACGGACCGCAGCTGTTTTCTCCGGAAACAAGCAGGAGGCCTGTGCGTGTGTGTGTGTGTGTTTTCTTGGGAAGGAGTGGGGGGACCTGCAAGTTTTGTGGAGTCAGACGCTACTTGCCATCAGAGAAATACAGCTTGACCGTGTGAAGTACCCTCGGTGCAAAGTTACTTCCAGGTAGTGCATCAGCAAAGCCGCAGAGCGGGACCCGGCCGATACCCCGGATTTTCACTTTGCCCGGGGGCTAGCGTCATTGACGGACCGCAGCTGTTTTCTCCGGAAACAAGCAGGAGGCCTGTGTGTGTGTGTTTTCTTGGGAAAGAGTGGGGGGACCTGCAAGTTTTGTGGAGTCAGACGCTACTTGCCATCAGAGAAATACAGCTTGACCGTGTGAAGTACCCTCGGTGCAAAGTTACTTCCAGGTAGTGCATCAGCAAAGCCGCAGAGCGGGACCCGGCCGATACCCCGGATTTTCACTTTGCCCGGGGGCTAGCGTCATTGACGGACCGCAGCTGTTTTCTCCGGAAACAAGCAGGAGGCCTGTGCGTGTGTGTGTGTGTGTTTTCTTGGGAAGAGTGGGGGGACCTGCAAGTTTTGTGGAGTCAGACGCTACTTGCCATCAGAGAAATACAGCTTGACCGTGTGAAGTACCCTCGGTGCAAAGTTACTTCCAGGTAGTGCATCAGCAAAGCCGCAGAGCGGGACCCGGCCGATACCCCGGATTTTCACTTTGCCCGGGGGCTAGCGTCATTGACGGACCGCAGCTGTTTTCTCCGGAAACAAGCAGGAGGCCTGTGCGTGTGTGTGTGTGTGTTTCTTGGGAAAGAGTGGGGGGACCTGCAAGTTTTGTGGAGTCAGACGCTACTTGCCATCAGAGAAATACAGCTTGACCGTGTGAAGTACCCTCGGTGCAAAGTTACTTCCAGGTAGTGCATCAGCAAAGCCGCAGAGCGGGACCCGGCCGATACCCCGGATTTTCACTTTGCCCGGGGGCTAGCGTCATTGACGGACCGCAGCTGTTTTCTCCGGAAACAAGCAGGAGGCCTGTGCGTGTGTGTGTGTGTGTTTTCTTGGGAAGGAGTGGGGGGACCTGCAAGTTTTGTGGAGTCAGACGCTACTTGCCATCAGAGAAATACAGCTTGACCGTGTGAAGTACCCTCGGTGCAAAGTTACTTCCAGGTAGTGCATCAGCAAAGCCGCAGAGCGGGACCCGGCCGATACCCCGGATTTTCACTTTGCCCGGGGGCTAGCGTCATTGACGGACCGCAGCTGTTTTCTCCGGAAACAAGCAGGAGGTCTGTGCGTGTGTGTGTGTGTTTTCTTGGGAAGAGTGGGGGGACCTGCAAGTTTTGTGGAGTCAGACGCTACTTGCCATCAGAGAAATACAGCTTGACCGTGTGAAGTACCCTCGGTGCAAAGTTACTTCCAGGTAGTGCATCAGCAAAGCCGCAGAGCGGGACCCGGCCGATACCCCGGATTTTCACTTTGCCCGGGGCTAGCGTCATTGACGGACCGCAGCTGTTTTCTCCGGAAACAAGCAGGAGGCCTGTGCGTGTGTGTGTGTGTTTTCTTGGGAAGAGTGGGGGGACCAGCAAGTTTTGTGGAGTCAGACGCTACTTGCCATCAGAGAAATACAGCTTGACCGTGTGAAGTACCCTCGGTGCAAAGTTACTTCCAGGTAGTGCATCAGCAAAGCCGCAGAGCGGGACCCGGCCGATACCCCGGATTTTCACTTTGCCCGGGGGCTAGCGTCATTGACGGACCGCAGCTGTTTTCTCCGGAAACAAGCAGGAGGTCTGTGCGTGTGTGTGTGTGTGTTTCTTGGGAAGAGTGGGGGACCTGCAAGTTTTGTGGAGTCAGACGCTACTTGCCATCAGAGAAATACAGCTTGACCGTGTGAAGTACCCTCGGTGCAAAGTTACTTCCAGGTAGTGCATCAGCAAAGCCGCAGAGCGGGACCCGGCCGATACCCCGGATTTTCACTTTGCCCGGGGGCTAGCGTCATTGACGGACCGCAGCTGTTTTCTCCGGAAACAAGCAGGAGGCCTGTGCGTGTGTGTGTGTGTGTTTTCTTGGGAAGAGTGGGGGGACCTGCAAGTTTTGTGGAGTCAGACGCTACTTGCCATCAGAGAAATACAGCTTGACCGTGTGAAGTACCCTCGGTGCAAAGTTACTTCCAGGTAGTGCATCAGCAAAGCCGCAGAGCGGGACCCGGCCGATACCCCGGATTTTCACTTTGCCCGGGGGCTAGCGTCATTGACGGACCGCAGCTGTTTTCTCCGGAAACAAGCAGGAGGCCTGTGCGTGTGTGTGTGTGTTTTCTTGGGAAGGACTGGGGGGACCTGCAAGTTTTGTGGAGTCAGACGCTACTTGCCATCAGAGAAATACAGCTTGACCGTGTGAAGTACCCTCGGTGCAAAGTTACTTCCAGGTAGTGCATCAGCAAAGCCGCAGAGCGGGACCCGGCCGATACCCCGGATTTTCACTTTGCCCGGGGGCTAGCGTCATTGACGGACCGCAGCTGTTTTCTCCGGAAACAAGCAGGAGGTCTGTGCGTGTGTGTGTGTGTGTTTTCTTGGGAAAGAGTGGGGGGACCAGCAAGTTTTGTGGAGTCAGACGCTACTTGCCATCAGAGAAATACAGCTTGACCGTGTGAAGTACCCTCGGTGCAAAGTTACTTCCAGGTAGTGCATCAGCAAAGCCGCAGAGCGGGACCCGGCCGATACCCCGGATTTTCACTTTGCCCGGGGGCTAGCGTCATTGACGGACCGCAGCTGTTTTCTCCGGAAACAAGCAGGAGGTCTGTGCGTGTGTGTGTGTGTTTTCTTGGGAAGGAGTGGGGGGACCTGCAAGTTTTGTGGAGTCAGACGCTACTTGCCATCAGAGAAATACAGCTTGACCGTGTGAAGTACCCTCGGTGCAAAGTTACTTCCAGGTAGTGCATCAGCAAAGCCGCAGAGCGGGACCCGGCCGATACCCCGGATTTTCACTTTGCCCGGGGCTAGCGTCATTGACGGACCGCAGCTGTTTTCTCCGGAAACAAGCAGGAGGCCTGTGCGTGTGTGTGTGTGTTTTCTTGGGAAAGAGTGGGGGGACCTGCAAGTTTTGTGGAGTCAGACGCTACTTGCCATCAGAGAAATACAGCTTGACCGTGTGAAGTACCCTCGGTGCAAAGTTACTTCCAGGTAGTGCATCAGCAAAGCCGCAGAGCGGGACCCGGCCGATACCCCGGATTTTCACTTTGCCCGGGGGCTAGCGTCATTGACGGACCGCAGCTGTTTTCTCCGGAAACAAGCAGGAGGTCTGTGTGTGTGTGTGTTTTCTTGGGAAAGTGTGGGGGGACCAGCAAGTTTTGTGGAGTCAGACGCTACTTGCCATCAGAGAAATACAGCTTGACCGTGTGAAGTACCCTCGGTGCAAAGTTACTTCCAGGTAGTGCATCAGCAAAGCCGCAGAGCGGGACCCGGCCGATACCCCGGATTTTCACTTTGCCCGGGGGCTAGCGTCATTGACGGACCGCAGCTGTTTTCTCCGGAAACAAGCAGGAGGCCTGTGCGTGTGTGTGTGTGTTTTCTTGGGAAAGAGTGGGGGGACCAGCAAGTTTTGTGGAGTCAGACGCTACTTGCCATCAGAGAAATACAGCTTGACCGTGTGAAGTACCCTCGGTGCAAAGTTACTTCCAGGTAGTGCATCAGCAAAGCCGCAGAGCGGGACCCGGCCGATACCCCGGATTTTCACTTTGCCCGGGGGCTAGCGTCATTGACGGACCGCAGCTGTTTTCTCCGGAAACAAGCAGGAGTGTGTGTGTGTGTGTGTTTTCTTGGGAAGAGTGGGGGGACCTGCAAGTTTTGTGGAGTCAGACGCTACTTGCCATCAGAGAAATACAGCTTGACCGTGTGAAGTACCCTCGGTGCAAAGTTACTTCCAGGTAGTGCATCAGCAAAGCCGCAGAGCGGGACCCGGCCGATACCCCGGATTTTCACTTTGCCCGGGGGCTAGCGTCATTGACGGACCGCAGCTGTTTTCTCCGGAAACAAGCAGGAGGCCTGTGTGTGTGTGTGTGTTTTCTTGGGAAGGAGTGGGGGGACCTGCAAGTTTTGTGGAGTCAGACGCTACATGCCATCAGAGAAATACAGCTTGACCGTGTGAAGTACCCTCGGTGCAAAGTTACTTCCAGGTAGTGCATCAGCAAAGCCGCAGAGCGGGACCCGGCCGATACCCCGGATTTTCACTTTGCCCGGGGGCTAGCGTCATTGACGGACCGCAGCTGTTTTCTCCGGAAACAAGCAGGAGGTCTGTGCGTGTGTGTGTGTGTTTTCTTGGGAAGAGTGGGGGGACCTGCAAGTTTTGTGGAGTCAGACGCTACTTGCCATCAGAGAAATACAGCTTGACCGTGTGAAGTACCCTCGGTGCAAAGTTACTTCCAGGTAGTGCATCAGCAAAGCCGCAGAGCGGGACCCGGCCGATACCCCGGATTTTCACTTTGCCCGGGGGCTAGCGTCATTGACGGACCGCAGCTGTTTTCTCCGGAAACAAGCAGGAGGTCTGTGCGTGTGTGTGTGTGTTTTCTTGGGAAAGAGTGGGGGGACCAGCAAGTTTTGTGGAGTCAGACGCTACTTGCCATCAGAGAAATACAGCTTGACCGTGTGAAGTACCCTCGGTGCAAAGTTACTTCCAGGTAGTGCATCAGCAAAGCCGCAGAGCGGGACCCGGCCGATACCCCGGATTTTCACTTTGCCCGGGGCTAGCGTCATTGACGGACCGCAGCTGTTTTCTCCGGAAACAAGCAGGAGGCCTGTGCGTGTGTGTGTGTGTTTTCTTGGGAAGGAGTGGGGGGACCTGCAAGTTTTGTGGAGTCAGACGCTACTTGCCATCAGAGAAATACAGCTTGACCGTGTGAAGTACCCTCGGTGCAAAGTTACTTCCAGGTAGTGCATCAGCAAAGCCGCAGAGCGGGACCCGGCCGATACCCCGGATTTTCACTTTGCCCGGGGGCTAGCGTCATTGACGGACCGCAGCTGTTTTCTCCGGAAACAAGCAGGAGGCCTGTGCGTGTGTGTGTGTGTGTTTTCTTGGGAAGGAGTGGGGGGACCTGCAAGTTTTGTGGAGTCAGACGCTACTTGCCATCAGAGAAATACAGCTTGACCGTGTGAAGTACCCTCGGTGCAAAGTTACTTCCAGGTAGTGCATCAGCAAAGCCGCAGAGCGGGACCCGGCCGATACCCCGGATTTTCACTTTGCCCGGGGGCTAGCGTCATTGACGGACCGCAGCTGTTTTCTCCGGAAACAAGCAGGAGGCCTGTGCGTGTGTGTGTGTGTGTTTTCTTGGGAAAGAGTGGGGGGACCTGCAAGTTTTGTGGAGTCAGACGCTACTTGCCATCAGAGAAATACAGCTTGACCGTGTGAAGTACCCTCGGTGCAAAGTTACTTCCAGGTAGTGCATCAGCAAAGCCGCAGAGCGGGACCCGGCCGATACCCCGGATTTTCACTTTGCCCGGGGGCTAGCGTCATTGACGGACCGCAGCTGTTTTCTCCGGAAACAAGCAGGAGGTCTGTGTGTGTGTGTGTGTGTTTTCTTGGGAAAGTGTGGGGGGACCAGCAAGTTTTGTGGAGTCAGACGCTACTTGCCATCAGAGAAATACAGCTTGACCGTGTGAAGTACCCTCGGTGCAAAGTTACTTCCAGGTAGTGCATCAGCAAAGCCGCAGAGCGGGACCCGGCCGATACCCCGGATTTTCACTTTGCCCGGGGGCTAGCGTCATTGACGGACCGCAGCTGTTTTCTCCGGAAACAAGCAGGAGGCCTGTGCGTGTGTGTGTGTGTTTTCTTGGGAAAGAGTGGGGGACCTGCAAGTTTTGTGGGGGCAGACGCTACTTGCCATCTGAGAAATACTGCTTGACCGTGTAAAGTACCCTCGGTGCAAAGTTACTTCCAGGTAGTGCATCAGCAAAGCCGCAGAGCGGGACCCGGCCGATACCCCGGATTTTCACTTTGCCCGGGGGCTAGCGTCATTGACGGACCGCAGCTGTTTTCTCCGGAAACAAGCAGGAGGCCTGTGCGTGTGTGTGTGTGTGTTTTCTTGGGAAAGAGTGGGGGGACCTGCAAGTTTTGTGGAGTCAGACGCTACTTGCCATCAGAGAAATACAGCTTGACCGTGTGAAGTACCCTCGGTGCAAAGTTACTTCCAGGTAGTGCATCAGCAAAGCCGCAGAGCGGGACCCGGCCGATACCCCGGATTTTCACTTTGCCCGGGGCTAGCGTCATTGACGGACCGCAGCTGTTTTCTCCGGAAACAAGCAGGAGGCCTGTGCGTGTGTGTGTGTGTTTTCTTGGGAAAGAGTGGGGGACCAGCAAGTTTTGTGGAGTCAGACGCTACTTGCCATCAGAGAAATACAGCTTGACCGTGTGAAGTACCCTCGGTGCAAAGTTACTTCCAGGTAGTGCATCAGCAAAGCCGCAGAGCGGGACCCGGCCGATACCCCGGATTTTCACTTTGCCCGGGGGCTAGCGTCATTGACGGACCGCAGCTGTTTTCTCCGGAAACAAGCAGGAGGCCTGTGCGTGTGTGTGTGTGTTTTCTTGGGAAAGAGTGGGGGGACCTGCAAGTTTTGTGGAGTCAGACGCTACTTGCCATCAGAGAAATACAGCTTGACCGTGTGAAGTACCCTCGGTGCAAAGTTACTTCCAGGTAGTGCATCAGCAAAGCCGCAGAGCGGGACCCGGCCGATACCCCGGATTTTCACTTTGCCCGGGGGCTAGCGTCATTGACGGACCGCAGCTGTTTTCTCCGGAAACAAGCAGGAGGTCTGTGTGTGTGTGTGTGTGTTTTCTTGGGAAAGAGTGGGGGGACCAGCAAGTTTTGTGGAGTCAGACGCTACTTGCCATCAGAGAAATACAGCTTGACCGTGTGAAGTACCCTCGGTGCAAAGTTACTTCCAGGTAGTGCATCAGCAAAGCCGCAGAGCGGGACCCGGCCGATACCCCGGATTTTCACTTTGCCCGGGGGGTAGCGTCATTGACGGACCGCAGCTGTTTTCTCCGGAAACAAGCAGGAGGCCTGTGCGTGTGTGTGTGTGTTTTTCTTGGGAAGAGTGGGGGGACCTGCAAGTTTTGTGGAGTCAGACGCTACTTGCCATCAGAGAAATACAGCTTGACCGTGTGAAGTACCCTCGGTGCAAAGTTACTTCCAGGTAGTGCATCAGCAAAGCCGCAGAGCGGGACCCGGCCGATACCCCGGATTTTCACTTTGCCCGGGGGCGCGTCATTGACGGACCGCAGCTGTGGAAACAAGCAGGAGGTGTGTGTGTGTGTGTGTGTGTTTTCTTGGGAAGAGTGGGGGGACCTGCAAGTTTTGTGGAGTCAGACGCTACTTGCCATCAGAGAAATACAGCTTGACCGTGTGAAGTACCCTCGGTGCAAAGTTACTTCCAGGTAGTGCATCAGCAAAGCCGCAGAGCGGGACCCGGCCGATACCCCGGATTTTCACTTTGCCCGGGGGCTAGCGTCATTGACGGACCGCAGCTGTTTTCTCCGGAAACAAGCAGGAGGCCTGTGCGTGTGTGTGTGTGTTTTCTTGGGAAGGAGTGGGGGGACCTGCAAGTTTTGTGGAGTCAGACGCTACTTGCCATCAGAGAAATACAGCTTGACCGTGTGAAGTACCCTCGGTGCAAAGTTACTTCCAGGTAGTGCATCAGCAAAGCCGCAGAGCGGGACCCGGCCGATACCCCGGATTTTCACTTTGCCCGGGGGCTAGCGTCATTGACGGACCGCAGCTGTTTTCTCCGGAAACAAGCAGGAGGCCTGTGTGTGTGTGTGTGTTTTCTTGGGAAGGAGTGGGGGGACCTGCAAGTTTTGTGGAGTCAGACGCTACATGCCATCAGAGAAATACAGCTTGACCGTGTGAAGTACCCTCGGTGCAAAGTTACTTCCCGGTAGTGCATCAGCAAAGCCGCAGAGCGGGACCCGACCGATACCCCGGATTTTCACTTTGCCCGGGGGCTAGCGTCATTGACGGACCGCAGCTGTTTTCTCCGGAAACAAGCAGGAGGTCTGTGTGTGTGTGTGTGTTTTCTTGGGAAAGTTTGGGGGGACCAGCAAGTTTTGTGGAGTCAGACGCTACTTGCCATCAGAGAAATACAGCTTGACCGTGTGAAGTACCCTTGGTGCAAAGTTACTTACAGGTAGTGCATCAGCAAAGCCGCAGAGCGGGACCCGGCCGATACCCCGGATTTTCACTTTGCCCGGGGGCTAGCGTCATTGACGGACCGCAGCTGTTTTCTCCGGAAACAAGCAGGAGGCCTGTGCGTGTGTGTGTGTGTGTGTTTTCTTGGGAAAGAGTGGGGGGACCTGCAAGTTTTGTGGAGTCAGACGCTACTTGCCATCAGAGAAATACAGCTTGACCGTGTGAAGTACCCTCGGTGCAAAGTTACTTCCAGGTAGTGCATCAGCAAAGCCGCAGAGCGGGACCCGGCCGATACCCCGGATTTTCACTTTGCCCGGGGGCTAGCGTCATTGACGGACCGCAGCTGTTTTCTCCGGAAACAAGCAGGAGGTCTGTGCGTGTGTGTGTGTTGTTTTCTTGGGAAGAGTGGGGGGACCAGCAAGTTTTGTGGAGTCAGACGCTACTTGCCATCAGAGAAATACAGCTTGACCGTGTGAAGTACCCTCGGTGCAAAGTTACTTCCAGGTAGTGCATCAGCAAAGCCGCAGAGCGGGACCCGGCCGATACCCCGGATTTTCACTTTGCCCGGGGGCTAGCGTCATTGACGGACCGCAGCTGTTTTCTCCGGAAACAAGCAGGAGGCCTGTGCGTGTGTGTGTGTGTTTTCTTGGGAAAGAGTGGGGGGACCTGCAAGTTTTGTGGAGTCAGACGCTACTTGCCATCAGAGAAATACAGCTTGACCGTGTGAAGTACCCTCGGTGCAAAGTTACTTCCAGGTAGTGCATCAGCAAAGCCGCAGAGCGGGACCCGGCCGATACCCCGGATTTTCACTTTGCCCGGGGGCTAGCGTCATTGACGGACCGCAGCTGTTTTCTCCGGAAACAAGCAGGAGGCCTGTGCGTGTGTGTGTGTGTGTTTTCTTGGGAAGGAGTGGGGGACCTGCAAGTTTTGTGGAGTCAGACGCTACTTGCCATCAGAGAAATACAGCTTGACCGTGTGAAGTACCCTCGGTGCAAAGTTACTTCCAGGTAGTGCATCAGCAAAGCCGCAGAGCGGGACCCGGCCGATACCCCGGATTTTCACTTTGCCCGGGGGCTAGCGTCATTGACGGACCGCAGCTGTTTTCTCCGGAAACAAGCAGGAGGCCTGTGCGTGTGTGTGTGTGTTTTCTTGGGAAGAGTGGGGGGACCTGCAAGTTTTGTGGAGTCAGACGCTACTTGCCATCAGAGAAATACAGCTTGACCGTGTGAAGTACCCTCGGTGCAAAGTTACTTCCAGGTAGTGCATCAGCAAAGCCGCAGAGCGGGACCCGGCCGATACCCCGGATTTTCACTTTGCCCGGGGGCTAGCGTCATTGACGGACCGCAGCTGTTTTCTCCGGAAACAAGCAGGAGGCCTGTGCGTGTGTGTGTGTGTGTTTTCTTGGGAAGAGTGGGGGGACCTGCAAGTTTTGTGGAGTCAGACGCTACTTGCCATCAGAGAAATACAGCTTGACCGTGTGAAGTACCCTCGGTGCAAAGTTACTTCCAGGTAGTGCATCAGCAAAGCCGCAGAGCGGGACCCGGCCGATACCCCGGATTTTCACTTTGCCCGGGGGCTAGCGTCATTGACGGACCGCAGCTGTTTTCTCCGGAAACAAGCAGGAGGCCTGTGCGTGTGTGTGTGTGTGTTTCTTGGGAAGAGTGGGGGGACCAGCAAGTTTTGTGGAGTCAGACGCTACTTGCCATCAGAGAAATACAGCTTGACCGTGTGAAGTACCCTCGGTGCAAAGTTACTTCCAGGTAGTGCATCAGCAAAGCCGCAGAGCGGGACCCGGCCGATACCCCGGATTTTCACTTTGCCCGGGGGCTAGCGTCATTGACGGACCGCAGCTGTTTTCTCCGGAAACAAGCAGGAGGCCTGTGCGTGTGTGTGTGTGTTTTCTTGGGAAGGAGTGGGGGGACCTGCAAGTTTTGTGGAGTCAGACGCTACTTGCCATCAGAGAAATACAGCTTGACCGTGTGAAGTACCCTCGGTGCAAAGTTACTTCCAGGTAGTGCATCAGCAAAGCCGCAGAGCGGGACCCGGCCGATACCCCGGATTTTCACTTTGCCCGGGGGCTAGCGTCATTGACGGACCGCAGCTGTTTTCTCCGGAAACAAGCAGGAGGCCTGTGCGTGTGTGTGTGTGTTTTTCTTGGGAAGGAGTGGGGGGACCTGCAAGTTTTGTGGAGTCAGACGCTACTTGCCATCAGAGAAATACAGCTTGACCGTGTGAAGTACCCTCGGTGCAAAGTTACTTCCAGGTAGTGCATCAGCAAAGCCGCAGAGCGGGACCCGGCCGATACCCCGGATTTTCACTTTGCCCGGGGGCTAGCGTCATTGACGGACCGCAGCTGTTTTCTCCGGAAACAAGCAGGAGGCCTGTGCGTGTGTGTGTGTGTTTTCTTGGGAAGGAGTGGGGGACCTGCAAGTTTTGTGGAGTCAGACGCTACTTGCCATCAGAGAAATACAGCTTGACCGTGTGAAGTACCCTCGGTGCAAAGTTACTTCCAGGTAGTGCATCAGCAAAGCCGCAGAGCGGGACCCGGCCGATACCCCGGATTTTCACTTTGCCCGGGGCTAGCGTCATTGACGGACCGCAGCTGTTTTCTCCGGAAACAAGCAGGAGGCCTGTGCGTGTGTGTGTGTGTGTTTTCTTGGGAAGAGTGGGGGGACCTGCAAGTTTTGTGGAGTCAGACGCTACTTGCCATCAGAGAAATACAGCTTGACCGTGTGAAGTACCCTCGGTGCAAAGTTACTTCCAGGTAGTGCATCAGCAAAGCCGCAGAGCGGGACCCGGCCGATACCCCGGATTTTCACTTTGCCCGGGGGCTAGCGTCATTGACGGACCGCAGCTGTTTTCTCCGGAAACAAGCAGGAGGCCTGTGCGTGTGTGTGTGTGTGTTTTCTTGGGAAGGAGTGGGGGGACCTGCAAGTTTTGTGGAGTCAGACGCTACTTGCCATCAGAGAAATACAGCTTGACCGTGTGAAGTACCCTCGGTGCAAAGTTACTTCCAGGTAGTGCATCAGCAAAGCCGCAGAGCGGGACCCGGCCGATACCCCGGATTTTCACTTTGCCCGGGGGCTAGCGTCATTGACGGACCGCAGCTGTTTTCTCCGGAAACAAGCAGGAGGCCTGTGTGTGTGTGTGTGTGTTTTCTTGGGAAGGAGTGGGGGGACCTGCAAGTTTTGTGGAGTCAGACGCTACTTGCCATCAGAGAAATACAGCTTGACCGTGTGAAGTACCCTCGGTGCAAAGTTACTTCCAGGTAGTGCATCAGCGAAGCCGCAGAGCGGGACCCGGCCGATACCCCGGATTTTCACTTTGCCCGGGGGCTAGCGTCATTGACGGACCGCAGCTGTTTTCTCCGGAAACAAGCAGGAGGCCTGTGCGTGTGTGTGTGTGTTTTCTTGGGAAGGAGTGGGGGGACCTGCAAGTTTTGTGGAGTCAGACGCTACTTGCCATCAGAGAAATACAGCTTGACCGTGTGAAGTACCCTCGGTGCAAAGTTACTTCCAGGTAGTGCATCAGCAAAGCCGCAGAGCGGGACCCGGCCGATACCCCGGATTTTCACTTTGCCCGGGGGCTAGCGTCATTGACGGACCGCAGCTGTTTTCTCCGGAAACAAGCAGGAGGCCTGTGCGTGTGTGTGTGTGTGTTTTCTTGGGAAGGAGTGGGGGGACCTGCAAGTTTTGTGGAGTCAGACGCTACTTGCCATCAGAGAAATACAGCTTGACCGTGTGAAGTACCCTCGGTGCAAAGTTACTTCCAGGTAGTGCATCAGCAAAGCCGCAGAGCGGGACCCGGCCGATACCCCGGATTTTCACTTTGCCCGGGGGCTAGCGTCATTGACGGACCGCAGCTGTTTTCTCCGGAAACAAGCAGGAGGCCTGTGCGTGTGTGTGTGTGTTTTTTCTTGGGAAGGAGTGGGGGGACCTGCAAGTTTTGTGGAGTCAGACGCTACTTGCCATCAGAGAAATACAGCTTGACCGTGTGAAGTACCCTCGGTGCAAAGTTACTTCCAGGTAGTGCATCAGCAAAGCCGCAGAGCGGGACCCGGCCGATACCCCGGATTTTCACTTTGCCCGGGGGCTAGCGTCATTGACGGACCGCAGCTGTTTTCTCCGGAAACAAGCAGGAGGCCTGTGCGTGTGTGTGTGTGTGTTTTCTTGGGAAAGAGTGGGGGACCTGCAAGTTTTGTGGAGTCAGACGCTACTTGCCATCAGAGAAATACAGCTTGACCGTGTGAAGTACCCTCGGTGCAAAGTTACTTCCAGGTAGTGCATCAGCAAAGCCGCAGAGCGGGACCCGGCCGATACCCCGGATTTTCACTTTGCCCGGGGGCTAGCGTCATTGACGGACCGCAGCTGTTTTCTCCGGAAACAAGCAGGAGGCCTGTGCGTGTGTGTGTGTGTGTTTTCTTGGGAAAGAGTGGGGGGACCTCCAAGTTTTGTGGAGTCAGACGCTACTTGCCATCAGACAAATACAGCTTGACCGTGTGAAGTACCCTTGGTGCAAAGTTACTTCCAGGTAGTGCATCAGCGAAGCCGCAGAGCGGGACCCGGCTGATACCCCGGATTTTCACTTTGCCCGGGGGCTAGCGTCATTGACGGACCGCAGCTGTTTCCTCCGGAAACAAGCAGGAGGCCTGTGCGTGTGTGTGTGTGTGTGTGTGTTTTCTTGGGAAAGAGTGGGGGGACCTGCAAGTTTTGTGGAGTCAGACGCTACTTGCCATCAGAGAAATACAGCTTGACCGTGTGAAGTACCCTCGGTGCAAAGTTACTTCCAGGTAGTGCATCAGCAAAGCCGCAGAGCGGGACCCGGCCGATACCCCGGATTTTCACTTTGCCCGGGGGCTAGCGACATTGACGGACCGCAGCTGTTTTCTCCGGAAACAAGCAGGAGGCCTGTGCGTGTGTGTGTGTGTGTTTTCTTGGGAAGGAGTGGGGGGACCTGCAAGTTTTGTGGAGTCAGACGCTACTTGCCATCAGAGAAATACAGCTTGACCGTGTGAAGTACCCTCGGTGCAAAGTTACTTCCAGGTAGTGCATCAGCAAAGCCGCAGAGCGGGACCCGGCCGATACCCCGGATTTTCACTTTGCCCGGGGCTAGCGTCATTGACGGACCGCAGCTGTTTTCTCCGGAAACAAGCAGGAGGCCTGTGTGTGTGTGTGTGTGTTTTCTTGGGAAGGAGTGGGGGGACCTGCAAGTTTTGTGGAGTCAGACGCTACTTGCCATCAGAGAAATACAGCTTGACCGTGTGAAGTACCCTCGGTGCAAAGTTACTTCCAGGTAGTGCATCAGCAAAGCCGCAGAGCGGGACCCGGCCGATACCCCGGATTTTCACTTTGCCCGGGGCTAGCGTCATTGACGGACCGCAGCTGTTTTCTCCGGAAACAAGCAGGAGGCCTGTGCGTGTGTGTGTGTGTGTTTTTCTTGGGAAGAGTGGGGGGACCTGCAAGTTTTGTGGAGTCAGACGCTACTTGCCATCAGAGAAATACAGCTTGACCGTGTGAAGTACCCTCGGTGCAAAGTTACTTCCAGGTAGTGCATCAGCAAAGCCGCAGAGCGGGACCCGGCCGATACCCCGGATTTTCACTTTGCCCGGGGCTAGCGTCATTGACGGACCGCAGCTGTTTTCTCCGGAAACAAGCAGGAGGCCTGTGCGTGTGTGTGTGTGTGTTTTCTTGGGAAGGAGTGGGGGGACCTGCAAGTTTTGTGGAGTCAGACGCTACTTGCCATCAGAGAAATACAGCTTGACCGTGTGAAGTACCCTCGGTGCAAAGTTACTTCCAGGTAGTGCATCAGCAAAGCCGCAGAGCGGGACCCGGCCGATACCCCGGATTTTCACTTTGCCCGGGGCTAGCGTCATTGACGGACCGCAGCTGTTTTCTCCGGAAACAAGCAGGAGGCCTGTGCGTGTGTGTGTGTGTGTTTTCTTGGGAAGGAGTGGGGGGACCTGCAAGTTTTGTGGAGTCAGACGCTACTTGCCATCAGAGAAATACAGCTTGACCGTGTGAAGTACCCTCGGTGCAAAGTTACTTCCAGGTAGTGCATCAGCAAAGCCGCAGAGCGGGACCCGGCCGATACCCCGGATTTTCACTTTGCCCGGGGGCTAGCGTCATTGACGGACCGCAGCTGTTTTCTCCGGAAACAAGCAGGAGGTCTGTGCGTGTGTGTGTGTGTTTTCTTGGGTAAGAGTGGGGGGACCAGCAAGTTTTGTGGAGTCAGACGCTACTTGCCATCAGAGAAATACAGCTTGACCGTGTGAAGTACCCTCGGTGCAAAGTTACTTCCAGGTAGTGCATCAGCAAAGCCGCAGAGCGGGACCCGGCCGATACCCCGGATTTTCACTTTGCCCGGGGGCTAGCGTCATTGACGGACCGCAGCTGTTTTCTCCGGAAACAAGCAGGAGGCCTGTGCGTGTGTGTGTGTGTGTTTTCTTGGGAAGGACTGGGGGGACCTGCAAGTTTTGTGGAGTCAGACGCTACTTGCCATCAGAGAAATACAGCTTGACCGTGTGAAGTACCCTCGGTGCAAAGTTACTTCCAGGTAGTGCATCAGCAAAGCCGCAGAGCGGGACCCGGCCGATACCCCGGATTTTCACTTTGCCCGGGGGCTAGCGTCATTGACGGACCGCAGCTGTTTTCTCCGGAAACAAGCAGGAGGCCTGTGCGTGTGTGTGTGTGTGTTTTCTTGGGAAAGAGTGGGGGGACCTGCAAGTTTTGTGGAGTCAGACGCTACTTGCCATCAGAGAAATACAGCTTGACCGTGTGAAGTACCCTCGGTGCAAAGTTACTTCCAGGTAGTGCATCAGCAAAGCCGCAGAGCGGGACCCGGCCGATACCCCGGATTTTCACTTTGCCCGGGGGCTAGCGTCATTGACGGACCGCAGCTGTTTTCTCCGGAAACAAGCAGGAGGCCTGTGCGTGTGTGTGTGTGTGTTTTTCTTGGGAAGAGTGGGGGGACCTGCAAGTTTTGTGGAGTCAGACGCTACTTGCCATCAGAGAAATACAGCTTGACCGTGTGAAGTACCCTCGGTGCAAAGTTACTTCCAGGTAGTGCATCAGCAAAGCCGCAGAGCGGGACCCGGCCGATACCCCGGATTTTCACTTTGCCCGGGGGCTAGCGTCATTGACGGACCGCAGCTGTTTTCTCCGGAAACAAGCAGGAGGCCTGTGCGTGTGTGTGTGTGTGTGTTTTCTTGGGAAGAGTGGGGGGACCTGCAAGTTTTGTGGAGTCAGACGCTACTTGCCATCAGAGAAATACAGCTTGACCGTGTGAAGTACCCTCGGTGCAAAGTTACTTCCAGGTAGTGCATCAGCAAAGCCGCAGAGCGGGACCCGGCCGATACCCCGGATTTTCACTTTGCCCGGGGGCTAGCGTCATTGACGGACCGCAGCTGTTTTCTCCGGAAACAAGCAGGAGGCCTGTGCGTGTGTGTGTGTGTGTTTTCTTGGGAAGGAGTGGGGGGACCTGCAAGTTTTGTGGAGTCAGACGCTACTTGCCATCAGAGAAATACAGCTTGACCGTGTGAAGTACCCTCGGTGCAAAGTTACTTCCAGGTAGTGCATCAGCAAAGCCGCAGAGCGGGACCCGGCCGATACCCCGGATTTTCACTTTGCCCGGGGGCTAGCGTCATTGACGGACCGCAGCTGTTTTCTCCGGAAACAAGCAGGAGGCCTGTGCGTGTGTGTGTGTGTTTTCTTGGGAAGAGTGGGGGACCAGCAAGTTTTGTGGAGTCAGACGCTACTTGCCATCAGAGAAATACAGCTTGACCGTGTGAAGTACCCTCGGTGCAAAGTTACTTCCAGGTAGTGCATCAGCAAAGCCGCAGAGCGGGACCCGGCCGATACCCCGGATTTTCACTTTGCCCGGGGGCTAGCGTCATTGACGGACCGCAGCTGTTTTCTCCGGAAACAAGCAGGAGGCCTGTGCGTGTGTGTGTGTGTGTTTTCTTGGGAAGGAGTGGGGGGACCTGCAAGTTTTGTGGAGTCAGACGCTACTTGCCATCAGAGAAATACAGCTTGACCGTGTGAAGTACCCTCGGTGCAAAGTTACTTCCAGGTAGTGCATCAGCAAAGCCGCAGAGCGGGACCCGGCCGATACCCCGGATTTTCACTTTGCCCGGGGGCTAGCGTCATTGACGGACCGCAGCTGTTTTCTCCGGAAACAAGCAGGAGGCCTGTGCGTGTGTGTGTGTGTGTTTCTTGGGAAGAGTGGGGGGACCTGCAAGTTTTGTGGAGTCAGACGCTACTTGCCATCAGAGAAATACAGCTTGACCGTGTGAAGTACCCTCGGTGCAAAGTTACTTCCAGGTAGTGCATCAGCAAAGCCGCAGAGCGGGACCCGGCCGATACCCCGGATTTTCACTTTGCCCGGGGGCTAGCGTCATTGACGGACCGCAGCTGTTTTCTCCGGAAACAAGCAGGAGGCCTGTGCGTGTGTGTGTGTGTGTTTTCTTGGGAAGGAGTGGGGGGACCTGCAAGTTTTGTGGAGTCAGACGCTACTTGCCATCAGAGAAATACAGCTTGACCGTGTGAAGTACCCTCGGTGCAAAGTTACTTCCAGGTAGTGCATCAGCAAAGCCGCAGAGCGGGACCCGGCCGATACCCCGGATTTTCACTTTGCCCGGGGCTAGCGTCATTGACGGACCGCAGCTGTTTTCTCCGGAAACAAGCAGGAGGCCTGTGCGTGTGTGTGTGTGTGTTTTCTTGGGAAGGAGTGGGGGGACCTGCAAGTTTTGTGGAGTCAGACGCTACTTGCCATCAGAGAAATACAGCTTGACCGTGTGAAGTACCCTCGGTGCAAAGTTACTTCCAGGTAGTGCATCAGCAAAGCCGCAGAGCGGGACCCGGCCGATACCCCGGATTTTCACTTTGCCCGGGGGCTAGCGTCATTGACGGACCGCAGCTGTTTTCTCCGGAAACAAGCAGGAGGCCTGTGCGTGTGTGTGTGTGTGTTTTCTTGGGAAGAGTGGGGGGACCTGCAAGTTTTGTGGAGTCAGACGCTACTTGCCATCAGAGAAATACAGCTTGACCGTGTGAAGTACCCTCGGTGCAAAGTTACTTCCAGGTAGTGCATCAGCAAAGCCGCAGAGCGGGACCCGGCCGATACCCCGGATTTTCACTTTGCCCGGGGGCTAGCGTCATTGACGGACCGCAGCTGTTTTCTCCGGAAACAAGCAGGAGGCCTGTGCGTGTGTGTGTGTGTGTTTTCTTGGGAAGGAGTGGGGGGACCTGCAAGTTTTGTGGAGTCAGACGCTACTTGCCATCAGAGAAATACAGCTTGACCGTGTGAAGTACCCTCGGTGCAAAGTTACTTCCAGGTAGTGCATCAGCAAAGCCGCAGAGCGGGACCCGGCCGATACCCCGGATTTTCACTTTGCCCGGGGGCTAGCGTCATTGACGGACCGCAGCTGTTTTCTCCGGAAACAAGCAGGAGGCCTGTGCGTGTGTGTGTGTGTGTTTTCTTGGGAAAGAGTGGGGGGACCTGCAAGTTTTGTGGAGTCAGACGCTACTTGCCATCAGAGAAATACAGCTTGACCGTGTGAAGTACCCTCGGTGCAAAGTTACTTCCAGGTAGTGCATCAGCAAAGCCGCAGAGCGGGACCCGGCCGATACCCCGGATTTTCACTTTGCCCGGGGGCTAGCGTCATTGACGGACCGCAGCTGTTTTCTCCGGAAACAAGCAGGAGGCCTGTGCGTGTGTGTGTGTGTGTGTTTTCTTGGGAAGGACTGGGGGGACCTGCAAGTTTTGTGGAGTCAGACGCTACTTGCCATCAGAGAAATACAGCTTGACCGTGTGAAGTACCCTCGGTGCAAAGTTACTTCCAGGTAGTGCATCAGCAAAGCCGCAGAGCGGGACCCGGCCGATACCCCGGATTTTCACTTTGCCCGGGGGCTAGCGTCATTGACGGACCGCAGCTGTTTTCTCCGGAAACAAGCAGGAGGCCTGTGCGTGTGTGTGTGTGTTTTTCTTGGGAAAGAGTGGGGGGACCTGCAAGTTTTGTGGAGTCAGACGCTACTTGCCATCAGAGAAATACAGCTTGACCGTGTGAAGTACCCTCGGTGCAAAGTTACTTCCAGGTAGTGCATCAGCAAAGCCGCAGAGCGGGACCCGGCCGATACCCCGGATTTTCACTTTGCCCGGGGGCTAGCGTCATTGACGGACCGCAGCTGTTTTCTCCGGAAACAAGCAGGAGGCCTGTGCGTGTGTGTGTGTGTGTTTTCTTGGGAAGGAGTGGGGGGACCTGCAAGTTTTGTGGAGTCAGACGCTACTTGCCATCAGAGAAATACAGCTTGACCGTGTGAAGTACCCTCGGTGCAAAGTTACTTCCAGGTAGTGCATCAGCAAAGCCGCAGAGCGGGACCCGGCCGATACCCCGGATTTTCACTTTGCCCGGGGGCTAGCGTCATTGACGGACCGCAGCTGTTTTCTCCGGAAACAAGCAGGAGGCCTGTGCGTGTGTGTGTGTGTGTTTTCTTGGGAAGGAGTGGGGGGACCTGCAAGTTTTGTGGAGTCAGACGCTACTTGCCATCAGAGAAATACAGCTTGACCGTGTGAAGTACCCTCGGTGCAAAGTTACTTCCAGGTAGTGCATCAGCAAAGCCGCAGAGCGGGACCCGGCCGATACCCCGGATTTTCACTTTGCCCGGGGGCTAGCGTCATTGACGGACCGCAGCTGTTTTCTCCGGAAACAAGCAGGAGGCCTGTGCGTGTGTGTGTGTGTGTTTTCTTGGGAAAGAGTGGGGGGACCTGCAAGTTTTGTGGAGTCAGACGCTACTTGCCATCAGAGAAATACAGCTTGACCGTGTGAAGTACCCTCGGTGCAAAGTTACTTCCAGGTAGTGCATCAGCAAAGCCGCAGAGCGGGACCCGGCCGATACCCCGGATTTTCACTTTGCCCGGGGGCTAGCGTCATTGACGGACCGCAGCTGTTTTCTCCGGAAACAAGCAGGAGGCCTGTGCGTGTGTGTGTGTGTGTTTTCTTGGGAAGGAGTGGGGGACCTGCAAGTTTTGTGGAGTCAGACGCTACTTGCCATCAGAGAAATACAGCTTGACCGTGTGAAGTACCCTCGGTGCAAAGTTACTTCCAGGTAGTGCATCAGCAAAGCCGCAGAGCGGGACCCGGCCGATACCCCGGATTTTCACTTTGCCCGGGGGCTAGCGTCATTGACGGACCGCAGCTGTTTTCTCCGGAAACAAGCAGGAGGCCTGTGCGTGTGTGTGTGTGTGTTTTCTTGGGAAGAGTGGGGGGACCAGCAAGTTTTGTGGAGTCAGACGCTACTTGCCATCAGAGAAATACAGCTTGACCGTGTGAAGTACCCTCGGTGCAAAGTTACTTCCAGGTAGTGCATCAGCAAAGCCGCAGAGCGGGACCCGGCCGATACCCCGGATTTTCACTTTGCCCGGGGGCTAGCGTCATTGACGGACCGCAGCTGTTTTCTCCGGAAACAAGCAGGAGGCCTGTGCGTGTGTGTGTGTGTGTTTTTCTTGGGAAGAGTGGGGGGACCTGCAAGTTTTGTGGAGTCAGACGCTACTTGCCATCAGAGAAATACAGCTTGACCGTGTGAAGTACCCTCGGTGCAAAGTTACTTCCAGGTAGTGCATCAGCAAAGCCGCAGAGCGGGACCCGGCCGATACCCCGGATTTTCACTTTGCCCGGGGGCTAGCGTCATTGACGGACCGCAGCTGTTTTCTCCGGAAACAAGCAGGAGGCCTGTGCGTGTGTGTGTGTGTGTTTTCTTGGGAAGAGTGTGGGGACCTGCAAGTTTTGTGGAGTCAGACGCTACTTGCCATCAGAGAAATACAGCTTGACCGTGTGAAGTACCCTCGGTGCAAAGTTACTTCCAGGTAGTGCATCAGCAAAGCCGCAGAGCGGGACCCGGCCGATACCCCGGATTTTCACTTTGCCCGGGGCTAGCGTCATTGACGGACCGCAGCTGTTTTCTCCGGAAACAAGCAGGAGGCCTGTGCGTGTGTGTGTGTGTTTTTCTTGGGAAGGAGTGGGGGGACCTGCAAGTTTTGTGGAGTCAGACGCTACTTGCCATCAGAGAAATACAGCTTGACCGTGTGAAGTACCCTCGGTGCAAAGTTACTTCCAGGTAGTGCATCAGCAAAGCCGCAGAGCGGGACCCGGCCGATACCCCGGATTTTCACTTTGCCCGGGGGCTAGCGTCATTGACGGACCGCAGCTGTTTTCTCCGGAAACAAGCAGGAGGCCTGTGCGTGTGTGTGTGTGTTTTCTTGGGAAGGAGTGGGGGGACCTGCAAGTTTTGTGGAGTCAGACGCTACTTGCCATCAGAGAAATACAGCTTGACCGTGTGAAGTACCCTCGGTGCAAAGTTACTTCCAGGTAGTGCATCAGCAAAGCCGCAGAGCGGGACCCGGCCGATACCCCGGATTTTCACTTTGCCCGGGGCTAGCGTCATTGACGGACCGCAGCTGTTTTCTCCGGAAACAAGCAGGAGGCCTGTGCGTGTGTGTGTGTGTGTGTTTTCTTGGGAAGGAGTGGGGGACCTGCAAGTTTTGTGGAGTCAGACGCTACTTGCCATCAGAGAAATACAGCTTGACCGTGTGAAGTACCCTCGGTGCAAAGTTACTTCCAGGTAGTGCATCAGCAAAGCCGCAGAGCGGGACCCGGCCGATACCCCGGATTTTCACTTTGCCCGGGGGCTAGCGTCATTGACGGACCGCAGCTGTTTTCTCCGGAAACAAGCAGGAGGCCTGTGCGTGTGTGTGTGTGTGTTTTCTTGGGAAGGAGTGGGGGGACCTGCAAGTTTTGTGGAGTCAGACGCTACTTGCCATCAGAGAAATACAGCTTGACCGTGTGAAGTACCCTCGGTGCAAAGTTACTTCCAGGTAGTGCATCAGCAAAGCCGCAGAGCGGGACCCGGCCGATACCCCGGATTTTCACTTTGCCCGGGGGCTAGCGTCATTGACGGACCGCAGCTGTTTTCTCCGGAAACAAGCAGGAGGCCTGTGCGTGGGTGTGTGTGTGTGTGTTTTCTTGGGAAGAGTGGGGGGACCAGCAAGTTTTGTGGAGTCAGACGCTACTTGCCATCAGAGAAATACAGCTTGACCGTGTGAAGTACCCTCGGTGCAAAGTTACTTCCAGGTAGTGCATCAGCAAAGCCGCAGAGCGGGACCCGGCCGATACCCCGGATTTTCACTTTGCCCGGGGGCTAGCGTCATTGACGGACCGCAGCTGTTTTCTCCGGAAACAAGCAGGAGGCCTGTGCGTGTGTGTGTGTGTTTTCTTGGGAAGGACTGGGGGGACCTGCAAGTTTTGTGGAGTCAGACGCTACTTGCCATCAGAGAAATACAGCTTGACCGTGTGAAGTACCCTCGGTGCAAAGTTACTTCCAGGTAGTGCATCAGCAAAGCCGCAGAGCGGGACCCGGCCGATACCCCGGATTTTCACTTTGCCCGGGGGCTAGCGTCATTGACGGACCGCAGCTGTTTTCTCCGGAAACAAGCAGGAGGCCTGTGCGTGTGTGTGTGTGTGTTTTCTTGGGAAGGAGTGGGGGGACCTGCAAGTTTTGTGGAGTCAGACGCTACTTGCCATCAGAGAAATACAGCTTGACCGTGTGAAGTACCCTCGGTGCAAAGTTACTTCCAGGTAGTGCATCAGCAAAGCCGCAGAGCGGGACCCGGCCGATACCCCGGATTTTCACTTTGCCCGGGGGCTAGCGTCATTGACGGACCGCAGCTGTTTTCTCCGGAAACAAGCAGGAGGCCTGTGCGTGTGTGTGTGTGTGTTTTCTTGGGAAGGAGTGGGGGGACCTGCAAGTTTTGTGGAGTCAGACGCTACTTGCCATCAGAGAAATACAGCTTGACCGTGTGAAGTACCCTCGGTGCAAAGTTACTTCCAGGTAGTGCATCAGCAAAGCCGCAGAGCGGGACCCGGCCGATACCCCGGATTTTCACTTTGCCCGGGGGCTAGCGTCATTGACGGACCGCAGCTGTTTTCTCCGGAAACAAGCAGGAGGCCTGTGCGTGTGTGTGTGTGTGTTTTTCTTGGGAAAGAGTGGGGGGACCTGCAAGTTTTGTGGAGTCAGACGCTACTTGCCATCAGAGAAATACAGCTTGACCGTGTGAAGTACCCTCGGTGCAAAGTTACTTCCAGGTAGTGCATCAGCAAAGCCGCAGAGCGGGACCCGGCCGATACCCCGGATTTTCACTTTGCCCGGGGGCTAGCGTCATTGACGGACCGCAGCTGTTTTCTCCGGAAACAAGCAGGAGGCCTGTGCGTGTGTGTGTGTGTTTTCTTGGGAAGGAGTGGGGGGACCTGCAAGTTTTGTGGAGTCAGACGCTACTTGCCATCAGAGAAATACAGCTTGACCGTGTGAAGTACCCTCGGTGCAAAGTTACTTCCAGGTAGTGCATCAGCAAAGCCGCAGAGCGGGACCCGGCCGATACCCCGGATTTTCACTTTGCCCGGGGGCTAGCGTCATTGACGGACCGCAGCTGTTTTCTCCGGAAACAAGCAGGAGGCCTGTGCGTGTGTGTGTGTGTGTTTTCTTGGGAAGGAGTGGGGGGACCTGCAAGTTTTGTGGAGTCAGACGCTACTTGCCATCAGAGAAATACAGCTTGACCGTGTGAAGTACCCTCGGTGCAAAGTTACTTCCAGGTAGTGCATCAGCAAAGCCGCAGAGCGGGACCCGGCCGATACCCCGGATTTTCACTTTGCCCGGGGGCTAGCGTCATTGACGGACCGCAGCTGTTTTCTCCGGAAACAAGCAGGAGGCCTGTGCGTGTGTGTGTGTGTGTTTTCTTGGGAAGAGTGGGGGGACCTGCAAGTTTTGTGGAGTCAGACGCTACTTGCCATCAGAGAAATACAGCTTGACCGTGTGAAGTACCCTCGGTGCAAAGTTACTTCCAGGTAGTGCATCAGCAAAGCCGCAGAGCGGGACCCGGCCGATACCCCGGATTTTCACTTTGCCCGGGGGCTAGCGTCATTGACGGACCGCAGCTGTTTTCTCCGGAAACAAGCAGGAGGCCTGTGCGTGTGTGTGTGTGTGTTTTCTTGGGAAAGAGTGGGGGGACCTGCAAGTTTTGTGGAGTCAGACGCTACTTGCCATCAGAGAAATACAGCTTGACCGTGTGAAGTACCCTCGGTGCAAAGTTACTTCCAGGTAGTGCATCAGCAAAGCCGCAGAGCGGGACCCGGCCGATACCCCGGATTTTCACTTTGCCCGGGGGCTAGCGTCATTGACGGACCGCAGCTGTTTTCTCCGGAAACAAGCAGGAGGCCTGTGCGTGTGTGTGTGTGTGTTTTCTTGGGAAAGAGTGGGGGGACCAGCAAGTTTTGTGGAGTCAGACGCTACTTGCCATCAGAGAAATACAGCTTGACCGTGTGAAGTACCCTCGGTGCAAAGTTACTTCCAGGTAGTGCATCAGCAAAGCCGCAGAGCGGGACCCGGCCGATACCCCGGATTTTCACTTTGCCCGGGGGCTAGCGTCATTGACGGACCGCAGCTGTTTTCTCCGGAAACAAGCAGGAGGCCTGTGCGTGTGTGTGTGTGTGTTTTCTTGGGAAGGAGTGGGGGGACCTGCAAGTTTTGTGGAGTCAGACGCTACTTGCCATCAGAGAAATACAGCTTGACCGTGTGAAGTACCCTCGGTGCAAAGTTACTTCCAGGTAGTGCATCAGCAAAGCCGCAGAGCGGGACCCGGCCGATACCCCGGATTTTCACTTTGCCCGGGGGCTAGCGTCATTGACGGACCGCAGCTGTTTTCTCCGGAAACAAGCAGGAGGCCTGTGCGTGTGTGTGTGTGTGTGTTTTCTTGGGAAAGAGTGGGGGGACCAGCAAGTTTTGTGGAGTCAGACGCTACTTGCCATCAGAGAAATACAGCTTGACCGTGTGAAGTACCCTCGGTGCAAAGTTACTTCCAGGTAGTGCATCAGCAAAGCCGCAGAGCGGGACCCGGCCGATACCCCGGATTTTCACTTTGCCCGGGGCTAGCGTCATTGACGGACCGCAGCTGTTTTCTCCGGAAACAAGCAGGAGGCCTGTGCGTGTGTGTGTGTGTGTTTTCTTGGGAAGAGTGGGGGGACCTGCAAGTTTTGTGGAGTCAGACGCTACTTGCCATCAGAGAAATACAGCTTGACCGTGTGAAGTACCCTCGGTGCAAAGTTACTTCCAGGTAGTGCATCAGCAAAGCCGCAGAGCGGGACCCGGCCGATACCCCGGATTTTCACTTTGCCCGGGGGCTAGCGTCATTGACGGACCGCAGCTGTTTTCTCCGGAAACAAGCAGGAGGCCTGTGCGTGTGTGTGTGTGTGTTTTCTTGGGAAAGAGTGGGGGGACCTGCAAGTTTTGTGGAGTCAGACGCTACTTGCCATCAGAGAAATACAGCTTGACCGTGTGAAGTACCCTCGGTGCAAAGTTACTTCCAGGTAGTGCATCAGCAAAGCCGCAGAGCGGGACCCGGCCGATACCCCGGATTTTCACTTTGCCCGGGGGCTAGCGTCATTGACGGACCGCAGCTGTTTTCTCCGGAAACAAGCAGGAGGCCTGTGCGTGTGTGTGTGTGTGTTTTCTTGGGAAAGAGTGGGGGGACCAGCAAGTTTTGTGGAGTCAGACGCTACTTGCCATCAGAGAAATACAGCTTGACCGTGTGAAGTACCCTCGGTGCAAAGTTACTTCCAGGTAGTGCATCAGCAAAGCCGCAGAGCGGGACCCGGCCGATACCCCGGATTTTCACTTTGCCCGGGGGCTAGCGTCATTGACGGACCGCAGCTGTTTTCTCCGGAAACAAGCAGGAGGCCTGTGCGTGTGTGTGTGTGTTTTCTTGGGAAGGAGTGGGGGGACCTGCAAGTTTTGTGGAGTCAGACGCTACTTGCCATCAGAGAAATACAGCTTGACCGTGTGAAGTACCCTCGGTGCAAAGTTACTTCCAGGTAGTGCATCAGCAAAGCCGCAGAGCGGGACCCGGCCGATACCCCGGATTTTCACTTTGCCCGGGGGCTAGCGTCATTGACGGACCGCAGCTGTTTTCTCCGGAAACAAGCAGGAGGCCTGTGCGTGTGTGTGTGTGTGTTTTCTTGGGAAGGAGTGGGGGGACCTGCAAGTTTTGTGGAGTCAGACGCTACTTGCCATCAGAGAAATACAGCTTGACCGTGTGAAGTACCCTCGGTGCAAAGTTACTTCCAGGTAGTGCATCAGCAAAGCCGCAGAGCGGGACCCGGCCGATACCCCGGATTTTCACTTTGCCCGGGGGCTAGCGTCATTGACGGACCGCAGCTGTTTTCTCCGGAAACAAGCAGGAGGCCTGTGCGTGTGTGTGTGTGTGTTTTCTTGGGAAAGAGTGGGGGGACCAGCAAGTTTTGTGGAGTCAGACGCTACTTGCCATCAGAGAAATACAGCTTGACCGTGTGAAGTACCCTCGGTGCAAAGTTACTTCCAGGTAGTGCATCAGCAAAGCCGCAGAGCGGGACCCGGCCGATACCCCGGATTTTCACTTTGCCCGGGGGCTAGCGTCATTGACGGACCGCAGCTGTTTTCTCCGGAAACAAGCAGGAGGCCTGTGCGTGTGTGTGTGTGTGTTTTCTTGGGAAGAGTGGGGGGACCTGCAAGTTTTGTGGAGTCAGACGCTACTTGCCATCAGAGAAATACAGCTTGACCGTGTGAAGTACCCTCGGTGCAAAGTTACTTCCAGGTAGTGCATCAGCAAAGCCGCAGAGCGGGACCCGGCCGATACCCCGGATTTTCACTTTGCCCGGGGGCTAGCGTCATTGACGGACCGCAGCTGTTTTCTCCGGAAACAAGCAGGAGGCCTGTGCGTGTGTGTGTGTGTGTTTTCTTGGGAAGGAGTGGGGGGACCTGCAAGTTTTGTGGAGTCAGACGCTACTTGCCATCAGAGAAATACAGCTTGACCGTGTGAAGTACCCTCGGTGCAAAGTTACTTCCAGGTAGTGCATCAGCAAAGCCGCAGAGCGGGACCCGGCCGATACCCCGGATTTTCACTTTGCCCGGGGGCTAGCGTCATTGACGGACCGCAGCTGTTTTCTCCGGAAACAAGCAGGAGGCCTGTGCGTGTGTGTGTGTGTTTTCTTGGGAAGGAGTGGGGGGACCTGCAAGTTTTGTGGAGTCAGACGCTACTTGCCATCAGAGAAATACAGCTTGACCGTGTGAAGTACCCTCGGTGCAAAGTTACTTCCAGGTAGTGCATCAGCAAAGCCGCAGAGCGGGACCCGGCCGATACCCCGGATTTTCACTTTGCCCGGGGCTAGCGTCATTGACGGACCGCAGCTGTTTTCTCCGGAAACAAGCAGGAGGCCTGTGCGTGTGTGTGTGTGTGTGTTTTCTTGGGAAAGAGTGGGGGGACCTGCAAGTTTTGTGGAGTCAGACGCTACTTGCCATCAGAGAAATACAGCTTGACCGTGTGAAGTACCCTCGGTGCAAAGTTACTTCCAGGTAGTGCATCAGCAAAGCCGCAGAGCGGGACCCGGCCGATACCCCGGATTTTCACTTTGCCCGGGGGCTAGCGTCATTGACGGACCGCAGCTGTTTTCTCCGGAAACAAGCAGGAGGCCTGTGCGTGTGTGTGTGTGTGTTTTCTTGGGAAGGAGTGGGGGGACCTGCAAGTTTTGTGGAGTCAGACGCTACTTGCCATCAGAGAAATACAGCTTGACCGTGTGAAGTACCCTCGGTGCAAAGTTACTTCCAGGTAGTGCATCAGCAAAGCCGCAGAGCGGGACCCGGCCGATACCCCGGATTTTCACTTTGCCCGGGGGCTAGCGTCATTGACGGACCGCAGCTGTTTTCTCCGGAAACAAGCAGGAGGCCTGTGCGTGTGTGTGTGTGTGTTTTCTTGGGAAGGAGTGGGGGGACGTGCAAGTTTTGTGGAGTCAGACGCTACTTGCCATCAGAGAAATACAGCTTGACCGTGTGAAGTACCCTCGGTGCAAAGTTACTTCCAGGTAGTGCATCAGCAAAGCCGCAGAGCGGGACCCGGCCGATACCCCGGATTTTCACTTTGCCCGGGGGCTAGCGT
The DNA here is from genome assembly GCA_020010945.3 of Muscidifurax raptorellus. Classification (NCBI taxonomy): domain Eukaryota; kingdom Metazoa; phylum Arthropoda; class Insecta; order Hymenoptera; family Pteromalidae; genus Muscidifurax; species Muscidifurax raptorellus. Next base: position 55,775 of record JAHUUD020000101.1, read on the forward strand.
CATTGACGGACCGCAGCTGTTTTCTCCGGAAACAAGCAGGAGGTCTGTGCGTGTGTGTGTGTGTGTTTTCTTGGGAAAGAGTGGGGGGACCAGCAAGTTTTGTGGAGTCAGACGCTACTTGCCATCAGAGAAATACAGCTTGACCGTGTGAAGTACCCTCGGTGCAAAGTTACTTCCAGGTAGTGCATCAGCAAAGCCGCAGAGCGGGACCCGGCCGATACCCCGGATTTTCACTTTGCCCGGGGGCTAGCGTCATTGACGGACCGCAGCTGTTTTCTCCGGAAACAAGCAGGAGGCCTGTGCGTGTGTGTGTGTGTGTTTTCTTGGGAAGGACTGGGGGGACCTGCAAGTTTTGTGGAGTCAGACGCTACTTGCCATCAGAGAAATACAGCTTGACCGTGTGAAGTACCCTCGGTGCAAAGTTACTTCCAGGTAGTGCATCAGCAAAGCCGCAGAGCGGGACCCGGCCGATACCCCGGATTTTCACTTTGCCCGGGGGCTAGCGTCATTGACGGACCGCAGCTGTTTTCTCCGGAAACAAGCAGGAGGCCTGTGCGTGTGTGTGTGTGTGTGTTTTCTTGGGAAAGAGTGGGGGGACCTGCAAGTTTTGTGGAGTCAGACGCTACTTGCCATCAGAGAAATACAGCTTGACCGTGTGAAGTACCCTCGGTGCAAAGTTACTTCCAGGTAGTGCATCAGCAAAGCCGCAGAGCGGGACCCGGCCGATACCCCGGATTTTCACTTTGCCCGGGGGCTAGCGTCATTGACGGACCGCAGCTGTTTTCTCCGGAAACAAGCAGGAGGTCTGTGCGTGTGTGTGTGTGTGTTTTCTTGGGAAGAGTGGGGGGACCAGCAAGTTTTGTGGAGTCAGACGCTACTTGCCATCAGAGAAATACAGCTTGACCGTGTGAAGTACCCTCGGTGCAAAGTTACTTCCAGGTAGTGCATCAGCAAAGCCGCAGAGCGGGACCCGGCCGATACCCCGGATTTTCACTTTGCCCGGGGGCTAGCGTCATTGACGGACCGCAGCTGTTTTCTCCGGAAACAAGCAGGAGGCCTGTGCGTGTGTGTGTGTGTTTTCTTGGGAAGGAGTGGGGGGACCTGCAAGTTTTGTGGAGTCAGACGCTACTTGCCATCAGAGAAATACAGCTTGACCGTGTGAAGTACCCTCGGTGCAAAGTTACTTCCAGGTAGTGCATCAGCAAAGCCGCAGAGCGGGACCCGGCCGATACCCCGGATTTTCACTTTGCCCGGGGGCTAGCGTCATTGACGGACCGCAGCTGTTTTCTCCGGAAACAAGCAGGAGGCCTGTGCGTGTGTGTGTGTGTGTTTTTTCTTGGGAAGGAGTGGGGGGACCTGCAAGTTTTGTGGAGTCAGACGCTACTTGCCATCAGAGAAATACAGCTTGACCGTGTGAAGTACCCTCGGTGCAAAGTTACTTCCAGGTAGTGCATCAGCAAAGCCGCAGAGCGGGACCCGGCCGATACCCCGGATTTTCACTTTGCCCGGGGGCTAGCGTCATTGACGGACCGCAGCTGTTTTCTCCGGAAACAAGCAGGAGGCCTGTGCGTGTGTGTGTGTGTGTTTTCTTGGGAAGGAGTGGGGGGACCAGCAAGTTTTGTGGAGTCAGACGCTACTTGCCATCAGAGAAATACAGCTTGACCGTGTGAAGTACCCTCGGTGCAAAGTTACTTCCAGGTAGTGCATCAGCAAAGCCGCAGAGCGGGACCCGGCCGATACCCCGGATTTTCACTTTGCCCGGGGGCTAGCGTCATTGACGGACCGCAGCTGTTTTCTCCGGAAACAAGCAGGAGGCCTGTGCGTGTGTGTGTGTGTGTTTTCTTGGGAAGGACTGGGGGGACCTGCAAGTTTTGTGGAGTCAGACGCTACTTGCCATCAGAGAAATACAGCTTGACCGTGTGAAGTACCCTCGGTGCAAAGTTACTTCCAGGTAGTGCATCAGCAAAGCCGCAGAGCGGGACCCGGCCGATACCCCGGATTTTCACTTTGCCCGGGGGCTAGCGTCATTGACGGACCGCAGCTGTTTTCTCCGGAAACAAGCAGGAGGCCTGTGCGTGTGTGTGTGTGTGTTTTCTTGGGAAGAGTGGGGGGACCTGCAAGTTTTGTGGAGTCAGACGCTACTTGCCATCAGAGAAATACAGCTTGACCGTGTGAAGTACCCTCGGTGCAAAGTTACTTCCAGGTAGTGCATCAGCAAAGCCGCAGAGCGGGACCCGGCCGATACCCCGGATTTTCACTTTGCCCGGGGGCTAGCGTCATTGACGGACCGCAGCTGTTTTCTCCGGAAACAAGCAGGAGGTCTGTGCGTGTGTGTGTGTGTGTTTTCTTGGGAAAGAGTGGGGGGACCAGCAAGTTTTGTGGAGTCAGACGCTACTTGCCATCAGAGAAATACAGCTTGACCGTGTGAAGTACCCTCGGTGCAAAGTTACTTCCAGGTAGTGCATCAGCAAAGCCGCAGAGCGGACCCGGCCGATACCCCGGATTTTCACTTTGCCCGGGGGCTAGCGTCATTGACGGACCGCAGCTGTTTTCTCCGGAAACAAGCAGGAGGCCTGTGCGTGTGTGTGTGTGTGTTTTCTTGGGAAAGAGTGGGGGGACGTGCAAGTTTTGTGGAGTCAGACGCTACTTGCCATCAGAGAAATACAGCTTGACCGTGTGAAGTACCCTCGGTGCAAAGTTACTTCCAGGTAGTGCATCAGCAAAGCCGCAGAGCGGGACCCGGCCGATACCCCGGATTTTCACTTTGCCCGGGGGCTAGCGTCATTGACGGACCGCAGCTGTTTTCTCCGGAAACAAGCAGGAGGCCTGTGCGTGTGTGTGTGTGTGTTTTCTTGGGAAGGACTGGGGGGACGTGCAAGTTTTGTGGAGTCAGACGCTACTTGCCATCAGAGAAATACAGCTTGACCGTGTGAAGTACCCTCGGTGCAAAGTTACTTCCAGGTAGTGCATCAGCAAAGCCGCAGAGCGGGACCCGGCCGATACCCCGGATTTTCACTTTGCCCGGGGGCTAGCGTCATTGACGGACCGCAGCTGTTTTCTCCGGAAACAAGCAGGAGGCCTGTGCGTGTGTGTGTGTGTTTTCTTGGGAAGGAGTGGGGGGACCTGCAAGTTTTGTGGAGTCAGACGCTACTTGCCATCAGAGAAATACAGCTTGACCGTGTGAAGTACCCTCGGTGCAAAGTTACTTCCAGGTAGTGCATCAGCAAAGCCGCAGAGCGGGACCCGGCCGATACCCCGGATTTTCACTTTGCCCGGGGGCTAGCGTCATTGACGGACCGCAGCTGTTTTCTCCGGAAACAAGCAGGAGGTCCTGTGCGTGTGTGTGTGTGTGTTTTCTTGGGAAGGAGTGGGGGGACCAGCAAGTTTTGTGGAGTCAGACGCTACTTGCCATCAGAGAAATACAGCTTGACCGTGTGAAGTACCCTCGGTGCAAAGTTACTTCCAGGTAGTGCATCAGCAAAGCCGCAGAGCGGGACCCGGCCGATACCCCGGATTTTCACTTTGCCCGGGGGCTAGCGTCATTGACGGACCGCAGCTGTTTTCTCCGGAAACAAGCAGGAGGCCTGTGCGTGTGTGTGTGTGTTTTCTTGGGAAGGAGTGGGGGACCTGCAAGTTTTGTGGAGTCAGACGCTACATGCCATCAGAGAAATACAGCTTGACCGTGTGAAGTACCCTCGGTGCAAAGTTACTTCCAGGTAGTGCATCAGCAAAGCCGCAGAGCGGGACCCGGCCGATACCCCGGATTTTCACTTTGCCCGGGGGCTAGCGTCATTGACGGACCGCAGCTGTTTTCTCCGGAAACAAGCAGGAGGCCTGTGCGTGTGTGTGTGTGTGTTTTCTTGGGAAGGACTGGGGGGACCTGCAAGTTTTGTGGAGTCAGACGCTACTTGCCATCAGAGAAATACAGCTTGACCGTGTGAAGTACCCTCGGTGCAAAGTTACTTCCAGGTAGTGCATCAGCAAAGCCGCAGAGCGGGACCCGGCCGATACCCCGATTTTCACTTTGCCCGGGGGCTAGCGTCATTGACGGACCGCAGCTGTTCTCTCCGGAAACAAGCAGGAGGTCTGTGCGTGTGTGTGTGTGTTTTCTTGGGAAAGAGTGGGGGGACCAGCAAGTTTTGTGGAGTCAGACGCTACTTGCCATCAGAGAAATACAGCTTGACCGTGTGAAGTACCCTCGGTGCAAAGTTACTTCCAGGTAGTGCATCAGCAAAGCCGCAGAGCGGGACCCGGCCGATACCCCGGATTTTCACTTTGCCCGGGGGCTAGCGTCATTGACGGACCGCAGCTGTTTTCTCCGGAAACAAGCAGGAGGCCTGTGCGTGTGTGTGTGTGTGTTTTCTTGGAAAGGACTGGGGGGACCTGCAAGTTTTGTGGAGTCAGACGCTACTTGCCATCAGAGAAATACAGCTTGACCGTGTGAAGTACCCTCGGTGCAAAGTTATTTCCAGGTAGTGCATCAGCGAAGCCGCAGAGCGGGACCCGGCCGATACCCCGATTTTCACTTTGCCCGGGGGCTAGCGTCATTGACGGACCGCAGCTGTTCTCTCCGGAAACAAGCAGGAGGTCTGTGCGTGTGTGTGTGTGTTTTCTTGGGAAAGAGTGGGGGGACCAGCAAGTTTTGTGGAGTCAGACGCTACTTGCCATCAGAGAAATACAGCTTGACCGTGTGAAGTACCCTCGGTGCAAAGTTACTTCCAGGTAGTGCATCAGCAAAGCCGCAGAGCGGGACCCGGCCGATACCCCGGATTTTCACTTTGCCCGGGGCTAGCGTCATTGACGGACCGCAGCTGTTTTCTCCGGAAACAAGCAGGAGGCCTGTGCGTGTGTGTGTGTGTGTTTTCTTGGGATGGAGTGGGGGGACCTGCAAGTTTTGTGGAGTCAGACGCTACATGCCATCAGAGAAATACAGCTTGACCGTGTGAAGTAGCCTCGGTGCAAAGTTACTTCCAGGTAGTGCATCAGCAAAGCCGCAGAGCGGGACCCGGCCGATACCCCGGATTTTCACTTTGCCCGGGGGCTAGCGTCATTGACGGACCGCAGCTGTTTTCTCCGGAAACAAGCAGGAGGCCTGTGTGTGTGCGTTGGCATTTATGGTTGTGAGAAATGATAGATTGTGTGGGTAGGGAATGAGGTTATCTAACTGGGAGAAAGGGTAGGATAAGTTTTGTGGAGAGAGCAAAGATGCATTGTGTATTTGGAAAGAGAGAGTGAGAGTGAGAGTGAGAGTGAGAGTGAGAGTGAGAGTGAGAGTGAGAGTGAGAGTGAGAGTGAGAGTGAGAGTGAGAGTGAGAGTGAGAGTGAGAGTGAGAGTGAGAGTGAGAGTGAGAGTGAGAGTGAGAGTGAGAGTGAGAGTGAGAGTGAGAGTGAGAGTGAGAGTGAGAGTGAGAGTGAGAGTGAGAGTGAGAGTGAGAGTGAGAGTGAGAGTGAGAGTGAGAGAGAGAGAGAGAGAGAGAGAGAGAGAGAGAGAGAGAGAGAGAGAGAGAGAGAGAGAGAGAGAGAGAGAGAGAGAATAAATAACAGATATTCGAACGTGATGCGCTTGCTCCTCGGAGAGGCTCAGTCAGCGATGATGAGTCGTGGATCCCTCCAGGTCCAGCCAGTAGACAGCAACATCCATCAGGAGACCATCAGGTGCAGTAGGACACAGCATGGTGCAGCATGGTGCAGCATGGTGCAGCAGGATGCAGCAGGATTCAGTAGGATGTAGCAAACACTTTCACTCGCGCACATATTATCACACGAGATCACTAAGCCGCGCCCCTACGCCGGAGTGGGGAGGGCGGCGTCAAGCCAGCATCGTAGTTACCAACGCGCGAAGCAAGCACTTTCACACGCGTACATAGTATTACGCGTATACTAGGCGGCATTCCTTCGCCGGAGTGGGGAGGGCGGCGTCACGCTCGCTCCGTAGTTACCAACGCGCGATAGCTACGCCGCGCCTCAGCGCCGGAGTGGGGAGAACAACGCTAGCAGGAGCTCCCGAAAACACGTCCGCTCACCTCGGCAGCCCGAAGCGGAATCGGTAGATAGGGACAGTGGGAATCTCGTGAATCCATTCATGCGCGTCACTAATTAGATGACGAGGCATTTGGCTATTTTTTTTTTTTTTTTTTTTTTTTAATCTACATGTTCATAGACATTGTGCCTGATCCGAGTGGTAAACAGATTACCCAGACATCCGGCAGTTGGCTTCCTCTTCACTCTTCTTCTATCCTTCTCCTTGTCTTGGCGATTCCGGTCCTCTTCTCCTGGCTGTGCTCCTTGATGTCCTCCTGTTGAAATCGTGAAAGATAGCGATCCCTCCAACTAGTACGCGGGTTGAGATCACCTTTAAGTCCCTTGATTTTATGACACCCAGCCCAAGTAGATCTGCCGCTGAGTCCTTACTCCAGAGTCCTCTTGCTGATAGAGTTGCTGACGTAAATTCCACTCTCTCTACCCCATATTTTCTCCTTGATGACCAGTTTCAGATCTTCATACTTTTTACTTTTCTCCTTATGTACCTTTTTTAGATCGGCTTGCTCAGCTGACACAATTCCGTCCACCACAATTGCTGTATTCTCGCGTTTGGCAATTATGTCTGGCTTTCTCAGACCTCCAGGTCCCTGTAGATGAGGCTCATAGTCGACTTCTAGTCCTTGCTCTTGAAGCGACTTCTCGATGTATTTAACAATCGCATCATGCCTATTAATCCTCATCTTATGCGTTCTGGGGCATGCGTTCTGGGGCAGTGCAGCACTGCCCCAGAACGCATGAGATGAGGATTAAAAGGCATGATGCGATTGTTAAATAGGAGGTCTGAGAAAGCCAGACATAATTGCCAAACGCGAGAATACAGCAATTGTGGTGGACGGAATTGTGTCAGCTGAGCAAGCCGATCTAAAAAAGGTACATAAGGAGAAAAGTAAAAAGTATGAAGATCTGAAACTGGTCATCAAGGAGAAATATGGGGTAGAGAGAGTGGAATTTACGTCAGCAACTCTATCAGCAAGAGGACTCTGGTGTAAGGACTCAGCGGCAGATCTACTTAGGCTGGGTGTGATAAAATGTGCAGGACGTGATTGAGCGTCTCCTGATTATGGCATCCTGCTCTACAAAGCCGTTCTTTTGGCCTGCCTCTTGCTGTTCTACACCTTAGCGGTAGCGCATTAATCCTTAGTTTGCACAGACTGATGAAATCCTTTCCACTCAAAAAGTTTGTTCCTTCTCGAACCCACTGATGTTGCGATGGTACTGAGTCCGAGCTTTGCAGGGCTTTGCCATCTACTGCTCTATAGAGCATTTCAGCCATCCTTTTATCTATATCCTCCTTTTTTATAAGTTGGATATCGTTGTCCTTAAGCCTATTGAGGGTAATTTTGATCTCTCTGGACAAGTTGTAAAATTCTGGTAGATCCGCTCTATAGTATGGTAGATTCTTCAGTCTCTTTAGCCGCTGCACCGGAATCATCCATCTAAGTGAGGGGTTCCAAGTCCACCATCCTTGACAGCCGCGTGAAAGTAGGCTGGTGGTGTATCGTTTGGGAGGTCTAGCCACTTCTTTACTCTAGTCCTTATTTTCTTGTCCATCTTGCGAAGTAGGCTAATATTTGCACTCCCTAGGACTAGTAGATGGTATAAACTTGGTATTTCGAGACACCTTAAGCCAAACAATCTCTGCTGAGGTCTCAGGGGCGCCTTAGTGAGTGTTTCCATTGATGTCATCAAGTTGAGGAGGGGGTTACCCGTCCATTTTCCTTCCGGCGAGAAGGGAATACCTAAATATTTCCATTCACTAAGAGAGTCATAGTTACTCCCGCCGTTTACCCGCGCTTGCTTGAATTTCTTCACGTTGACATTCAGAGCACTGGGCAGAAATCACATTGCGTCATCACCCGCGAGGGCCAGCGCAATGCTTTGTTTTAATTAGACAGTCGGATTCCCCTAGTCCGTGCCAGTTCTGAGCTGAGCGTTGAATGGCGGCCGAAGAGAACGATCGGGACGGCGTAACCGCCCCAAAAGCCTCGCAGCAAGGAAGATCCGCGGGAGGCCAAGGCACGGTACCGAGCTCGGATTCCGACCCTCCCGTGAAGAAGGCTCATTCACCTCGCCCAGGCCCGGCACGTCAGCCAGACCCACTTCCCGACCAAGCCCGACGCGCCCCCTCCTCAGAGCCAACCCTTATTCCGAAGTTACGGATCCAATTTGCCGACTTCCCTTACCTACATTAGTCTATCGACTAGAGGCTCTTTACCTTGGAGACCTGCTGCGGATATGGGTACGAACCGGCGCGACACCTCCACGTGGCCCTCTCCTGGATTTTCAAGGTCCGAGGGAAAGATCCGGACACCGCCGCAACTGCGGTGCTCTTCGCGTTCCAAACCCTATCTCCCTGCTAGAGGTTTCCAGGGAACTCGAACGCTTATACAGAAAAGACAACTCTTCCCGGATCTCCCGACGGCGTCTCCAGGTCACTTTGGGTTACCCCGACGAACACTCTTACGAGGGCCCGAATTGTATGCGGTTCCGCTGCCGGGTTCCGGAATAGGAACCGGATTCCCTTTCGCCCGACGGGTGTGCACTTTAGTCATATACTTTAGAAACATACACCGTCATCGACATAGGATTTCTCCTAGGGCTTAGGATCGACTGACTCGTGTGCAACGGCTGTTCACACGAAACCCTTCTCCACGTCAGTCCTCCAGGGCCTCGCTGGAGTATTTGCTACTACCACCAAGATCTGCACCGACGGCGGTTCCAAGCAGGCTCACGCCCAGACCCTTCTGCGCACACCGCCGCGACCCTCCTACTCGTCAGGGCTTCATGACGACGAGCATCGCTGCTCGCCGCCCCACTTGCCGCTGACGGCCGAGTAGAGGCGCGACGCTTCAGTGCCATCCATTTTCAGGGCTAGTTGCTTCGGCAGGTGAGTTGTTACACACGCCTTAGCGGATTCCGAATTCCATGGCCACCGTCCTGCTGTCTTAAGCAACCAACGCCTTTCATGGTATCCCATAAGCGTCGACTTAGGCGCCTTAACTCGGCGTTTGGTTCATCCCACAGCGCCAGTTCTGCTTACCAAAATTGGCCCACTTGGCACTCTGATCCATTGCAATAATCTCGTGGCTTCAACGTTCAAGCAAACCAGAGATCTCACCCATTTAAAGTTTGAGAATAGGTTGAGGTCGTTTCGGCCCCAAGGCCTCTAATCATTCGCTTTACCAGATGAGACTCGCTCAAGCGAGTGCCAGCTATCCTGAGGGAAAATTCGGAGGGAACCAGCTACTAGATGGTTCGATTAGTCTTTCGCCCCTATACCCAGTTCCGACGATCGATTTGCACGTCAGAATCGCTACGGACCTCCATCAGGGTTTCCCCTGACTTCGTTCTGACCAGGCATAGTTCACCATCTTTCGGGTCCCAACGTGTACGCTCTGGATGCGCCTCTGCTTGCAATGAGCACGAGACGCCCCGGGAGTGCGGGCTCGCATCGTGACGAGAGCCATCCTCCCTCGGTTGACGCTAAGGCCGACCTTCACTTTCATTGCGCCTTTAGGGTTAACAAGTCCCAATGACTCGCCCACATGTTAGACTCCTTGGTTCGTGTTTCAAGACGGGTCCTGAAAGTACCCAAAGCAGTAGCGTCGCCGACCGGTAAATCCGTTCGAATGTAAGAGCCAGTCCGAGGACATCGTCGACTAACGCCCACGCCAAGCGCCCGGCAACGGCACTAGGTCCGTAAATCCGAGCGAGACGAGCCTGCCGACGAGCCAGAAAGCACTTAATGCGGCCCAATACCGTTTTATAGCGATCTATATCGCCGGGCAGCCGGCCGGGCGACCGGTGGTCTGCCGCGTGCACGCGTAAACGCGACGCGACAGTCGACCAACCGGGCCGTAGGCCGGCATCCAACGGGTCGCGACGGCCTACTAGGGGAGAAGTGCACGCCGACGACGTCGGGCATACCGCAGCGAACGCGTGACGCGTAATCGAGATCACGGCCATCGCAATCCGCACGGAAGCCAACGTCGCTGACGATGAATCTCCCCATTCGATCTTTTGGGTTTCTCAGGTTTACCCCTGAACGGTTTCACGTACTCTTGAACTCTCTCTTCAAAATTCTTTTCAACTTTCCCTCACGGTACTTGTTCGCTATCGGTCTCGTGGTCATATTTAGCCTTAGATGGAGTTTACCACTAACTTAGAGCTGCACTCTCAAGCAACCCGACTCTAAGGAGAGGTCCTCCCACGGCGCGTCCCGGTCACTACGGGTATGGCACCCTCTACGGGTAAGTGGCCCCATTCATGATGGAGTTGGACGCGGTCCGACGCCGCGGGTAGAATTTGATCCTCCCGAACTCCACATTTCCCGGCGGCAGAACCGCGGGATTCGGTGCTGGGCTAATTCCTGTTCGCTCGCCGCTACTAAGGAAATCCTTGTTAGTTTCTTTTCCTCCGCTTAGTAATATGCTTAAATTCAGCGGGTAGTCTCGCCTGCTCTGAGGTCGTCGTTATATTTGTATCTTTTGTATGCGAACGAACGCGCACGGCAATTGACACACGCACACACGTGAGCTTCGGGACACGGAAGCAACGGCCACGTCGGTCCGCCCGGCGCGCATCCCCTACATAAATGTTTTTAAAATTGTATGTAGCGGCGCGGCGCAAGAGCTCCGGGACTCGACGGACGTTGCTCTCGCTCGCCCTATATTGCGTTCGAGTGCTTCGTGCATTGTGCGTATGCATACATGCGTCGTCGTTGCTGCGTTCGAAAGAAAAAACCATATATTATTTCGAGCGACGCTGCCATTGAGAAGAGGAGAAGCGCGTTCGAAACGCGCCCCCACCATAATCCACTGACAGCGACGAACGCTCAGGCTATCGCTTGAGATTGAAAGAATGGGAGAGAGAGAGATACACTTTACTCTCTCTCTCTCTCTCTCTCTCTCACACATTTTTTTTTCAACGCAAGCAGTCTGGTTTTTTTTGTTGAACGACGCTCAGCCAGGCGTGGTCCGGGAATCGTATCCGAGGACCGCAATGTGCGTTCGAAATGTCGATGTTCATGTGTCCTGCAGTTCACAAGTTGACACGCAATTAGCTGCGTTCTTCATCGACCCACGAGCCAAGTGATCCACCGTTCAGGATAATCATTTATAAACTTTTCGCCTTATTGAATTTTAATAAATAACAATAAGTCAAAGCTATTGATTTGTGTTTATAAAATCCTTGATTAGCCGAGATCCTAAAATCCCGAACTACACAGGGGGTGACGAAACTCGAGGCTCCGTCGGCCTTACCCGCGCGCGCGCTCGCGGGTTCAGCGTTGCGCCAGAGCGACGCGGTGCTTCGTCTTATCGGGCGAATATTCATTTAAAAACCTCGCCCGCTCTCTCTGACCATTCAAGGGCTCAAGAACGGGCGTGTTCAAGGTTGCCACTGCAAAGCTCCGCGCCGGAGAACTGTAGCCGCGTATTTTTTACAGCTAACTTTATCTGCGTCTTTTCAACTCTCCAACACTCGCATTCGTACGGGCGCGAATTTCACGTCTTTCGTACGCGTGTTTGCAATTGATCGTCCATCGCCCATAACTAAACAGCTTATAGAGATTCTTCCTATCCCCTCTCGTACGCTTTTACGAGTGATTGATTGATTGATTGATTGTTTTATTTTGCGCCTTGGGGTAGAACCCTATCTGGCGTTGTAGTTACAGCGGTGAAAGATATTACAACAAAGTAATTTACATGAAATGTTGATCGGACATAGTAGTAAGAGTATACTTAATAGTAAAGCTAAGAGTAATTCCTAAGTAACTTATTAATAATATACGATGTAAGAGCTGACTGTCAGATTTATAGCTAGTGTAATAACGCTGGATTTGTTTAACCCACGCTCAACCCTTCCTGCACAACTCGCGCTTCCCAGTCTGAACGATCCCTGGCTAAGAGGGCGCAGTGAAGGTCACGCTTAAAAGCCGGAAGCTGCTGCTCAGAAAAGATCGTGATGTTCAGGCTGTTCAGCAAGATGGAAGCCTGAACGCAAAAGGATTGCTTCCAGGCTTCTGTGCGAGGAGCTGCATAGAGGAGAGCCTGAGGGGGGTTTCTAGCCGATCGACGTATAAGCGAGTCATCATCAAGGACCGCAAAACGAGACAGCAAGTAGGACGGGGATCGGCGGGCTAATGCTTGGTATGCTTGGACACCAAGAAGATACTCACGCCTACTTTTGCAGAGAGCCACCCAAGCTCGAGCCTATAGGGGGTGACATGTGCACGGCGTGGAATATTACCAACAACAAAACGGACACACGCATTCTGTGCTCTCTGGAGCTTAAGTGTACGAGTTTTGTCGAGGGCAGAATAAGCGGGACTCAAGTAGTCAAAGCTGGGAAATATGAGTGTACGTACGAGTTTTATCCTGAGGCTCCTGGAGAGCGCATGCCGATGGAAGCGAAGAGAAGAGAGCGTGGCATAGACCTTCCTAACAACATGCCGAGCATGTAACTGCCAATCAAGGGTAGGCGTAATCCAGAGCCCCAGGTTTTTTGCTTCAACAACAAAGGGCAGTGGAACCCCATCCACACATACTTTCTGAACCGTAGCAAGATCAGTAGCTGAGGTATAGAGCTGGCTACCAAGGATCATAACCTTGGACTTTAGAAGGTTCAGCTTATGCCCATTGTGATGCGCCCACAGGGCCACTGCTTGTACATCTGAGGAGATGTTCTGGATGCCTTGTTTCAAGTCACTAGGCGAGCAGTGGGTGTAGATCTGGGTGTCGTCAGCGAACATCATATGATGAGAAAATTGGAGTACACGAGGGAGGTCGTTGATGTAGACTGCAAATAGTAATGGTCCAAGGACACTACCCTGAGGAACTCCAGAGGAAGCCTGCAACCACTCAGAAACGGACCCTCCTTCGTCCACAACAGCTTGGATCCGATCAGCTAGGTAGCTGAAAAACCATCGGAGTGTGCCACAAGAAACATTTAAAGCTCGCAGCTTCTTCAGCAAGCGAGCATGCGAAATTGTGTCGAAGGCTTTAGAAAAGTCGAGCAGGACAAGCAGGGTAATTTGCCTCTTGTCGATAGCCCAGCGGATATCATCAAGAACTCCAAGGAGGGCAGTCTGAGTGGAGTGCCCTGGTCTAAATCCAGCTTGCCGTGAATCCAGTAGACCATGCGCTTCAAGATAGCCAAGCAGGCGTTGCTGGACAATTCGCTCCAGAACTTTAGACAGTTCGGGCAACTGAGCAATAGGCCTAGTGTCAGAAGGGGACGTTAAAATCTTAGCTTTTGAAAGTGGAGTGATGAGTGCTTTCTTCCAGTCAGTAGGAAAGGTGGCAGTGACAATCGAGTTGTTTATAATTAGAGTAAGCGGCCTGAGAATGACGGCTAGCACTGGTCGAAGCATAGGGGCAGAAATACCATCTACACCTGACCCCTTAGATTTACAGCTCTTCAATGCTTCCTCCACATCTTTTTCACTGACTGGAGCAAGCAAGAAAGAGGTATGCAAGGACTCGTTAATGGGTGAGTTGCAAGCATCGTCGAAATCACTTTCTGACAATGGTGGGCTCAGATTCACCATATTCGCAAAGTGAGCGTTGAGAACTTCAGCACTGAAGGAGGTAAGCGGAGAGGGAAGTCGAGTGTCTGTGATTCGAAGGTTACGGATGTCACGCCACTGGGCTTTAAGATTTGGGGCTGAGTCAAGTTTCCCGGCGATATAGCTATTTTTAGCTGTATCTAGTTCATTTGACACTTGAGCACGAAGCCTTTTGAAGTCGTCAAAGTCACTAATGAGGCAAGATTGCTTCGCACGCTGGAACACCTTATCTCGCTGCCTCATAAGGCTACGAATGGCCGGTGAGACCCACGGCTTACGCTTTGAAGAGAGATGGATCATTCTAACAGGAGCAGCAGCATCGTAGGCCGTGATGAGGGCAGAGGTCATGGACTGGAGAGAGGTATCAATTGAGGCGGAAGGTCTGCCTGCCATGTACCCAACTCTGTTGTCTATTCCCGAAAAAATGAAAGCTCTGGAGAGAAATTCTTGGTTCTGGTTGGAAAAAAATGGTGACAGTGCTGCTAGGGTATCGCGAGCAAGCTGGTCAGCAGGAACACGAGCAACATCACGAGACTTGATCACCTTATTTTCAATAGGTGGCTTTGAAATCCTCAATGTCAGAGAAATAAAGTCGTGCCCTGCTACGAAGGGGGCATCAGATTTATCATAAGATAAGATGTTCTCAGGATTTGTGACCATGAATAGATCAAGCCAAGTGTGAGAAGGCGGTGAACGCCAGAATACATGGTGTGTGGGTTCAGAGCGGACCAGAGTTAGGGATAACGAGTCCAGGGTTTTCCGAAGGTGTATTGAGGCGTCATTTGACATAGCCATGTTAATGTTGAAATCACCGGTGACAACAACGTTTGCATACTGCGAAATATACAGTGATAGATAATCAGCGAAGACAGTAGGGTAGGCGGCGGAAGGGCGACGATATAAGACAGCTAGGGCAATTTTTGCTTGACTATTTATTAATTCAAAAATTATAAATTCAGGAGCATTTTCATACACTGGATTTGATTGCGCCAAAGTTTTTACTGTAAAAGTATCACGAATATAGGCTCCTACACCACCACCTTCCTTGCCCACGCGGTCGTGTCGAAAGAATATGTAACCATCCAACGAAAGATGGCAGTCTGGATCATCGGGTTTCAGAAATGTCTCAGTAATGGCTATGACATCAAATTTGCGCTCAGAGCATTTTGCTTCAAGCAAAGAAAAATGTTCACGCGAGTTCAGACGATTTATGTTGATGTGGCCAACGACAAACTCATCCTTTTTAACCGCGGGGGGAGGCCCAAGCTGATTTGAAGCCGACTGTCATACTCGAGCATTACCTCGAGGAACAAGTTTTTCCAGGTCAGCCTCAGAATATATAGGAATGCGTACGGATCGCTGAGTCTCCCTTACGCATACCACGAGATTCTCAACTATGGGGCGTGCATACCCAAGTCGCTGACTGACAGCACGCGCTTTACGAAGCAAGTCGAAGACTGACTTGGGGTACAGCTGGTTCATGAAAACATTTGTTTGGGGGTCGACGCCGAACACTGGGCGTAGGTCGATTTCGCGCAGATCAGCAGCTTTGCGCATTACCACATCACGTACAGTGCTGGAGGCGAATTTCACAACAAACGCACAAGTTGCAATAGCTGGCGAAGACGATGACTGCTGGGTTTGGCGAGTATCAGTTGCCGAACCTCGAGCAGGCCACGGCCTAAGCGAAAGTACATGGGTCATAATATTTGATAGGCCCAGTACATTAAATATACGTGAGGCAGCATCGCCAGGCGAAGATTCGAATTTTGCGGGTACGCCAGAGATGACAATTTCGCAGTCATCATGAGTAATGGCACTGCGCGCTAGAGAAGCTAAGTCAGAGCGAAGGGAGCTTAGTTCTGCCTTGTGCTCGGTATCTGAGGCCGAGATTTTGTTCTCGAGGGATTCAACTCGACTAGTGAGATTGGTGATGGCTGTATGACTCTCGGTAGCTTGCTGCTGAAAGGCCGCGAAGAAGTTCAGAAAATAACCTGGAGCACCAGTGAGGTCAACTTCAGAAAGAGCGCCAGGAGCCATGCTAGTATGTGAAGGAGAAGCTAGGGTTACCGAGTATGAAGAAGATGAGCTGCCACGACTAAGTTTGTACGCAGGTGTTAGAGAGGGTGACGGAGGCGAAATCAAGCGTTTGCTATAGGTAATCCCAGAAGCAGCTGGAGTAATCTCAACAGTTGCTTCAGGCCTAACCTGTGCGTAATCGGTGTCAGAAAAGGTGCCTGTACTATGGCCTATTGCGTTGACAGAAACGTTGGATGCCTCAACCTGCGAATCGTACGTGCGTCGACAACAGTTATCTCGAGTTTTCTTGGCCGTGTAATTCGCGAGACAACCAGGATGAAAAAGACTGCTGCAGTCTAAGCAGCTTACAGATTGGCCAGCTATATTTGTACGACACTTTCGACAGACAGGCATGGGCACGGGCCTAAGCTAAACAAAGCATAAGGCGAGACTGAACAGCCAGAGCAAAAATTGATAAAAAACGGTGAAAAAATACTAATATCAACTAATACACGCTTAAATAGTAAGAACGCAGCTTAAAAATGACATAAACTTGATAAACTTACATACAAACGCATTTACGAAAAGATTCAGTGAGTGAGGTCAACGCCCGGTCAGGTGTCGGTACAACAGGACCCTTTCACACCAGTATATACAGTGATCACAGTACTCGTCCGGTCAGACACAAAAAATTTTTGCGGATGGCTTTACAAGAACAATGTCGCACAGAAAAATTTTTATAAAAGCACTGAGAGACTATCGTTGACTAACAGCATTGAACTATGACCGCCAAACACTAAAAATGTGCAAAAGATGCAAAAGTTTACCGCCACGTGGTCGGGTAACCTAACATACAAATAGCCAAGTTATACGCGTTCACCGCATGCACAAACTCACTGAACAGAAACGTCTTTTTTACTGGTGACTGCGGATAAAGCACACATGATGCAGGACGTTCTAAACATACAGATCATGAAAATCACGCAGTACTAAATACAACACTATTACTGACTATGACGCGCCCGACGAACTTCATAAGTCGCATGGAGCTACGCTATTTTCGGCGGCACTACACAGCACTTAATCGAGAATCACAGGCGAAGACGGAGTCCTCGGATGTAGCAAGAGGTGACGGTATATTGCTTCCCTCGAAATAGCTGAAGAGATGGTCCTAAAGCGTAGCAAAGAAGCAGTCGGCGTGTACAAAGATGGCTGCGGGGGGTCTCGCTCTCTGACTGCCTCGGTGATAGCAGATTCAAGTTAACGTTTCTTGGCAACCACCAGGTCCACACCAATAATTATTAGCACGGGTGGTGGCTTGCAAAGTTGCACATGCAAGGATCTAAAAGAAAAAGTGCCCGAAGGCATATAAAGGCAGCAAAAATACAATTGTAGTAGGAGCGATCTGGAGCACGTCAGCTCGTACTTACAGAGTGAGTGCAAGATCCCGATGGAGCGACGATCCACGCGACGACGGCTACGGCCTGAAGGGCGCCTGCCGGCGCTACTTATCGCACCCTTGGCACGAATTTGAGAAAAGAGGAGAGAGCCAGTGAAATCTGCTGTTATTACACTCGACTACTGCTCTCGGCCATGTTAATATACGCTTTCGAACAAATCTCGCAACTCTCCATAATTTTATAGAGAGTTACGTATTATTTTTGTGTTTCAATACGTTGCGTGTTTAATGCGCTAACGTTAATGATCCTTCCGCAGGTTCACCTACGGAAACCTTGTTACGACTTTTACTTCCTCTAAATGATCAAGTTTGGTCATCTTCCCGGCACAATCGGCAACGTAAAATTACATTGCCGCGCACCAGTCCGAAGACCTCACTAAATCATTCAATCGGTAGTAGCGACGGGCGGTGTGTACAAAGGGCAGGGACGTAATCAACGCGAGCTTATGACTCGCGCTTACTGGGAATTCCTCGTTCATGGGGAATAATTGCAAGCCCCAATCCCTAGCACGAAGGAGGTTCAGCGGGGTTACCCGGGCCTTTCGGTCAGGGAGGACACGCTGATTCCTTCAGTGTAGCGCGCGTGCGGCCCAGAACATCTAAGGGGCATCACAGACCTGTTATTGCTCAATCTCGTGCGGCTAGACGCCGCCTGTCCCTCTAAGAAGATTTGTTTGTACGTCGGTAGTAAAAACCACCCGACCGAAGCCGGGGGCCTTCGAGATACCAGAAGGTACGCCTATTTAGCAGGCTAGAGTCTCGTTCGTTATCGGAATTAACCAGACAAATCGCTCCACCAACTAAGAACGGCCATGCACCACCACCCACCGAATCAAGAAAGAGCTATCAATCTGTCAATCCTTCCGGTGTCCGGGCCTGGTGAGGTTTCCCGTGTTGAGTCAAATTAAGCCGCAGGCTCCACTCCTGGTGGTGCCCTTTCCGTCAATTCCTTTAAGTTTCAGCTTTGCAACCATACTTCCCCCGGAACCCAAAAGCTTTGGTTTCCCGGAAGCTGCCCGCCGAGTCATCGGAGGAACCTTCGGCGGATCGCTAGCTGGCATCGTTTATGGTTAGAACTAGGGCGGTATCTGATCGCCTTCGAACCTCTAACTTTCGTTTCTTGATTAATGAAACATTTTTGGCAAATGCTTTCGCTTCTGTCCGTCTTGCGACGATCCAAGAATTTCACCTCTAACGTCGCAATACGAATGCCCCCATCTGTCCCTATTAATCATTACCTCGGGGTTCCGAAAACCAACAAAATAGAACCGAGGTCCCTATTCCATTATTCCATGCACACAGTATTCAGGCGAACATAGCCTGCTTTGAGCACTCTAATTTGTTCAAAGTAAACGTACCGGCCCACCTCGACACTCGGTGAAGAGCACCGCGATGGGATATTAGCTGGACCGCCCTTACGGGCTAAGCCCACCGGTAGGACGTCCCACAATCATGTCAGTTAAACATCGCGAGCGATGAACCGACAGCGTGGCACACAGATTCAACTACGAGCTTTTTAACCGCAACAACTTTAATATACGCTATTGGAGCTGGAATTACCGCGGCTGCTGGCACCAGACTTGCCCTCCAATGGATCCTCGTTAAAGGATTTAAAGTGTACTCATTCCGATTACGAGGCCTCGGATGAGTCCCGTATCGTTATTTTTCGTCACTACCTCCCCGTGCCGGGAGTGGGTAATTTGCGCGCCTGCTGCCTTCCTTGGATGTGGTAGCCGTTTCTCAGGCTCCCTCTCCGGAATCGAACCCTGATTCCCCGTTACCCGTTACAACCATGGTAGGCGCAGAACCTACCATCGACAGTTGATAAGGCAGACATTTGAAAGATGCGTCGCCGGTGCGAGACCGTGCGATCAGCACAAAGTTATTCAGAGTCACCAAGGTAAACGGTGGACGAGCGAACCCGCCACCGATTGGTTTTGATCTAATAAAAGCGTCCCCTTCCATCTCTGGTCGGAACTCTGGTTTGCATGTATTAGCTCTAGAAATTACCACAGTTATCCAAGTAAATGTGGGTACGATCTAAGGAACCATAACTGATTTAATGAGCCATTCGCGGTTTCACCTTAATTCGGCATGCACTGAGACATGCATGGCTTAATCTTTGAGACAAGCATATGACTACTGGCAGGATCAACCAGGGAGCTTCGTCCGTATCAACGCAACAAAGTTGCGCGCACGAGAGCTCGTGTGTGTCACGAGCGACTCACGCACGCGGCCGTGTCGAACGTCGATCTCCGCAAAGGGAGACCGACGACACACTCCGTTTACGATCAAGTCGTCGAGCACACAAAGCATCGCGCGTACGTAACACTCGCGAACGAGAGGAACGAGCGCGACGCCTTGGGCACCTATATAAGCTTTTGAAATGATCTCGCGCGCGCCCTTAGCGAGCGCGCGCAAGTCGCGGCACGCTACGTCTGCCCTTTAAAAATTAACGTAGCGACACCGCGGGTATTATCGTTCAAGTTCAAACAGTCTCTCTTATAAAATAAAGAGTCACACCCGACGTTAGACATTTGTCAAGTCGTCGTGGTTAGCGAATAAGTTTCGCCTAGCGTGAGTAACGCATGCAGAATTGTTTATTCTCGCTCGGAATGGAGTGAGTCGATGCTCGGTAGTTATCGTAATCTCGATAAGGAGTAACGATCTGTTAACGCCTTGGGCGCGCACCGCTTAAAGGGCCATTCGGTCATAGACACCGACCCGCGGTAATGCTGTGGATAACAATTATTTTATATTCAGGCTCGAAGTCCCGTGGACACTCGATCCCTCCTTACATATACCGAAAGTCCCAAAGGGGCATCGGCGCCGTATGGACTAAAGCCCGTCGGCTTATGGGAAAAATTCATCGATAGACGTTTACTAACCTCATCGGCACGATAATACTTGAAAGATGAAATGAATTGTGCGAGCATATACGAGTTATGTGCGAGCAGTTGTGCCTTATGTGCGAGCTATTGTAAGTTATGTGCGAGCGTTTGTGCCTTATGTGCGAGGGCTTGTAAGTTATGTGCGAGCATTTGTGCCTTATGCGCGAGCAGTTGTAAGTTATATGCGAGCAGTAGTGAGTTATGTGCGAGCATTTGTGCCTTATGTGCGAGCAATTGTAAGTTATGTGCGAGCAGTAGTGAGTTATGTGCGAGCAATTGTGGCTTATGTGCGAGCAATAGTGAGTTATGTGCGAGCATATACGAGTTATGTGCGAGCGGTTGTGCCTTATGTGCGAGCTATTGTAAGTTATGTGCGAGCGTTTGTGCCTTATGTGCGAGGGTTTGTGCCTTATGTGCGAGCATTTGTGCCTTATGTGCGAGCGATAGTGAGTTATGTGCGAGCATATACGAGTTATGTGCGAGCGGTTGTGCCTTATGTGCGAGCTATTGTAAGTTATGTGCGAGCATTTGTGCCTTATGTGCGAGCAATTGTAAGTTATGTGCGAGCAGTAGTGAGTTATGTGCGAGCAATTGTGGCTTATGTGCGAGCAATAGTGAGTTATGTGCGAGCATATACGAGTTATGTGCGAGCAGTTGTGCCTTATGTGCGAGCTATTGTAAGTTATGTGCGAGCGTTTGTGCCTTATGTGCGAGGGCTTGTAAGTTATGTGCGAGCATTTGTGCCCTATGCGCGAGCAGTTGTAAGTTATATGCGAGCAGTAGTGAGTTATGTGCGAGCATTTGTGCCTTATGTGCGAGCAATTGTAAGTTATGTGCGAGCAGTAGTGAGTTATGTGCGAGCAATTGTGGCTTATGTGCGAGCAATAGTGAGTTATGTGCGAGCATATACGAGTTATGTGCGAGCGGTTGTGCCTTATGTGCGAGCTATTGTAAGTTATGTGCGAGCGCTTGTGCCTTATGTGCGAGCGTTTGTGCCTTATGTGCGAGCATTTGTGCCTTATGTGCGAGCAATAGTGAGTTATGTGCGAGCATATACGAGTTATGTGCGAGCGGTTGTGCCTTATGTGCGAGCTATTGTAAGTTATGTGCGAGCATTTGTGCCTTATGTGCGAGCAATTGTAAGTTATGTGCGAGCAGTAGTGAGTTATGTGCGAGCAATTGTGGCTTATGTGCGAGCAATAGTGAGTTATGTGCGAGCATATACGAGTTATGTGCGAGCAGTTGTGCCTTATGTGCGAGCTATTGTAAGTTATGTACGAGCGTTTGTGCCTTATGTGCGAGGGCTTGTAAGTTATGTGCGAGCATTTGTGCCTTATGCGCGAGCAGTTGTAAGTTATATGCGAGCAGTAGTGAGTTATGTGCGAGCATTTGTGCCTTATGTGCGAGCAATTGTAAGTTATGTGCGAGCAGTAGTGAGTTATGTGCGAGCAATTGTGGCTTATGTGCGAGCAATAGTGAGTTATGTGCGAGCATATACGAGTTATGTGCGAGCGGTTGTGCCTTATGTGCGAGCTATTGTAAGTTATGTGCGAGCGTTTGTGCCTTATGTGCGAGGGCTAGTAAGTTATGTGCGAGCATTTGTGCGTTATGCGCGAGCAGTTGTAAGTTATACGCGAGCATTTGTGCCTTATGTGCGAGCAATAGTGAGTTATGTGCGAGCATATACGAGTTATGTGCGAGCGGTTGTGCCTTATGTGCGAGCTATTGTAAGTTATGTGCGAGCGTTTGTGCCTTATGTGCGAGCAATAGTAAGTTATGTGCGAGCAGTAGTGAGTTATGTGCGAGCAATTGTGGCTTATGTGCGAGCAATAGTGAGTTATGTGCGAGCATATACGAGTTATGTGCGAGCGGTTGTGCCTTATGTGCGAGCTATTGTAAGTTATGTGCGAGCGTTTGTGCCTTATGTGCGAGGGCTTGTAAGTTATGTGCGAGCATTTGTGCCTTATGCGCGAGCAGTTGTAAGTTATATGCGAGCAGTAGTGAGTTATGTGCGAGCATTTGTGCCTTATGTGCGAGCAATTGTAAGTTATGTGCGAGCAGTAGTGAGTTATGTGCGAGCAATTGTGGCTTATGTGCGAGCAATAGTGAGTTATGTGCGAGCATATACGAGTTATGTGCGAGCAGTTGTGCCTTCTGTGCGAGCTATTGTAAGTTATGTGCGAGCGTTTGTGCCTTATGTGCGAGGGCTTGTAAGTTATGTGCGAGCATTTGTGCCTTATGCGCGAGCAGTTGTAAGTTATATGCGAGCAGTAGTGAGTTATGTGCGAGCATTTGTGCCTTATGTGCGAGCAATTGTAAGTTATGTGCGAGCAGTAGTGAGTTATGTGCGAGCAATTGTGGCTTATGTGCGAGAAATAGTTAGTTATGTGCGAGCGGTTGTGCCTTATGTGCGAGCTATTGTAAGTTATGTGCGAGCGTTTGTGCCTTATGTGCGAGGGCTAGTAAGTTATGTGCGAGCATTTGTGCCTTATGCGCGAGCAGTTGTAAGTTATACGCGAGCATTTGTGCCTTATGTGCGAGCAATAGTGAGTTATGTGCGAGCATATACGAGTTATGTGCGAGCGGTTGTGCCTTATGTGCGAGCTTTTGTAAGTTATGTGCGAGCGTTTGTGCCTTATGTGCGAGCAATAGTAAGTTATGTGCGAGCATATACGAGTTATGTGCGAGCAGTTGTGCCTTATGTGCGAGCTATTGTAAGTTATGTGCGAGCGTTTGTGCCTTATGTGCGAGGGTTAGTAAGTTATGTGCGAGCATTTGTGCCTTATGTGCGAGCGGTAGTAAGTTATGTGCGAGCATTTGTGCCTTATGTGCGAGCGGTAGTAAGTTATGTGCGAGCGTTTGTGCCTTATGTGCGAGCGGTTGTGAGTTATGTGCGAGCGGTTGTGAGTTATGTGCGAGGGCTAGTAAGTTATGTGCGAGCATTTGTGCCTTATGTGCGAGCGGTAGTAAGTTATGTGCGAGCTGTTTCGAGTTATGTGCGAGCATTAGTTAGTTATGTGCGAGCAATAGTAAGTTATGTGCGAGCAGTAGTGAGTTATGTGCGAGCGATTGTGGCTTATGTGCGAGCGGTATTAAGTTATGTGCGAGCATTTGTGCCTTATGTGCGAGGGGTAGTAAGTTATGTGCGAGCTGTAGCGAGTTATGTGCGAGCATATGAAAGTTATGTGCGAGCAATTTTGCGTTATTAGCGAGCTATATTCAGTTATCTGCGAGATATGAGAATTATGGCCGAGAATATACGATTATGCGCGAGTGGTAGTCAGTTATATGCGAAGCCAAAAGTCCTCGTGCGCGAGATAGACAACGAGTTATGTGTGAGATCAATGAGGATATGCGCGAGCGATACTGATTTATGCGCGAGGACAAAGTCCACAAGTCCACCCACACGCATTGCTTTTACACTCGACCGTGCAATAAGCCAAGTCCACCCACACGCATTGCTTTTCTCCTAGGGACCCGAATCCCCAAAGTTTCCTCACGCGCATTGCTTCCGCACTCGACCGAGCAATAATTCAAGTCCGCCCACACGCATTGCTTTCGCACTCGACCGAGCAATATGCCAAGTCCACCCACACGCATTGCTTTCGCACTCGACCGAGCAATATGCCAAGTCCACCCATACGCATTGCTTTTCTCCTAGGGACCCGAATCCCCAAAGTTTCCTCATGCGCATTGCTTTCGCACTCGACCGAGCAATATGCCAAGTCCACCCACACGCATTGCTTTCTCACTCGACCGAGCAATATGCCATTGCTTTTCTCCTAGGGCCCCGAATCCCCAAAGTTACCTCACGCGCATTGCTTTCCCACTCGACCGAGCAATAATTCAAGTCCGCCAACACGCATTGCTTTCGCACTCGACCGAGCAATAATTCAAGTCCACCCACACGCATTGCTTTACTCTAAGCGACCCGAATCCCCAAAGTTTCCTCACGCGCATTGCTTTCGCACTCGACCGAGCAATAATTCAAGTCCACCCACACGCATTGCTTTCGCACTCGACCGAGCAATAAGCCAAGTCCACCCACACGCATTGCTTTTCTCCTAGGGACCCGAATCCCCAAAGTTACCTCACGCGCATTGCTTTCCCACTCGACCGAGCAATAATTCAAGTCCGCCCACACGCATTGCTTTCTCACTCGACCGTGCAATAAGCCAAGTCCACCCACACGCATTGCTTTTCTCCTAGGGACCCGAATCCCCAAAGTTTCCTCACGCGCATTGCTTT
>JAHUUD020000101.1:90000-97500 GCA_020010945.3 Muscidifurax raptorellus
TTACCACAGTTATCCAAGTAAATGTGGGTACGATCTAAGGAACCATAACTGATTTAATGAGCCATTCGCGGTTTCACCTTAATTCGGCATGCACTGAGACATGCATGGCTTAATCTTTGAGACAAGCATATGACTACTGGCAGGATCAACCAGGGAGCTTCGTCGTATCAACGCAACAAAGTTGCGCGCACGAGAGCTCGTGTGTGTCACGAGCGACTCACGCACGCGGCCGTGTCGAACGTCGATCTCCGCAAAGGGAGACCGACGACACACTCCGTTTACGATCAAGTCGTCGAGCACACAAAGCATCGCGCGTACGTAACACTCGCGAACGAGAGGAACGAGCGCGACGCCTTGGGCACCTATATAAGCTTTTGAAATGATCTCGCGCGCGCCCTTAGCGAGC
Source organism: Muscidifurax raptorellus (assembly GCA_020010945.3). Classification (NCBI taxonomy): domain Eukaryota; kingdom Metazoa; phylum Arthropoda; class Insecta; order Hymenoptera; family Pteromalidae; genus Muscidifurax; species Muscidifurax raptorellus. The sequence goes on from JAHUUD020000101.1 coordinate 90,407, forward strand.
GCGCGCAAGTCGCGGCACGCTACGTCTGCCCTTTAAAAATTAACGTAGCGACACCGCGGGTATTATCGTTCAAGTTCAAACAGTCTCTCTTATAAAATAAAGAGTCACACCCGACGTTAGACATTTGTCAAGTCGTCGTGGTTAGCGAATAAGTTTCGCCTAGCGTGAGTAACGCATGCAGAATTGTTTATTCTCGCTCGGAATGGAGTGAGTCGATGCTCGGTAGTTATCGTAATCTCGATAAGGAGTAACGATCTGTTAACGCCTTGGGCGCGCACCGCTTAAAGGGCCATTCGGTCATAGACACCGACCCGCGGTAATGCTGTGGATAACAATTATTTTATATTCAGGCTCGAAGTCCCGTGGACACTCGATCCCTCCTTACATATACCGAAAGTCCCAAAGGGGCATCGGCGCCGTATGGACTAAAGCCCGTCGGCTTATGGGAAAAATTCATCGATAGACGTTACTAACCTCATCGGCACGATAATACTTGAAAGATGAAATGAATTGTGCGAGCATATACGAGTTATGTGCGAGCAGTTGTGCCTTATGTGCGAGCTATTGTAAGTTATGTGCGAGCGTTTGTGCCTTATGTGCGAGGGCTTGTAAGTTATGTGCGAGCATTTGTGCCTTATGCGCGAGCAGTTGTAAGTTATATGCGAGCAGTAGTGAGTTATGTGCGAGCATTTGTGCCTTATGTGCGAGCAATTGTAAGTTATGTGCGAGCAGTAGTGAGTTATGTGCGAGCAATTGTGGCTTATGTGCGAGCAATAGTGAGTTATGTGCGAGCATATACGAGTTATGTGCGAGCGGTTGTGCCTTATGTGCGAGCTATTGTAAGTTATGTGCGAGGGTTTGTGCCTTATGTGCGAGCATTTGTGCCTTATGTGCGAGCGATAGTGAGTTATGTGCGAGCATATACGAGTTATGTGCGAGCGGTTGTGCCTTATGTGCGAGCTATTGTAAGTTATGTGCGAGCATTTGTGCCTTATGTGCGAGCAATTGTAAGTTATGTGCGAGCAGTAGTGAGTTATGTGCGAGCAATTGTGGCTTATGTGCGAGCAATAGTGAGTTATGTGCGAGCATATACGAGTTATGTGCGAGCAGTTGTGCCTTATGTGCGAGCTATTGTAAGTTATGTGCGAGCGTTTGTGCCTTATGTGCGAGGGCTTGTAAGTTATGTGCGAGCATTTGTGCCCTATGCGCGAGCAGTTGTAAGTTATATGCGAGCAGTAGTGAGTTATGTGCGAGCATTTGTGCCTTATGTGCGAGCAATTGTAAGTTATGTGCGAGCAGTAGTGAGTTATGTGCGAGCAATTGTGGCTTATGTGCGAGCAATAGTGAGTTATGTGCGAGCATATACGAGTTATGTGCGAGCGGTTGTGCCTTATGTGCGAGCTATTGTAAGTTATGTGCGAGCGCTTGTGCCTTATGTGCGAGCGTTTGTGCCTTATGTGCGAGCATTTGTGCCTTATGTGCGAGCAATAGTGAGTTATGTGCGAGCATATACGAGTTATGTGCGAGCGGTTGTGCCTTATGTGCGAGCTATTGTAAGTTATGTGCGAGCATTTGTGCCTTATGTGCGAGCAATTGTAAGTTATGTGCGAGCAGTAGTGAGTTATGTGCGAGCAATTGTGGCTTATGTGCGAGCAATAGTGAGTTATGTGCGAGCATATTCGAGTTATGTGCGAGCAGTTGTGCCTTATGTGCGAGCTATTGTAAGTTATGTACGAGCGTTTGTGCCTTATGTGCGAGGGCTTGTAAGTTATGTGCGAGCATTTGTGCCTTATGCGCGAGCAGTTGTAAGTTATATGCGAGCAGTAGTGAGTTATGTGCGAGCATTTGTGCCTTATGTGCGAGCAATTGTAAGTTATGTGCGAGCAGTAGTGAGTTATGTGCGAGCAATTGTGGCTTATGTGCGAGCAATAGTGAGTTATGTGCGAGCATATACGAGTTATGTGCGAGCGGTTGTGCCTTATGTGCGAGCTATTGTAAGTTATGTGCGAGCGTTTGTGCCTTATGTGCGAGGGCTAGTAAGTTATGTGCGAGCATTTGTGCGTTATGCGCGAGCAGTTGTAAGTTATACGCGAGCATTTGTGCCTTATGTGCGAGCAATAGTGAGTTATGTGCGAGCATATACGAGTTATGTGCGAGCGGTTGTGCCTTATGTGCGAGCTATTGTAAGTTATGTGCGAGCGTTTGTGCCTTATGTGCGAGCAATAGTAAGTTATGTGCGAGCAGTAGTGAGTTATGTGCGAGCAATTGTGGCTTATGTGCGAGCAATAGTGAGTTATGTGCGAGCATATACGAGTTATGTGCGAGCGGTTGTGCCTTATGTGCGAGCTATTGTAAGATATGTGCGAGCGTTTGTGCCTTATGTGCGAGGGCTTGTAAGTTATGTGCGAGCATTTGTGCCTTATGCGCGAGCAGTTGTAAGTTATATGCGAGCAGTAGTGAGTTATGTGCGAGCATTTGTGCCTTATGTGCGAGCAATTGTAAGTTATGTGCGAGCAGTAGTGAGTTATGTGCGAGCAATTGTGGCTTATGTGCGAGCAATAGTGAGTTATGTGCGAGCATATACGAGTTATGTGCGAGCAGTTGTGCCTTCTGTGCGAGCTATTGTAAGTTATGTGCGAGCGTTTGTGCCTTATGTGCGAGGGCTTGTAAGTTATGTGCGAGCATTTGTGCCTTATGCGCGAGCAGTTGTAAGTTATATGCGAGCAGTAGTGAGTTATGTGCGAGCATTTGTGCCTTATGTGCGAGCAATTGTAAGTTATGTGCGAGCAGTAGTGAGTTATGTGCGAGCAATTGTGGCTTATGTGCGAGAAATAGTTAGTTATGTGCGAGCGGTTGTGCCTTATGTGCGAGCTATTGTAAGTTATGTGCGAGCGTTTGTGCCTTATGTGCGAGGGCTAGTAAGTTATGTGCGAGCATTTGTGCCTTATGCGCGAGCAGTTGTAAGTTATACGCGAGCATTTGTGCCTTATGTGCGAGCGGTAGTAAGTTATGTGCGAGCATTTGTGCCTTATGTGCGAGCGGTAGTAAGTTATGTGCGAGCGTTTGTGCCTTATGTGCGAGCGGTTGTGAGTTATGTGCGAGCGGTTGTGAGTTATGTGCGAGGGCTAGTAAGTTATGTGCGAGCATTTGTGCCTTATGTGCGAGCGGTAGTAAGTTATGTGCGAGCTGTTTCGAGTTATGTGCGAGCATTAGTTAGTTATGTGCGAGCAATAGTAAGTTATGTGCGAGCAGTAGTGAGTTATGTGCGAGCGATTGTGGCTTATGTGCGAGCGGTATTAAGTTATGTGCGAGCATTTGTGCCTTATGTGCGAGGGGTAGTAAGTTATGTGCGAGCTGTAGCGAGTTATGTGCGAGCATATGAAAGTTATGTGCGAGCAATTTTGCGTTATTAGCGAGTTATATTCAGTTATCTGCGAGATATGAGAATTATGGCCGAGAATATACGATTATGCGCGAGTGGTAGTCAGTTATATGCGAAGCCAAAAGTCCTCGTGCGCGAGATAGACAACGAGTTATGTGTGAGATCAATGAGGATATGCGCGAGCGATACTGATTTATGCGCGAGGACAAAGTCCACAAGTCCACCCACACGCATTGCTTTTACACTCGACCGTGCAATAAGCCAAGTCCACCCACACGCATTGCTTTTCTCCTAGGGACCCGAATCCCCAAAGTTTCCTCACGCGCATTGCTTCCGCACTCGACCGAGCAATAATTCAAGTCCGCCCACACGCATTGCTTTCGCACTCGACCGAGCAATATGCCAAGTCCACCCACACGCATTGCTTTCGCACTCGACCGAGCAATATGCCAAGTCCACCCATACGCATTGCTTTTCTCCTAGGGACCCGAATCCCCAAAGTTTCCTCATGCGCATTGCTTTCGCACTCGACCGAGCAATATGCCAAGTCCACCCACACGCATTGCTTTCTCACTCGACCGAGCAATATGCCATTGCTTTTCTCCTAGGGCCCCGAATCCCCAAAGTTACCTCACGCGCATTGCTTTCCCACTCGACCGAGCAATAATTCAAGTCCGCCAACACGCATTGCTTTCGCACTCGACCGAGCAATAATTCAAGTCCACCCACACGCATTGCTTTACTCTAAGCGACCCGAATCCCCAAAGTTTCCTCACGCGCATTGCTTTCGCACTCGACCGAGCAATAATTCAAGTCCACCCACACGCATTGCTTTCGCACTCGACCGAGCAATAAGCCAAGTCCACCCACACGCATTGCTTTTCTCCTAGGGACCCGAATCCCCAAAGTTACCTCACGCGCATTGCTTTCCCACTCGACCGAGCAATAATTCAAGTCCGCCCACACGCATTGCTTTCTCACTCGACCGTGCAATAAGCCAAGTCCACCCACACGCATTGCTTTTCTCCTAGGGACCCGAATCCCCAAAGTTTCCTCACGCGCATTGCTTTCTCACTCGGCCGAGCAATATGCCAAGTCCACCCACACGCATTGCTTTACTCTAAGCGACCCGAATCCCCAAAGTTTCCTCACGCGCATTGCTTTCGCACTCGACCGAGCAATAATTCAAGTCCACCCACACGCATTGCTTTCGCACTCGACCGAGCAATATGCCAAGTCCACCCACACGCATTGCTTTCGCACTCGACCGAGCAATATGCCAAGTCCACCCATACGCATTGCTTTTCTCCTAGGGACCCGAATCCCCAAAGTTTCCTCACGCGCATTGCTTTCTCACTCGACCGAGCAATATGCCAAGTCCACCCACACGCATTGCTTTCTCACTCGACCGAGCAATGTGCCAAGTCCACCCACACGCATTGCTTTCTCACTCGACCGAGCAATATGCCAAGTCCACCCATACGCATTGCTTTTCTCCTAGGGACCCGAATCCCCAAAGTTTCCTCATGCGCATTGCTTTCGCACTCGACCGAGCAATATGCTAAGTCCACCCACACGCATTGCTTTCTCACTCGACCGTGCAATAATTCAAGTCCACCCACACGCATTGCTTTCGCACTCGACCGAGCAATATGCCAAGTCCACCCACACGCATTGCTTTCTCACTCGACCGTGCAATAAGCCAAGTCCACCCACACGCATTGCTTTCTCACTCGACCGAGCAATATGCCAAGTCCACCCACACGCATTGCTTTACTCTAAGCGACCCGAATCCCCAAAGTTTCCTCACGCGCATTGCTTTCGCACTCGACCGAGCAATAATTCAAGTCCGCCCACACGCATTGCTTTCGCACTCGACCGAGCAATATGCCAAGTCCACCCACACGCATTGCTTTCGCACTCGACCGAGCAATATGCCAAGTCCACCCATACGCATTGCTTTTCTCCTAGGGACCCGAATCCCCAAAGTTTCCTCATGCGCATTGCTTTCGCACTCGACCGAGCAATATGCCAAGTCCACCCACACGCATTGCTTTCTCACTCGACCGAGCAATATGCCATTGCTTTTCTCCTAGGGCCCCGAATCCCCAAAGTTACCTCACGCGCATTGCTTTCCCACTCGACCGAGCAATAATTCAAGTCCGCCAACACGCATTGCTTTCGCACTCGACCGAGCAATAATTCAAGTCCACCCACACGCATTGCTTTACTCTAAGCGACCCGAATCCCCAAAGTTTCCTCACGCGCATTGCTTTCGCACTCGACCGAGCAATAATTCAAGTCCACCCACACGCATTGCTTTCGCACTCGACCGAGCAATAAGCCAAGTCCACCCACACGCATTGCTTTTCTCCTAGGGACCCGAATCCCCAAAGTTACCTCACGCGCATTGCTTTCCCACTCGACCGAGCAATAATTCAAGTCCGCCCACACGCATTGCTTTCTCACTCGACCGTGCAATAAGCCAAGTCCACCCACACGCATTGCTTTTCTCCTAGGGACCCGAATCCCCAAAGTTTCCTCACGCGCATTGCTTTCTCACTCGGCCGAGCAATATGCCAAGTCCACCCACACGCATTGCTTTACTCTAAGCGACCCGAATCCCCAAAGTTTCCTCACGCGCATTGCTTTCGCACTCGACCGAGCAATAATTCAAGTCCACCCACACGCATTGCTTTCGCACTCGACCGAGCAATATGCCAAGTCCACCCACACGCATTGCTTTCGCACTCGACCGAGCAATATGCCAAGTCCACCCATACGCATTGCTTTTCTCCTAGGGACCCGAATCCCCAAAGTTTCCTCACGCGCATTGCTTTCTCACTCGACCGAGCAATATGCCAAGTCCACCCACACGCATTGCTTTCTCACTCGACCGAGCAATGTGCCAAGTCCACCCACACGCATTGCTTTCTCACTCGACCGAGCAATATGCCAAGTCCACCCATACGCATTGCTTTTCTCCTAGGGACCCGAATCCCCAAAGTTTCCTCATGCGCATTGCTTTCGCACTCGACCGAGCAATATGCTAAGTCCACCCACACGCATTGCTTTCTCACTCGACCGTGCAATAATTCAAGTCCACCCACACGCATTGCTTTCGCACTCGACCGAGCAATATGCCAAGTCCACCCACACGCATTGCTTTCTCACTCGACCGTGCAATAAGCCAAGTCCACCCACACGCATTGCTTTCTCACTCGACCGAGCAATATGCCAAGTCCACCCACACGCATTGCTTTACTCTAAGCGACCCGAATCCCCAAAGTTTCCTCACGCGCATTGCTTTCGCACTCGACCGAGCAATAATTCAAGTCCACCCACACGCATTGCTTTCGCACTCGACCGAGCAATATGCCAAGTCCACCCACACGCATTGCTTTCTCACTCGACCGAGCAATATGCCAAGTCCACCCACACGCATTGCTTTCTCACTCGACCGAGCAATGTGCCAAGTCCACCCACACGCATTGCTTTCTCACTCGACCGAGCAATATGCCAAGTCCACCCATACGCATTGCTTTTCTCCTAGGGACCCGAATCCCCAAAGTTTCCTCATGCGCATTGCTTTCGCACTCGACCGAGCAATATGCTAAGTCCACCCACACGCATTGCTTTCTCACTCGACCGTGCAATAATTCAAGTCCACCCACACGCATTGCTTTCGCACTCGACCGAGCAATATGCCAAG
>JAHUUD020000101.1:102500-105000 GCA_020010945.3 Muscidifurax raptorellus
GCTCTCTTCCACTCATTCGGAAAGTAACATTCATTCAAACAAGAGTCATACATAGCCTTCAGAAAACCCGGAATCGCTCGAAACACCCGCACTATCATTTCATTCATAATACCATCCATGCCCGGCGATTTATTCATCTTCATACACTTCACAGACATATTTAACTCATTCCATTCATACTCACATTCACCTACATGTACGTCCTCAGGGACCCCTAGGACACCTGTTTCAGGACTTTCACCATCAGGAGGGAAAAACTCGTCAAGAAGAAGGCTAGAGGTTTCAGCCCACGATGACGTCAGACTTCCATCCGCCAGCCTTAAGCTCGCAAGCTCCTCCCTCCTCTTTCCCATGCATATCCTTATAATACTCCAAGGATCCCTGTTACCTCTCACTCCCACACACTTTTTCCAGTCATCTCCTTTTGCACTTTTTAACATTTTCACATATTCCTTTTCATTCTTCTTCCATTCCACTTTTATTTCAGTCTCATTCGCTTCTTGTCTATTTCTTGCATTCTGGTATTTTTTCCTCAAATTTCTAACATTCTTTTTCATACATTCTAACTCTTTATTCCACCATACTACCTTACTTACTCTGTATTTCATTCTCTCGAAGCATTCATCATTTACACTAATTATCCATTCATTCATTTTTTCCACCTTCTCACGTGCTGACAACTCCAGATACTCACCATACCCATACTCATGCGCAACTTCTTTCAACCTTGTTACATATTTACCCCATGCACCAGGTTTCATGCACCATCTCGGTTCCATTCGCACTTCATTCATCTGCTTTTCATTCTCATTCCAATTATACATTTTCAGCTGCAGCGGATTATGATCACTCAATGCACATTCATTTTTCACACACCATTCAAATCTGCAATCACCTCCGAAGCCCCCAGCCAATGTGACATCTATGTCACTCCGACCTCGGGGGCCATCAAAGGTGAAGCTCTCACTCGGCTCGTTCAGTACATCCACATCCCATTCACATCCCAGAATCCAGTCCACTAACAACTCTCCTCTTGCACCTCTCTTTGTACCATCAATCATACCCTTCGAATACCAAAATTCACTCGCTGCATTCGCATCCATTCCTACTAGCACTCTCTCACCATTCAAAAATTTAAACACTTTTTCCAGATACTCTATGTCCAGATTCATGTCCCCGTCATATTTGCAGTACAGGGAGACCACGAAGATCACCCCGTATCTACCTTTCACACTTACACATACAGCATTCTCACAGACAAGGTTCTCAATTACCATGCATACCGATTCAGAATCGTTCACAACCACAGCAGCCAACCCATTTTTACTCCAGAAGATCCTCATTCCACTAGGGAGGCCACAGACCCTTCCATGTGCAAAATAAGGTTCCTGGAGCAAACATACATCCATGCATTCACTCACTATACATTCACCCAAGTCGCTCATTACATTCATACTACGCTGGCAATTAAGCTGTAGGAATCTTGCCGCTTCAACTGCCATTTTGGAGTGTTCTTTCTCTCATCCAACGGAGCCTAGACTTGTATCCCGGACACTCCGACGATGTCACGAGATGCTCCGAGGGTAGACCCCTCCTGGCACAGTTCCCGCATCTGATTACAGCTTTACAATCCTTTCCTACATGCCCACTCATACAACATTTAATACAATTTTTATCACGCTTACACTCTCTCGTCCTATGCCCAAAGTCAAAGCAGTTGAAGCATCTGCTCACGCTCTCAAACACATTCACCCTATAAGATTGCCAGTTCATATACACTCTTCTTTCATTCATCAGTCTCATTTTCACTCTTGGAGACACTTCCATTATTACATTGCTCACATTTGACTCTCTCTTTCCACTCCTAAACAAGACCTTCGTACTATTCTCGAAAACATCCGCATTCACACAGTCTCTCAAGTTCTTTGCGTACATCTGCCCCAGGAGAGTTCCGTCCGTTACCTCATTTGGTACATCATAAATTATGATTTTTGGACCAAACCTCCTAGCTTCATCCGCTTCCAGACCCACGCTCTCAAAGTCAGCCTCATTTAACAGTCTCCTGCATTCCGTCTCACTCGCCATTTCAACAGCCACTCCATCCTTGACATTCCTTACTGCCTTAACTCTGACATCCACATTCTTGCTAATCTCACTCATTACTTTTTTCCTCACATTCACACTACTCTCTTTCTCTTTGCCTTTCACAATAACAGCATACGTAGGTAGAACTGGAACTGATGACGCAGTCAACCCACCATTCAAAGCACAACATTCTCTCACACTTTCGTTCACTCTACCTTTACTCACATACTCATTCATAATCTCAAGTTTTCCCTTCATAAATTCATTCTCACACACCAATCCGTTCATTGCCACCTCCATTTTACCCAACTTTTCAAATACTGTCTCACACACAGTCTTTGTAACATTCGTTTGGGACAGCATGAACGATCTGATTTCAGTCGCCAGCTGTCCCACCATCTCAACTGTGGCTTTA
>JAHUUD020000101.1:112500-117500 GCA_020010945.3 Muscidifurax raptorellus
CGACGCCTTGGGCACCTATATAAGCTTTTGAAATGATCTCGCGCGCGCCCTTAGCGAGCGCGCGCAAGTCGCGGCACGCTACGTCTGCCCTTTAAAAATTAACGTAGCGACACCGCGGGTATTATCGTTCAAGTTCAAACAGTCTCTCTTATAAAATAAAGAGTCACACCCGACGTTAGACATTTGTCAAGTCGTCGTGGTTAGCGAATAAGTTTCGCCTAGCGTGAGTAACGCATGCAGAATTGTTTATTCTCGCTCGGAATGGAGTGAGTCGATGCTCGGTAGTTATCGTAATCTCGATAAGGAGTAACGATCTGTTAACGCCTTGGGCGCGCACCGCTTAAAGGGCCATTCGGTCATAGACACCGACCCGCGGTAATGCTGTGGATAACAATTATTTTATATTCAGGCTCGAAGTCCCGTGGACACTCGATCCCTCCTTACATATACCGAAAGTCCCAAAGGGGCATCGGCGCCGTATGGACTAAAGCCCGTCGGCTTATGGGAAAAATTCATCGATAGACGTTACTAACCTCATCGGCACGATAATACTTGAAAGATGAAATGAATTGTGCGAGCATATACGAGTTATGTGCGAGCAGTTGTGCCTTATGTGCGAGCTATTGTAAGTTATGTGCGAGCGTTTGTGCCTTATGTGCGAGGGCTTGTAAGTTATGTGCGAGCATTTGTGCCTTATGCGCGAGCAGTTGTAAGTTATATGCGAGCAGTAGTGAGTTATGTGCGAGCATTTGTGCCTTATGTGCGAGCAATTGTAAGTTATGTGCGAGCAGTAGTGAGTTATGTGCGAGCAATTGTGGCTTATGTGCGAGCAATAGTGAGTTATGTGCGAGCATATACGAGTTATGTGCGAGCGGTTGTGCCTTATGTGCGAGCTATTGTAAGTTATGTGCGAGGGTTTGTGCCTTATGTGCGAGCATTTGTGCCTTATGTGCGAGCGATAGTGAGTTATGTGCGAGCATATACGAGTTATGTGCGAGCGGTTGTGCCTTATGTGCGAGCTATTGTAAGTTATGTGCGAGCATTTGTGCCTTATGTGCGAGCAATTGTAAGTTATGTGCGAGCAGTAGTGAGTTATGTGCGAGCAATTGTGGCTTATGTGCGAGCAATAGTGAGTTATGTGCGAGCATATACGAGTTATGTGCGAGCAGTTGTGCCTTATGTGCGAGCTATTGTAAGTTATGTGCGAGCGTTTGTGCCTTATGTGCGAGGGCTTGTAAGTTATGTGCGAGCATTTGTGCCCTATGCGCGAGCAGTTGTAAGTTATATGCGAGCAGTAGTGAGTTATGTGCGAGCATTTGTGCCTTATGTGCGAGCAATTGTAAGTTATGTGCGAGCAGTAGTGAGTTATGTGCGAGCAATTGTGGCTTATGTGCGAGCAATAGTGAGTTATGTGCGAGCATATACGAGTTATGTGCGAGCGGTTGTGCCTTATGTGCGAGCTATTGTAAGTTATGTGCGAGCGCTTGTGCCTTATGTGCGAGCGTTTGTGCCTTATGTGCGAGCATTTGTGCCTTATGTGCGAGCAATAGTGAGTTATGTGCGAGCATATACGAGTTATGTGCGAGCGGTTGTGCCTTATGTGCGAGCTATTGTAAGTTATGTGCGAGCATTTGTGCCTTATGTGCGAGCAATTGTAAGTTATGTGCGAGCAGTAGTGAGTTATGTGCGAGCAATTGTGGCTTATGTGCGAGCAATAGTGAGTTATGTGCGAGCATATTCGAGTTATGTGCGAGCAGTTGTGCCTTATGTGCGAGCTATTGTAAGTTATGTACGAGCGTTTGTGCCTTATGTGCGAGGGCTTGTAAGTTATGTGCGAGCATTTGTGCCTTATGCGCGAGCAGTTGTAAGTTATATGCGAGCAGTAGTGAGTTATGTGCGAGCATTTGTGCCTTATGTGCGAGCAATTGTAAGTTATGTGCGAGCAGTAGTGAGTTATGTGCGAGCAATTGTGGCTTATGTGCGAGCAATAGTGAGTTATGTGCGAGCATATACGAGTTATGTGCGAGCGGTTGTGCCTTATGTGCGAGCTATTGTAAGTTATGTGCGAGCGTTTGTGCCTTATGTGCGAGGGCTAGTAAGTTATGTGCGAGCATTTGTGCGTTATGCGCGAGCAGTTGTAAGTTATACGCGAGCATTTGTGCCTTATGTGCGAGCAATAGTGAGTTATGTGCGAGCATATACGAGTTATGTGCGAGCGGTTGTGCCTTATGTGCGAGCTATTGTAAGTTATGTGCGAGCGTTTGTGCCTTATGTGCGAGCAATAGTAAGTTATGTGCGAGCAGTAGTGAGTTATGTGCGAGCAATTGTGGCTTATGTGCGAGCAATAGTGAGTTATGTGCGAGCATATACGAGTTATGTGCGAGCGGTTGTGCCTTATGTGCGAGCTATTGTAAGATATGTGCGAGCGTTTGTGCCTTATGTGCGAGGGCTTGTAAGTTATGTGCGAGCATTTGTGCCTTATGCGCGAGCAGTTGTAAGTTATATGCGAGCAGTAGTGAGTTATGTGCGAGCATTTGTGCCTTATGTGCGAGCAATTGTAAGTTATGTGCGAGCAGTAGTGAGTTATGTGCGAGCAATTGTGGCTTATGTGCGAGCAATAGTGAGTTATGTGCGAGCATATACGAGTTATGTGCGAGCAGTTGTGCCTTCTGTGCGAGCTATTGTAAGTTATGTGCGAGCGTTTGTGCCTTATGTGCGAGGGCTTGTAAGTTATGTGCGAGCATTTGTGCCTTATGCGCGAGCAGTTGTAAGTTATATGCGAGCAGTAGTGAGTTATGTGCGAGCATTTGTGCCTTATGTGCGAGCAATTGTAAGTTATGTGCGAGCAGTAGTGAGTTATGTGCGAGCAATTGTGGCTTATGTGCGAGAAATAGTTAGTTATGTGCGAGCGGTTGTGCCTTATGTGCGAGCTATTGTAAGTTATGTGCGAGCGTTTGTGCCTTATGTGCGAGGGCTAGTAAGTTATGTGCGAGCATTTGTGCCTTATGCGCGAGCAGTTGTAAGTTATACGCGAGCATTTGTGCCTTATGTGCGAGCGGTAGTAAGTTATGTGCGAGCATTTGTGCCTTATGTGCGAGCGGTAGTAAGTTATGTGCGAGCGTTTGTGCCTTATGTGCGAGCGGTTGTGAGTTATGTGCGAGCGGTTGTGAGTTATGTGCGAGGGCTAGTAAGTTATGTGCGAGCATTTGTGCCTTATGTGCGAGCGGTAGTAAGTTATGTGCGAGCTGTTTCGAGTTATGTGCGAGCATTAGTTAGTTATGTGCGAGCAATAGTAAGTTATGTGCGAGCAGTAGTGAGTTATGTGCGAGCGATTGTGGCTTATGTGCGAGCGGTATTAAGTTATGTGCGAGCATTTGTGCCTTATGTGCGAGGGGTAGTAAGTTATGTGCGAGCTGTAGCGAGTTATGTGCGAGCATATGAAAGTTATGTGCGAGCAATTTTGCGTTATTAGCGAGTTATATTCAGTTATCTGCGAGATATGAGAATTATGGCCGAGAATATACGATTATGCGCGAGTGGTAGTCAGTTATATGCGAAGCCAAAAGTCCTCGTGCGCGAGATAGACAACGAGTTATGTGTGAGATCAATGAGGATATGCGCGAGCGATACTGATTTATGCGCGAGGACAAAGTCCACAAGTCCACCCACACGCATTGCTTTTACACTCGACCGTGCAATAAGCCAAGTCCACCCACACGCATTGCTTTTCTCCTAGGGACCCGAATCCCCAAAGTTTCCTCACGCGCATTGCTTCCGCACTCGACCGAGCAATAATTCAAGTCCGCCCACACGCATTGCTTTCGCACTCGACCGAGCAATATGCCAAGTCCACCCACACGCATTGCTTTCGCACTCGACCGAGCAATATGCCAAGTCCACCCATACGCATTGCTTTTCTCCTAGGGACCCGAATCCCCAAAGTTTCCTCATGCGCATTGCTTTCGCACTCGACCGAGCAATATGCCAAGTCCACCCACACGCATTGCTTTCTCACTCGACCGAGCAATATGCCATTGCTTTTCTCCTAGGGCCCCGAATCCCCAAAGTTACCTCACGCGCATTGCTTTCCCACTCGACCGAGCAATAATTCAAGTCCGCCAACACGCATTGCTTTCGCACTCGACCGAGCAATAATTCAAGTCCACCCACACGCATTGCTTTACTCTAAGCGACCCGAATCCCCAAAGTTTCCTCACGCGCATTGCTTTCGCACTCGACCGAGCAATAATTCAAGTCCACCCACACGCATTGCTTTCGCACTCGACCGAGCAATAAGCCAAGTCCACCCACACGCATTGCTTTTCTCCTAGGGACCCGAATCCCCAAAGTTACCTCACGCGCATTGCTTTCCCACTCGACCGAGCAATAATTCAAGTCCGCCCACACGCATTGCTTTCTCACTCGACCGTGCAATAAGCCAAGTCCACCCACACGCATTGCTTTTCTCCTAGGGACCCGAATCCCCAAAGTTTCCTCACGCGCATTGCTTTCTCACTCGGCCGAGCAATATGCCAAGTCCACCCACACGCATTGCTTTACTCTAAGCGACCCGAATCCCCAAAGTTTCCTCACGCGCATTGCTTTCGCACTCGACCGAGCAATAATTCAAGTCCACCCACACGCATTGCTTTCGCACTCGACCGAGCAATATGCCAAGTCCACCCACACGCATTGCTTTCGCACTCGACCGAGCAATATGCCAAGTCCACCCATACGCATTGCTTTTCTCCTAGGGACCCGAATCCCCAAAGTTTCCTCACGCGCATTGCTTTCTCACTCGACCGAGCAATATGCCAAGTCCACCCACACGCATTGCTTTCTCACTCGACCGAGCAATGTGCCAAGTCCACCCACACGCATTGCTTTCTCACTCGACCGAGCAATATGCCAAGTCCACCCATACGCATTGCTTTTCTCCTAGGGACCCGAATCCCCAAAGTTTCCTCATGCGCATTGCTTTCGCACTCGACCGAGCAATA
>JAHUUD020000101.1:122500-132500 GCA_020010945.3 Muscidifurax raptorellus
ACAACATACACACAGTTTTCTCCTCAGACACACTTACACCCATTCTTTTACCCCATTTATAAACAATTTTCATGTATTCCTCTATTTTATTTTCCACTTCCATTCTCGTCCTTCCTTGTACTAGAATCGCAAGATCATCCGCAAACGCACACACACTCACGCCATTGCCTTCTAGCTCATTTAACATTCCATTCATACTTAAGTTCCAGAGTGGTGGGCCCCCAATTGATCCTTGGGGACACCCCCTAGAAACTTTCTTCCAAACTTCATCCATACTAGTCTTCATGCATACCAGTCTATCCTTAAAATAATTTCTCCATACTCCCAAGTCATTCCCAGCGCAACCATACTCCTCAAGGGTAGCCATGATTGTCCTCCATAGGAGAAAATCGAAGGCCCCCTTGAAGTCTACAAACACACCACAAACATACTTGCATTCTGACTTTTCAACATATTCTTTCATTTGCGACCAAGCATCCTCACATGACTTCCCTTTCATAAAACCGAATTGCCTTTCATTCCATTTCCCATTCATCTGATTCATCAATCGCCCAACCATCATTCTTTCCTGGACCTTCCCCAGGCCCGGTAATAGACTGATTGGTCTATAGGACCTGGCGGAGGTCCTATCTTTATCCTCACTCTTAAGCAGAACCACAACTTTCGCTCTCTTCCACTCATTCGGAAAGTAACATTCATTCAAACAAGAGTCATACATAGCCTTCAGAAAACCCGGAATCGCTCGAAACACCCGCACTATCATTTCATTCATAATACCATCCATGCCCGGCGATTTATTCATCTTCATACACTTCACAGACATATTTAACTCATTCCATTCATACTCACATTCACCTACATGTACGTCCTCAGGGACCCCTAGGACACCTGTTTCAGGACTTTCACCATCAGGAGGGAAAAACTCGTCAAGAAGAAGGCTAGAGGTTTCAGCCCACGATGACGTCAGACTTCCATCCGCCAGCCTTAAGCTCGCAAGCTCCTCCCTCCTCTTTCCCATGCATATCCTTATAATACTCCAAGGATCCCTGTTACCTCTCACTCCCACACACTTTTTCCAGTCATCTCCTTTTGCACTTTTTAACATTTTCACATATTCCTTTTCATTCTTCTTCCATTCCACTTTTATTTCAGTCTCATTCGCTTCTTGTCTATTTCTTGCATTCTGGTATTTTTTCCTCAAATTTCTAACATTCTTTTTCATACATTCTAACTCTTTATTCCACCATACTACCTTACTTACTCTGTATTTCATTCTCTCGAAGCATTCATCATTTACACTAATTATCCATTCATTCATTTTTTCCACCTTCTCACGTGCTGACAACTCCAGATACTCACCATACCCATACTCATGCGCAACTTCTTTCAACCTTGTTACATATTTACCCCATGCACCAGGTTTCATGCACCATCTCGGTTCCATTCGCACTTCATTCATCTGCTTTTCATTCTCATTCCAATTATACATTTTCAGCTGCAGCGGATTATGATCACTCAATGCACATTCATTTTTCACACACCATTCAAATCTGCAATCACCTCCGAAGCCCCCAGCCAATGTGACATCTATGTCACTCCGACCTCGGGGGCCATCAAAGGTGAAGCTCTCACTCGGCTCGTTCAGTACATCCACATCCCATTCACATCCCAGAATCCAGTCCACTAACAACTCTCCTCTTGCACCTCTCTTTGTACCATCAATCATACCCTTCGAATACCAAAATTCACTCGCTGCATTCGCATCCATTCCTACTAGCACTCTCTCACCATTCAAAAATTTAAACACTTTTTCCAGATACTCTATGTCCAGATTCATGTCCCCGTCATATTTGCAGTACAGGGAGACCACGAAGATCACCCCGTATCTACCTTTCACACTTACACATACAGCATTCTCACAGACAAGGTTCTCAATTACCATGCATACCGATTCAGAATCGTTCACAACCACAGCAGCCAACCCATTTTTACTCCAGAAGATCCTCATTCCACTAGGGAGGCCACAGACCCTTCCATGTGCAAAATAAGGTTCCTGGAGCAAACATACATCCATGCATTCACTCACTATACATTCACCCAAGTCGCTCATTACATTCATACTACGCTGGCAATTAAGCTGTAGGAATCTTGCCGCTTCAACTGCCATTTTGGAGTGTTCTTTCTCTCATCCAACGGAGCCTAGACTTGTATCCCGGACACTCCGACGATGTCACGAGATGCTCCGAGGGTAGACCCCTCCTGGCACAGTTCCCGCATCTGATTACAGCTTTACAATCCTTTCCTACATGCCCACTCATACAACATTTAATACAATTTTTATCACGCTTACACTCTCTCGTCCTATGCCCAAAGTCAAAGCAGTTGAAGCATCTGCTCACGCTCTCAAACACATTCACCCTATAAGATTGCCAGTTCATATACACTCTTCTTTCATTCATCAGTCTCATTTTCACTCTTGGAGACACTTCCATTATTACATTGCTCACATTTGACTCTCTCTTTCCACTCCTAAACAAGACCTTCGTACTATTCTCGAAAACATCCGCATTCACACAGTCTCTCAAGTTCTTTGCGTACATCTGCCCCAGGAGAGTTCCGTCCGTTACCTCATTTGGTACATCATAAATTATGATTTTTGGACCAAACCTCCTAGCTTCATCCGCTTCCAGACCCACGCTCTCAAAGTCAGCCTCATTTAACAGTCTCCTGCATTCCGTCTCACTCGCCATTTCAACAGCCACTCCATCCTTGACATTCCTTACTGCCTTAACTCTGACATCCACATTCTTGCTAATCTCACTCATTACTTTTTTCCTCACATTCACACTACTCTCTTTCTCTTTGCCTTTCACAATAACAGCATACGTAGGTAGAACTGGAACTGATGACGCAGTCAACCCACCATTCAAAGCACAACATTCTCTCACACTTTCGTTCACTCTACCTTTACTCACATACTCATTCATAATCTCAAGTTTTCCCTTCATAAATTCATTCTCACACACCAATCCGTTCATTGCCACCTCCATTTTACCCAACTTTTCAAATACTGTCTCACACACAGTCTTTGTAACATTCGTTTGGGACAGCATGAACGATCTGATTTCAGTCGCCAGCTGTCCCACCATCTCAACTGTGGCTTTAATGCCTAGAGCTGGTGGAGAACCAGACGCAGCGTTATCAGTCTCCTCGTTGTTGTGCACCCTTCTTCCCTCAACCTCATCTACGAGCTTCTTCAGCTTTCCCGCCTCTATCCTTTTCTTCTCTTCTACCTTTTTTTGTTCAGCCTGTTTTATCCTCGTTTCCTCCGCTCTTTTCAATCTCCTCTTCTTTTCGTCTTCTTCTTTCTTCCTTTTTTCTTCATCACTACTTCTTGATTCCGTTTCATTTTTCCTCTTCCTACCGCCTTTCTTTCTCTTCTTCTTGTCCTTTTCAACTACCTCCTCTTCATTTTCATTCTGAGAGTCAGGCGAGTCAACCTCCATACCAGTGATACGGAGGAAGGACCTCCGACTTTCCTCTTTCTTCCTCTCCATCTCTCGAAGTTTGGCTTCCTTATCTTCTTGCTGCCCTTTCTTCCCTTTCTGATCATCACCCCTACCCGCTCTCGATCGTGACCGAGAACGAGAGAGCGATGACGACCGGGAGCTACCAGGTTCAATGGGTCTGTCCAAAGTTCTCCGTCTACCCTCCGTCCGCTGTTCCTTCATCCCCTCAGTATTCTCATCCGAAGCTTTTTTGTTAGTTGTATTCATATTTCTTGTTTCCCTCTCCTTATTAGCCGGAGCCGTACAGAGAGGGATCTATTCACGGCACGAAAGGGCGGTCCACCGGGGATACGGCCCTACCCCGGTAAGGCAATTAATTTGTTCACTCTAATTTATTCAAACACTCTAATTTGTTCAAAGTAAACGTACCGGCCCACCTCGACACTCGGTGAAGAGCACCGCGATGGGATATTAGCTGGACCGCCCTTACGGGCTAAGCCCACCGGTAGGACGTCCCACAATCATGTCAGTTAAACATCGCGAGCGATGAACCGACAGCGTGGCACACAGATTCAACTACGAGCTTTTTAACCGCAACAACTTTAATATACGCTATTGGAGCTGGAATTACCGCGGCTGCTGGCACCAGACTTGCCCTCCAATGGATCCTCGTTAAAGGATTTAAAGTGTACTCATTCCGATTACGAGGCCTCGGATGAGTCCCGTATCGTTATTTTTCGTCACTACCTCCCCGTGCCGGGAGTGGGTAATTTGCGCGCCTGCTGCCTTCCTTGGATGTGGTAGCCGTTTCTCAGGCTCCCTCTCCGGAATCGAACCCTGATTCCCCGTTACCCGTTACAACCATGGTAGGCGCAGAACCTACCATCGACAGTTGATAAGGCAGACATTTGAAAGATGCGTCGCCGGTGCGAGACCGTGCGATCAGCACAAAGTTATTCAGAGTCACCAAGGTAAACGGTGGACGAGCGAACCCGCCACCGATTGGTTTTGATCTAATAAAAGCGTCCCTTCCATCTCTGGTCGGAACTCTGGTTTGCATGTATTAGCTCTAGAATTACCACAGTTATCCAAGTAAATGTGGGTACGATCTAAGGAACCATAACTGATTTAATGAGCCATTCGCGGTTTCACCTTAATTCGGCATGCACTGAGACATGCATGGCTTAATCTTTGAGACAAGCATATGACTACTGGCAGGATCAACCAGGGAGCTTCGTCGTATCAACGCAACAAAGTTGCGCGCACGAGAGCTCGTGTGTGTCACGAGCGACTCACGCACGCGGCCGTGTCGAACGTCGATCTCCGCAAAGGGAGACCGACGACACACTCCGTTTACGATCAAGTCGTCGAGCACACAAAGCATCGCGCGTACGTAACACTCGCGAACGAGAGGAACGAGCGCGACGCCTTGGGCACCTATATAAGCTTTTGAAATGATCTCGCGCGCGCCCTTAGCGAGCGCGCGCAAGTCGCGGCACGCTACGTCTGCCCTTTAAAAATTAACGTAGCGACACCGCGGGTATTATCGTTCAAGTTCAAACAGTCTCTCTTATAAAATAAAGAGTCACACCCGACGTTAGACATTTGTCAAGTCGTCGTGGTTAGCGAATAAGTTTCGCCTAGCGTGAGTAACGCATGCAGAATTGTTTATTCTCGCTCGGAATGGAGTGAGTCGATGCTCGGTAGTTATCGTAATCTCGATAAGGAGTAACGATCTGTTAACGCCTTGGGCGCGCACCGCTTAAAGGGCCATTCGGTCATAGACACCGACCCGCGGTAATGCTGTGGATAACAATTATTTTATATTCAGGCTCGAAGTCCCGTGGACACTCGATCCCTCCTTACATATACCGAAAGTCCCAAAGGGGCATCGGCGCCGTATGGACTAAAGCCCGTCGGCTTATGGGAAAAATTCATCGATAGACGTTACTAACCTCATCGGCACGATAATACTTGAAAGATGAAATGAATTGTGCGAGCATATACGAGTTATGTGCGAGCAGTTGTGCCTTATGTGCGAGCTATTGTAAGTTATGTGCGAGCGTTTGTGCCTTATGTGCGAGGGCTTGTAAGTTATGTGCGAGCATTTGTGCCTTATGCGCGAGCAGTTGTAAGTTATATGCGAGCAGTAGTGAGTTATGTGCGAGCATTTGTGCCTTATGTGCGAGCAATTGTAAGTTATGTGCGAGCAGTAGTGAGTTATGTGCGAGCAATTGTGGCTTATGTGCGAGCAATAGTGAGTTATGTGCGAGCATATACGAGTTATGTGCGAGCGGTTGTGCCTTATGTGCGAGCTATTGTAAGTTATGTGCGAGCGTTTGTGCCTTATGTGCGAGGGTTTGTGCCTTATGTGCGAGCATTTGTGCCTTATGTGCGAGCGATAGTGAGTTATGTGCGAGCATATACGAGTTATGTGCGAGCGGTTGTGCCTTATGTGCGAGCTATTGTAAGTTATGTGCGAGCATTTGTGCCTTATGTGCGAGCAATTGTAAGTTATGTGCGAGCAGTAGTGAGTTATGTGCGAGCAATTGTGGCTTATGTGCGAGCAATAGTGAGTTATGTGCGAGCATATACGAGTTATGTGCGAGCAGTTGTGCCTTATGTGCGAGCTATTGTAAGTTATGTGCGAGCGTTTGTGCCTTATGTGCGAGGGCTTGTAAGTTATGTGCGAGCATTTGTGCCCTATGCGCGAGCAGTTGTAAGTTATATGCGAGCAGTAGTGAGTTATGTGCGAGCATTTGTGCCTTATGTGCGAGCAATTGTAAGTTATGTGCGAGCAGTAGTGAGTTATGTGCGAGCAATTGTGGCTTATGTGCGAGCAATAGTGAGTTATGTGCGAGCATATACGAGTTATGTGCGAGCGGTTGTGCCTTATGTGCGAGCTATTGTAAGTTATGTGCGAGCGCTTGTGCCTTATGTGCGAGCGTTTGTGCCTTATGTGCGAGCATTTGTGCCTTATGTGCGAGCAATAGTGAGTTATGTGCGAGCATATACGAGTTATGTGCGAGCGGTTGTGCCTTATGTGCGAGCTATTGTAAGTTATGTGCGAGCATTTGTGCCTTATGTGCGAGCAATTGTAAGTTATGTGCGAGCAGTAGTGAGTTATGTGCGAGCAATTGTGGCTTATGTGCGAGCAATAGTGAGTTATGTGCGAGCATATACGAGTTATGTGCGAGCAGTTGTGCCTTATGTGCGAGCTATTGTAAGTTATGTACGAGCGTTTGTGCCTTATGTGCGAGGGCTTGTAAGTTATGTGCGAGCATTTGTGCCTTATGCGCGAGCAGTTGTAAGTTATATGCGAGCAGTAGTGAGTTATGTGCGAGCATTTGTGCCTTATGTGCGAGCAATTGTAAGTTATGTGCGAGCAGTAGTGAGTTATGTGCGAGCAATTGTGGCTTATGTGCGAGCAATAGTGAGTTATGTGCGAGCATATACGAGTTATGTGCGAGCGGTTGTGCCTTATGTGCGAGCTATTGTAAGTTATGTGCGAGCGTTTGTGCCTTATGTGCGAGGGCTAGTAAGTTATGTGCGAGCATTTGTGCGTTATGCGCGAGCAGTTGTAAGTTATACGCGAGCATTTGTGCCTTATGTGCGAGCAATAGTGAGTTATGTGCGAGCATATACGAGTTATGTGCGAGCGGTTGTGCCTTATGTGCGAGCTATTGTAAGTTATGTGCGAGCGTTTGTGCCTTATGTGCGAGCAATAGTAAGTTATGTGCGAGCAGTAGTGAGTTATGTGCGAGCAATTGTGGCTTATGTGCGAGCAATAGTGAGTTATGTGCGAGCATATACGAGTTATGTGCGAGCGGTTGTGCCTTATGTGCGAGCTATTGTAAGTTATGTGCGAGCGTTTGTGCCTTATGTGCGAGGGCTTGTAAGTTATGTGCGAGCATTTGTGCCTTATGCGCGAGCAGTTGTAAGTTATATGCGAGCAGTAGTGAGTTATGTGCGAGCATTTGTGCCTTATGTGCGAGCAATTGTAAGTTATGTGCGAGCAGTAGTGAGTTATGTGCGAGCAATTGTGGCTTATGTGCGAGCAATAGTGAGTTATGTGCGAGCATATACGAGTTATGTGCGAGCAGTTGTGCCTTCTGTGCGAGCTATTGTAAGTTATGTGCGAGCGTTTGTGCCTTATGTGCGAGGGCTTGTAAGTTATGTGCGAGCATTTGTGCCTTATGCGCGAGCAGTTGTAAGTTATATGCGAGCAGTAGTGAGTTATGTGCGAGCATTTGTGCCTTATGTGCGAGCAATTGTAAGTTATGTGCGAGCAGTAGTGAGTTATGTGCGAGCAATTGTGGCTTATGTGCGAGAAATAGTTAGTTATGTGCGAGCGGTTGTGCCTTATGTGCGAGCTATTGTAAGTTATGTGCGAGCGTTTGTGCCTTATGTGCGAGGGCTAGTAAGTTATGTGCGAGCATTTGTGCCTTATGCGCGAGCAGTTGTAAGTTATACGCGAGCATTTGTGCCTTATGTGCGAGCAATAGTGAGTTATGTGCGAGCATATACGAGTTATGTGCGAGCGGTTGTGCCTTATGTGCGAGCTTTTGTAAGTTATGTGCGAGCGTTTGTGCCTTATGTGCGAGCAATAGTAAGTTATGTGCGAGCATATACGAGTTATGTGCGAGCAGTTGTGCCTTATGTGCGAGCTATTGTAAGTTATGTGCGAGCGTTTGTGCCTTATGTGCGAGGGTTAGTAAGTTATGTGCGAGCATTTGTGCCTTATGTGCGAGCGGTAGTAAGTTATGTGCGAGCATTTGTGCCTTATGTGCGAGCGGTAGTAAGTTATGTGCGAGCGTTTGTGCCTTATGTGCGAGCGGTTGTGAGTTATGTGCGAGCGGTTGTGAGTTATGTGCGAGGGCTAGTAAGTTATGTGCGAGCATTTGTGCCTTATGTGCGAGCGGTAGTAAGTTATGTGCGAGCTGTTTCGAGTTATGTGCGAGCATTAGTTAGTTATGTGCGAGCAATAGTAAGTTATGTGCGAGCAGTAGTGAGTTATGTGCGAGCGATTGTGGCTTATGTGCGAGCGGTATTAAGTTATGTGCGAGCATTTGTGCCTTATGTGCGAGGGGTAGTAAGTTATGTGCGAGCTGTAGCGAGTTATGTGCGAGCATATGAAAGTTATGTGCGAGCAATTTTGCGTTATTAGCGAGCTATATTCAGTTATCTGCGAGATATGAGAATTATGGCCGAGAATATACGATTATGCGCGAGTGGTAGTCAGTTATATGCGAAGCCAAAAGTCCTCGTGCGCGAGATAGACAACGAGTTATGTGTGAGATCAATGAGGATATGCGCGAGCGATACTGATTTATGCGCGAGGACAAAGTCCACAAGTCCACCCACACGCATTGCTTTTACACTCGACCGTGCAATAAGCCAAGTCCACCCACACGCATTGCTTTTCTCCTAGGGACCCGAATCCCCAAAGTTTCCTCACGCGCATTGCTTCCGCACTCGACCGAGCAATAATTCAAGTCCGCCCACACGCATTGCTTTCGCACTCGACCGAGCAATATGCCAAGTCCACCCACACGCATTGCTTTCGCACTCGACCGAGCAATATGCCAAGTCCACCCATACGCATTGCTTTTCTCCTAGGGACCCGAATCCCCAAAGTTTCCTCATGCGCATTGCTTTCGCACTCGACCGAGCAATATGCCAAGTCCACCCACACGCATTGCTTTCTCACTCGACCGAGCAATATGCCATTGCTTTTCTCCTAGGGCCCCGAATCCCCAAAGTTACCTCACGCGCATTGCTTTCCCACTCGACCGAGCAATAATTCAAGTCCGCCAACACGCATTGCTTTCGCACTCGACCGAGCAATAATTCAAGTCCACCCACACGCATTGCTTTACTCTAAGCGACCCGAATCCCCAAAGTTTCCTCACGCGCATTGCTTTCGCACTCGACCGAGCAATAATTCAAGTCCACCCACACGCATTGCTTTCGCACTCGACCGAGCAATAAGCCAAGTCCACCCACACGCATTGCTTTTCTCCTAGGGACCCGAATCCCCAAAGTTACCTCACGCGCATTGCTTTCCCACTCGACCGAGCAATAATTCAAGTCCGCCCACACGCATTGCTTTCTCACTCGACCGTGCAATAAGCCAAGTCCACCCACACGCATTGCTTTTCTCCTAGGGACCCGAATCCCCAAAGTTTCCTCACGCGCATTGCTTTCTCACTCGGCCGAGCAATATGCCAAGTCCACCCACACGCATTGCTTTACTCTAAGCGACCCGAATCCCCAAAGTTTCCTCACGCGCATTAGTTTCGCACTCGACCGAGCAATAATTCAAGTCCACCCACACGCATTGCTTTCGCACTCGACCGAGCAATATGCCAAGTCCACCCACACGCATTGCTTTCGCACTCGACCGAGCAATATGCCAAGTCCACCCATACGCATTGCTTTTCTCCTAGGGACCCGAATCCCCAAAGTTTCCTCACGCGCATTGCTTTCGC
>JAHUUD020000101.1:137500-140000 GCA_020010945.3 Muscidifurax raptorellus
CGGACTTCTGCAAACATTCAAATTCACATTTAAAACATACCCATCGATCCTTAAAATATTCACACCACATTCTTAAATCCACACCAACGCATCCAGCTTTTCTTAATTCATCTACAACCACTCTCCACAACAGGTTATCAAACGCTCCCTTAAAATCGACAAACACTCCTATCACATGCTTATTCTCACATTCATCCACCAGTTTCACTGCTTCATGCCATGCATCCTCAGTTGATCGTCCAGGTCTAAATCCATACTGACTCTCATCCCAATGTCCATTCATTTTCTCATGCAAACGCTCAACCATCATTCTTTCCAAGATCTTCCCCGGGCCACCCAGTAGGCTTATAGGCCTATACGACCTGGGGTCAGCCTTATCTTTGTCGGGTCCTTTGAGCAGGACGACGACTTTGGCTTCCTTCCAACGTCTTGGAAAGAAGCCCTCATTCATACAACTATCATACATTGCTTTCATATATCCTGGAATAGCTGCATACACTCTTTTTACCATTTCATTCGTTACCCCATCCATACCCGGTGCTTTTCCCATTTTCATCCGTCTAACCGCATACTCCAATTCATTCCAGCTATATTCATTCATACCATCCCCCTCAACGAATGCCCCATCCTCGGACATAGGTATACCGTCATCCGAGGGAAAAAACTCGTCAAGGAGCACTTGAGCACTCTCATTCCAGTTCCTCGTATATACCCATTCATCCCCAACCATACGTTTCAGACTTACCAGGCCCCCTCTTTTGTTTTTGCCCTGACACACTCTGTACACCATACCCCATGCATTCTCGTTTCCTTCTTTCTCAACAGATTTCCTCCAATCGCCTTCTTTAGCACACCTGATCATTTTTTTATACACGCTTTCACATTGTCTCCATTCACGCTTAAGATCAATCACACTTTGGTCTTGGTCCCCTTTTTCAGCCCTAGCTCTCTGATACAGCCTTCTCTTTTTCCTCACTCTCTTTCTTTCCTTTTTTAAATCTTCGGACCACCAGACCAACCCTTTCATTCTTCCTTTCTTCCTCACTCTTTTCATACAAGTATCATTCGCTTCATAAATCCATTCATACATCTTTTCCACACGTTCCGCTGCCCTGAGCTCCAGGTATCTATCATACCCGAAAGCTCCAGCCAGTTCTTGCAATCTCTCAACATACATGCCCCAATTTACATTCCTCGCATTCCATCCTAAATCATACATTCGTACGCTTCTATCTTCAGTCACTTCTACATTCATACTAATAATGATCGGATTGTGGTCACTAAGGCCCCAATCGGACCTCACAGTCCATTCATACTCACATCCCGAGTCCCAGGCAGAGAGGGTGACGTCAATGTCACTCATTCCCCTCGAACCCGAGAATGTGTATTCACTGGATAATCTATTTAACACATTCATACCATTTCCTACTATCCATTCACTTATTTTCCTTCCTCTCACCTCATTCATTCTTCCTCTTATAATATTCTTACTGAACCAAACATCCGATACAGCATTCGTATCCATACCAATTATCAGCCTATTTCCGTGCACTCTTTCACACACTCTTTCCAGATATTCCAGGCCTTCCTCAACATTTGCGCCCGGCCTGAGATATAAGGAGACCACATACACTTCGCCGAAATCTCCACGTACGCATACACACACACCGTCCTTTACTCTACATTCCTCAATCACTAGGCAGTCCAGGTTTGGGTCGCACACAGCAACCGCCGCCCCTCCATTCAGACATTCAAATACACGCACACTTATCGGTAAACCCTTAACTCTGTTGTCCATGATCCCTATGTAGGGATCCTGGAACATACATACACTCACTTTATTCTCGCACACCATCGAACCAATTTCACACATGACGCCATACGAGCCCTGGCAATTAAGCTGCAGGAGAATCAGCTCCTGCGACTCGTCTATGCCACGGTCTAGCACGACGTCCACACACTCATTCAGAATATTTGGTTGCTCAGCCATAATCAGTCCGGGCACGTAAAACATTCAGACGCCACTTATATTCAGGACATTCTGGTGACAGCGCCGAGTGCGCTGATGGCAACCGCCTTTGACAACAGTTGCCGCAGTTCTCCGAATCCCGGCAACCGTCTGCCAGGTGTCCAGACTTTCCACATCTATGACACACTCGCTCTCTTTTACACTCACTTACCTTATGACCATATCCCAGACATCCATAACAGCGAAACACTTGCTCATACACGTTCATTCTGAAGCTTCTCCATTCCACAAATACTCTCTTTTCAACGATCAATTTATTTCGCACACACATTGGCACCTCGCACACAACATTACACACTTCAGAATTTTTCTTTCCACTCCGCATTACCACCCGTACTCTCCTATCATACTCATCTTTCTGAATCACATCACATACATTTCTTGCATACATCTCATTTAATATGCACTCATCCGTCATCACACATGGTACATCATAGATTATGATGCGCGGACCGACCCGCTTAGCTTCTT
>JAHUUD020000101.1:147500-152500 GCA_020010945.3 Muscidifurax raptorellus
GGTGCGAGACCGTGCGATCAGCACAAAGTTATTCAGAGTCACCAAGGTAAACGGTGGACGAGCGAACCCGCCACCGATTGGTTTTGATCTAATAAAAGCGTCCCTTCCATCTCTGGTCGGAACTCTGGTTTGCATGTATTAGCTCTAGAATTACCACAGTTATCCAAGTAAATGTGGGTACGATCTAAGGAACCATAACTGATTTAATGAGCCATTCGCGGTTTCACCTTAATTCGGC
Organism: Muscidifurax raptorellus; assembly: GCA_020010945.3. NCBI lineage: Eukaryota > Metazoa > Arthropoda > Insecta > Hymenoptera > Pteromalidae > Muscidifurax > Muscidifurax raptorellus. The sequence goes on from JAHUUD020000101.1 coordinate 147,739, forward strand.
ATGCACTGAGACATGCATGGCTTAATCTTTGAGACAAGCATATGACTACTGGCAGGATCAACCAGGGAGCTTCGTCGTATCAACGCAACAAAGTTGCGCGCACGAGAGCTCGTGTGTGTCACGAGCGACTCACGCACGCGGCCGTGTCGAACGTCGATCTCCGCAAAGGGAGACCGACGACACACTCCGTTTACGATCAAGTCGTCGAGCACACAAAGCATCGCGCGTACGTAACACTCGCGAACGAGAGGAACGAGCGCGACGCCTTGGGCACCTATATAAGCTTTTGAAATGATCTCGCGCGCGCCCTTAGCGAGCGCGCGCAAGTCGCGGCACGCTACGTCTGCCCTTTAAAAATTAACGTAGCGACACCGCGGGTATTATCGTTCAAGTTCAAACAGTCTCTCTTATAAAATAAAGAGTCACACCCGACGTTAGACATTTGTCAAGTCGTCGTGGTTAGCGAATAAGTTTCGCCTAGCGTGAGTAACGCATGCAGAATTGTTTATTCTCGCTCGGAATGGAGTGAGTCGATGCTCGGTAGTTATCGTAATCTCGATAAGGAGTAACGATCTGTTAACGCCTTGGGCGCGCACCGCTTAAAGGGCCATTCGGTCATAGACACCGACCCGCGGTAATGCTGTGGATAACAATTATTTTATATTCAGGCTCGAAGTCCCGTGGACACTCGATCCCTCCTTACATATACCGAAAGTCCCAAAGGGGCATCGGCGCCGTATGGACTAAAGCCCGTCGGCTTATGGGAAAAATTCATCGATAGACGTTACTAACCTCATCGGCACGATAATACTTGAAAGATGAAATGAATTGTGCGAGCATATACGAGTTATGTGCGAGCAGTTGTGCCTTATGTGCGAGCTATTGTAAGTTATGTGCGAGCGTTTGTGCCTTATGTGCGAGGGCTTGTAAGTTATGTGCGAGCATTTGTGCCTTATGCGCGAGCAGTTGTAAGTTATATGCGAGCAGTAGTGAGTTATGTGCGAGCATTTGTGCCTTATGTGCGAGCAATTGTAAGTTATGTGCGAGCAGTAGTGAGTTATGTGCGAGCAATTGTGGCTTATGTGCGAGCAATAGTGAGTTATGTGCGAGCATATACGAGTTATGTGCGAGCGGTTGTGCCTTATGTGCGAGCTATTGTAAGTTATGTGCGAGCGTTTGTGCCTTATGTGCGAGGGTTTGTGCCTTATGTGCGAGCATTTGTGCCTTATGTGCGAGCGATAGTGAGTTATGTGCGAGCATATACGAGTTATGTGCGAGCGGTTGTGCCTTATGTGCGAGCTATTGTAAGTTATGTGCGAGCATTTGTGCCTTATGTGCGAGCAATTGTAAGTTATGTGCGAGCAGTAGTGAGTTATGTGCGAGCAATTGTGGCTTATGTGCGAGCAATAGTGAGTTATGTGCGAGCATATACGAGTTATGTGCGAGCAGTTGTGCCTTATGTGCGAGCTATTGTAAGTTATGTGCGAGCGTTTGTGCCTTATGTGCGAGGGCTTGTAAGTTATGTGCGAGCATTTGTGCCCTATGCGCGAGGAGTTGTAAGTTATATGCGAGCAGTAGTGAGTTATGTGCGAGCATTTGTGCCTTATGTGCGAGCAATTGTAAGTTATGTGCGAGCAGTAGTGAGTTATGTGCGAGCAATTGTGGCTTATGTGCGAGCAATAGTGAGTTATGTGCGAGCATATACGAGTTATGTGCGAGCGGTTGTGCCTTATGTGCGAGCTATTGTAAGTTATGTGCGAGCGCTTGTGCCTTATGTGCGAGCGTTTGTGCCTTATGTGCGAGCATTTGTGCCTTATGTGCGAGCAATAGTGAGTTATGTGCGAGCATATACGAGTTATGTGCGAGCGGTTGTGCCTTATGTGCGAGCTATTGTAAGTTATGTGCGAGCATTTGTGCCTTATGTGCGAGCAATTGTAAGTTATGTGCGAGCAGTAGTGAGTTATGTGCGAGCAATTGTGGCTTATGTGCGAGCAATAGTGAGTTATGTGCGAGCATATACGAGTTATGTGCGAGCAGTTGTGCCTTATGTGCGAGCTATTGTAAGTTATGTACGAGCGTTTGTGCCTTATGTGCGAGGGCTTGTAAGTTATGTGCGAGCATTTGTGCCTTATGCGCGAGCAGTTGTAAGTTATATGCGAGCAGTAGTGAGTTATGTGCGAGCATTTGTGCCTTATGTGCGAGCAATTGTAAGTTATGTGCGAGCAGTAGTGAGTTATGTGCGAGCAATTGTGGCTTATGTGCGAGCAATAGTGAGTTATGTGCGAGCATATACGAGTTATGTGCGAGCGGTTGTGCCTTATGTGCGAGCTATTGTAAGTTATGTGCGAGCGTTTGTGCCTTATGTGCGAGGGCTAGTAAGTTATGTGCGAGCATTTGTGCGTTATGCGCGAGCAGTTGTAAGTTATACGCGAGCATTTGTGCCTTATGTGCGAGCAATAGTGAGTTATGTGCGAGCATATACGAGTTATGTGCGAGCGGTTGTGCCTTATGTGCGAGCTATTGTAAGTTATGTGCGAGCGTTTGTGCCTTATGTGCGAGCAATAGTAAGTTATGTGCGAGCAGTAGTGAGTTATGTGCGAGCAATTGTGGCTTATGTGCGAGCAATAGTGAGTTATGTGCGAGCATATACGAGTTATGTGCGAGCGGTTGTGCCTTATGTGCGAGCTATTGTAAGTTATGTGCGAGCGTTTGTGCCTTATGTGCGAGGGCTTGTAAGTTATGTGCGAGCATTTGTGCCTTATGCGCGAGCAGTTGTAAGTTATATGCGAGCAGTAGTGAGTTATGTGCGAGCATTTGTGCCTTATGTGCGAGCAATTGTAAGTTATGTGCGAGCAGTAGTGAGTTATGTGCGAGCAATTGTGGCTTATGTGCGAGCAATAGTGAGTTATGTGCGAGCATATACGAGTTATGTGCGAGCGGTTTTGCCTTATGTGCGAGCTATTGTAAGTTATGTGCGAGCGTTTGTGCCTTATGTGCGAGGGTTTGTGCCTTATGTGCGAGCATTTGTGCCTTATGTGCGAGCGATAGTGAGTTATGTGCGAGCATATACGAGTTATGTGCGAGCGGTTGTGCCTTATGTGCGAGCTATTGTAAGTTATGTGCGAGCATTTGTGCCTTATGTGCGAGCAATTGTAAGTTATGTGCGAGCAGTAGTGAGTTATGTGCGAGCAATTGTGGCTTATGTGCGAGCAATAGTGAGTTATGTGCGAGCATATACGAGTTATGTGCGAGCAGTTGTGCCTTATGTGCGAGCTATTGTAAGTTATGTGCGAGCGTTTGTGCCTTATGTGCGAGGGCTTGTAAGTTATGTGCGAGCATTTGTGCCCTATGCGCGAGCAGTTGTAAGTTATATGCGAGCAGTAGTGAGTTATGTGCGAGCATTTGTGCCTTATGTGCGAGCAATTGTAAGTTATGTGCGAGCAGTAGTGAGTTATGTGCGAGCAATTGTGGCTTATGTGCGAGCAATAGTGAGTTATGTGCGAGCATATACGAGTTATGTGCGAGCGGTTGTGCCTTATGTGCGAGCTATTGTAAGTTATGTGCGAGCGCTTGTGCCTTATGTGCGAGCGTTTGTGCCTTATGTGCGAGCATTTGTGCCTTATGTGCGAGCAATAGTGAGTTATGTGCGAGCATATACGAGTTATGTGCGAGCGGTTGTGCCTTATGTGCGAGCTATTGTAAGTTATGTGCGAGCATTTGTGCCTTATGTGCGAGCAATTGTAAGTTATGTGCGAGCAGTAGTGAGTTATGTGCGAGCAATTGTGGCTTATGTGCGAGCAATAGTGAGTTATGTGCGAGCATATACGAGTTATGTGCGAGCAGTTGTGCCTTATGTGCGAGCTATTGTAAGTTATGTACGAGCGTTTGTGCCTTATGTGCGAGGGCTTGTAAGTTATGTGCGAGCATTTGTGCCTTATGCGCGAGCAGTTGTAAGTTATATGCGAGCAGTAGTGAGTTATGTGCGAGCATTTGTGCCTTATGTGCGAGCAATTGTAAGTTATGTGCGAGCAGTAGTGAGTTATGTGCGAGCAATTGTGGCTTATGTGCGAGCAATAGTGAGTTATGTGCGAGCATATACGAGTTATGTGCGAGCGGTTGTGCCTTATGTGCGAGCTATTGTAAGTTATGTGCGAGCGTTTGTGCCTTATGTGCGAGGGCTAGTAAGTTATGTGCGAGCATTTGTGCGTTATGCGCGAGCAGTTGTAAGTTATACGCGAGCATTTGTGCCTTATGTGCGAGCAATAGTGAGTTATGTGCGAGCATATACGAGTTATGTGCGAGCGGTTGTGCCTTATGTGCGAGCTATTGTAAGTTATGTGCGAGCGTTTGTGCCTTATGTGCGAGCAATAGTAAGTTATGTGCGAGCAGTAGTGAGTTATGTGCGAGCAATTGTGGCTTATGTGCGAGCAATAGTGAGTTATGTGCGAGCATATACGAGTTATGTGCGAGCGGTTGTGCCTTATGTGCGAGCTATTGTAAGTTATGTGCGAGCGTTTGTGCCTTATGTGCGAGGGCTTGTAAGTTATGTGCGAGCATTTGTGCCTTATGCGCGAGCAGTTGTAAGTTATATGCGAGCAGTAGTGAGTTATGTGCGAGCATTTGTGCCTTATGTGCGAGCAATTGTAAGTTATGTGCGAGCAGTAGTGAGTTATGTGCGAGCAATTGTGGCTTATGTGCGAGCAATAGTGAGTTATGTGCGAGCATATACGAGTTATGTGCGAGCAGTTGTGCCTTCTGTGCG
>JAHUUD020000101.1:162500-167500 GCA_020010945.3 Muscidifurax raptorellus
TGTGTGTCACGAGCGACTCACGCACGCGGCCGTGTCGAACGTCGATCTCCGCAAAGGGAGACCGACGACACACTCCGTTTACGATCAAGTCGTCGAGCACACAAAGCATCGCGCGTACGTAACACTCGCGAACGAGAGGAACGAGCGCGACGCCTTGGGCACCTATATAAGCTTTTGAAATGATCTCGCGCGCGCCCTTAGCGAGCGCGCGCAAGTCGCGGCACGCTACGTCTGCCCTTTAAAAATTAACGTAGCGACACCGCGGGTATTATCGTTCAAGTTCAAACAGTCTCTCTTATAAAATAAAGAGTCACACCCGACGTTAGACATTTGTCAAGTCGTCGTGGTTAGCGAATAAGTTTCGCCTAGCGTGAGTAACGCATGCAGAATTGTTTATTCTCGCTCGGAATGGAGTGAGTCGATGCTCGGTAGTTATCGTAATCTCGATAAGGAGTAACGATCTGTTAACGCCTTGGGCGCGCACCGCTTAAAGGGCCATTCGGTCATAGACACCGACCCGCGGTAATGCTGTGGATAACAATTATTTTATATTCAGGCTCGAAGTCCCGTGGACACTCGATCCCTCCTTACATATACCGAAAGTCCCAAAGGGGCATCGGCGCCGTATGGACTAAAGCCCGTCGGCTTATGGGAAAAATTCATCGATAGACGTTACTAACCTCATCGGCACGATAATACTTGAAAGATGAAATGAATTGTGCGAGCATATACGAGTTATGTGCGAGCAGTTGTGCCTTATGTGCGAGCTATTGTAAGTTATGTGCGAGCGTTTGTGCCTTATGTGCGAGGGCTTGTAAGTTATGTGCGAGCATTTGTGCCTTATGCGCGAGCAGTTGTAAGTTATATGCGAGCAGTAGTGAGTTATGTGCGAGCATTTGTGCCTTATGTGCGAGCAATTGTAAGTTATGTGCGAGCAGTAGTGAGTTATGTGCGAGCAATTGTGGCTTATGTGCGAGCAATAGTGAGTTATGTGCGAGCATATACGAGTTATGTGCGAGCGGTTGTGCCTTATGTGCGAGCTATTGTAAGTTATGTGCGAGCGTTTGTGCCTTATGTGCGAGGGTTTGTGCCTTATGTGCGAGCATTTGTGCCTTATGTGCGAGCGATAGTGAGTTATGTGCGAGCATATACGAGTTATGTGCGAGCGGTTGTGCCTTATGTGCGAGCTATTGTAAGTTATGTGCGAGCATTTGTGCCTTATGTGCGAGCAATTGTAAGTTATGTGCGAGCAGTAGTGAGTTATGTGCGAGCAATTGTGGCTTATGTGCGAGCAATAGTGAGTTATGTGCGAGCATATACGAGTTATGTGCGAGCAGTTGTGCCTTATGTGCGAGCTATTGTAAGTTATGTGCGAGCGTTTGTGCCTTATGTGCGAGGGCTTGTAAGTTATGTGCGAGCATTTGTGCCCTATGCGCGAGGAGTTGTAAGTTATATGCGAGCAGTAGTGAGTTATGTGCGAGCATTTGTGCCTTATGTGCGAGCAATTGTAAGTTATGTGCGAGCAGTAGTGAGTTATGTGCGAGCAATTGTGGCTTATGTGCGAGCAATAGTGAGTTATGTGCGAGCATATACGAGTTATGTGCGAGCGGTTGTGCCTTATGTGCGAGCTATTGTAAGTTATGTGCGAGCGCTTGTGCCTTATGTGCGAGCGTTTGTGCCTTATGTGCGAGCATTTGTGCCTTATGTGCGAGCAATAGTGAGTTATGTGCGAGCATATACGAGTTATGTGCGAGCGGTTGTGCCTTATGTGCGAGCTATTGTAAGTTATGTGCGAGCATTTGTGCCTTATGTGCGAGCAATTGTAAGTTATGTGCGAGCAGTAGTGAGTTATGTGCGAGCAATTGTGGCTTATGTGCGAGCAATAGTGAGTTATGTGCGAGCATATACGAGTTATGTGCGAGCAGTTGTGCCTTATGTGCGAGCTATTGTAAGTTATGTACGAGCGTTTGTGCCTTATGTGCGAGGGCTTGTAAGTTATGTGCGAGCATTTGTGCCTTATGCGCGAGCAGTTGTAAGTTATATGCGAGCAGTAGTGAGTTATGTGCGAGCATTTGTGCCTTATGTGCGAGCAATTGTAAGTTATGTGCGAGCAGTAGTGAGTTATGTGCGAGCAATTGTGGCTTATGTGCGAGCAATAGTGAGTTATGTGCGAGCATATACGAGTTATGTGCGAGCGGTTGTGCCTTATGTGCGAGCTATTGTAAGTTATGTGCGAGCGTTTGTGCCTTATGTGCGAGGGCTAGTAAGTTATGTGCGAGCATTTGTGCGTTATGCGCGAGCAGTTGTAAGTTATACGCGAGCATTTGTGCCTTATGTGCGAGCAATAGTGAGTTATGTGCGAGCATATACGAGTTATGTGCGAGCGGTTGTGCCTTATGTGCGAGCTATTGTAAGTTATGTGCGAGCGTTTGTGCCTTATGTGCGAGCAATAGTAAGTTATGTGCGAGCAGTAGTGAGTTATGTGCGAGCAATTGTGGCTTATGTGCGAGCAATAGTGAGTTATGTGCGAGCATATACGAGTTATGTGCGAGCGGTTGTGCCTTATGTGCGAGCTATTGTAAGTTATGTGCGAGCGTTTGTGCCTTATGTGCGAGGGCTTGTAAGTTATGTGCGAGCATTTGTGCCTTATGCGCGAGCAGTTGTAAGTTATATGCGAGCAGTAGTGAGTTATGTGCGAGCATTTGTGCCTTATGTGCGAGCAATTGTAAGTTATGTGCGAGCAGTAGTGAGTTATGTGCGAGCAATTGTGGCTTATGTGCGAGCAATAGTGAGTTATGTGCGAGCATATACGAGTTATGTGCGAGCGGTTGTGCCTTATGTGCGAGCTATTGTAAGTTATGTGCGAGCGTTTGTGCCTTATGTGCGAGGGTTTGTGCCTTATGTGCGAGCATTTGTGCCTTATGTGCGAGCGATAGTGAGTTATGTGCGAGCATATACGAGTTATGTGCGAGCGGTTGTGCCTTATGTGCGAGCTATTGTAAGTTATGTGCGAGCATTTGTGCCTTATGTGCGAGCAATTGTAAGTTATGTGCGAGCAGTAGTGAGTTATGTGCGAGCAATTGTGGCTTATGTGCGAGCAATAGTGAGTTATGTGCGAGCATATACGAGTTATGTGCGAGCAGTTGTGCCTTATGTGCGAGCTATTGTAAGTTATGTGCGAGCGTTTGTGCCTTATGTGCGAGGGCTTGTAAGTTATGTGCGAGCATTTGTGCCCTATGCGCGAGCAGTTGTAAGTTATATGCGAGCAGTAGTGAGTTATGTGCGAGCATTTGTGCCTTATGTGCGAGCAATTGTAAGTTATGTGCGAGCAGTAGTGAGTTATGTGCGAGCAATTGTGGCTTATGTGCGAGCAATAGTGAGTTATGTGCGAGCATATACGAGTTATGTGCGAGCGGTTGTGCCTTATGTGCGAGCTATTGTAAGTTATGTGCGAGCGCTTGTGCCTTATGTGCGAGCGTTTGTGCCTTATGTGCGAGCATTTGTGCCTTATGTGCGAGCAATAGTGAGTTATGTGCGAGCATATACGAGTTATGTGCGAGCGGTTGTGCCTTATGTGCGAGCTATTGTAAGTTATGTGCGAGCATTTGTGCCTTATGTGCGAGCAATTGTAAGTTATGTGCGAGCAGTAGTGAGTTATGTGCGAGCAATTGTGGCTTATGTGCGAGCAATAGTGAGTTATGTGCGAGCATATACGAGTTATGTGCGAGCAGTTGTGCCTTATGTGCGAGCTATTGTAAGTTATGTACGAGCGTTTGTGCCTTATGTGCGAGGGCTTGTAAGTTATGTGCGAGCATTTGTGCCTTATGCGCGAGCAGTTGTAAGTTATATGCGAGCAGTAGTGAGTTATGTGCGAGCATTTGTGCCTTATGTGCGAGCAATTGTAAGTTATGTGCGAGCAGTAGTGAGTTATGTGCGAGCAATTGTGGCTTATGTGCGAGCAATAGTGAGTTATGTGCGAGCATATACGAGTTATGTGCGAGCGGTTGTGCCTTATGTGCGAGCTATTGTAAGTTATGTGCGAGCGTTTGTGCCTTATGTGCGAGGGCTAGTAAGTTATGTGCGAGCATTTGTGCGTTATGCGCGAGCAGTTGTAAGTTATACGCGAGCATTTGTGCCTTATGTGCGAGCAATAGTGAGTTATGTGCGAGCATATACGAGTTATGTGCGAGCGGTTGTGCCTTATGTGCGAGCTATTGTAAGTTATGTGCGAGCGTTTGTGCCTTATGTGCGAGCAATAGTAAGTTATGTGCGAGCAGTAGTGAGTTATGTGCGAGCAATTGTGGCTTATGTGCGAGCAATAGTGAGTTATGTGCGAGCATATACGAGTTATGTGCGAGCGGTTGTGCCTTATGTGCGAGCTATTGTAAGTTATGTGCGAGCGTTTGTGCCTTATGTGCGAGGGCTTGTAAGTTATGTGCGAGCATTTGTGCCTTATGCGCGAGCAGTTGTAAGTTATATGCGAGCAGTAGTGAGTTATGTGCGAGCATTTGTGCCTTATGTGCGAGCAATTGTAAGTTATGTGCGAGCAGTAGTGAGTTATGTGCGAGCAATTGTGGCTTATGTGCGAGCAATAGTGAGTTATGTGCGAGCATATACGAGTTATGTGCGAGCAGTTGTGCCTTCTGTGCGAGCTATTGTAAGTTATGTGCGAGCGTTTGTGCCTTATGTGCGAGGGCTTGTAAGTTATGTGCGAGCATTTGTGCCTTATGCGCGAGCAGTTGTAAGTTATATGCGAGCAGTAGTGAGTTATGTGCGAGCATTTGTGCCTTATGTGCGAGCAATTGTAAGTTATGTGCGAGCAGTAGTGAGTTATGTGCGAGCAATTGTGGCTTATGTGCGAGAAATAGTTAGTTATGTGCGAGCGGTTGTGCCTTATGTGCGAGCTATTGTAAGTTATGTGCGAGCGTTTGTGCCTTATGTGCGAGGGCTAGTAAGTTATGTGCGAGCATTTGTGCCTTATGCGCGAGCAGTTGTAAGTT
>JAHUUD020000101.1:172500-175000 GCA_020010945.3 Muscidifurax raptorellus
GGTGGTCAGGACCTTATATTTCTTTTGTTTGCCGGCTGGAACAATGGACAAGGCGACACACTTGCTGGCGTTCAGTGTCAAACCCTGCTTCGCACCCATTGTTTGCGCTATATCAAGGAGGCGCTGCATGCCTAAAGTCGTACTGGAGACAAGAATGACGTCGTCTGCGTACGCCACGGCATTAAGCCGCGAAGGGCCGAGTTCGTAGCCCACGTCGGGGGGCAGAGCCTTCAGGACCTCATCGACGATCAGGCAGAACAGCCAAGTGGAGAGTGGATCTCCTTGTCTCACACCACTGTTGACCATTATAGGGTCTGAGCGAGAGCCTTCAACCTCCAGACGAGTCATACTGCTGGCGTAGGTTCGGGCGATGTAGTTGATAAAGCCCGGGGGCAAACCCCTCCTTTCCAAGACGGCGGTAATCGCCTCGTGGCTCACACTGTCAAACGCCTTTGCATAGTCGAGCGAGGCGACATGCACCTCCCTCAAGCTAGCTCTAGCATCATGCAACAGTGCGGCCAGCACGGTGATGTTTTCCGCGCAGCCGTCATCCAGGCAACGTTGCCGCAAATCCACAAGTCCAGCCTCGCGAGCTCGCTCAGCCAGAATCTTATGAAGATGCCGGACGACTATCGAAGCGATGCTGATAGGTCTAAAATCCGCAGGTGTTGTTGCCGCTGTCTTTTTCGGGAGGAAAACTGTCCTACCCACCAGCAGTTCATCCGGGAAACCTCCCCTTGCCAGAACGATGTTATAAAACAAGGCTTTTATACTCGCTGGGACTGCTCGCCATTGTCTCGCTGATATGCCATCGATGCCCGGTGCCGAGTTGATGCCAATGGAGACTGCCTCAACCTCCTCGCACGATACTGCCTGCCAGATGTACTGAAGATTCACCCGATATTCTGGGCTAGCCGGTCTATCAACGCGGATGGAGTCGCGTGTCAGAATCGGCTTCCAGTATTCTGTCATTGCTGACATATCCGGTACGACCGACTCATCATGACCGTCTAGTATCTCCTGGGCGGCTCTGCTCATGTTGGACTTGAACAGTCTCTGTGTGCGGGAGTATTCTATGCGCCTCTGTTGTCGTTTGGACACCCGGTTGTTCTGGTGTCTAGGGCGCCTTCGCCTTGCTGGTGAGGACTGCACAAATGTGCTCTGCAGCCATTCACAGCAGGCACGAGCCACGTCACCTCCAGCTCTTGCTCGCCGAGCAATAGCAACAAGGCATCGCGACCCGTACCCCTCAATCTCCTCTACCACCGGAATTAACCGGCTAACGGCAAAGTCTATCGTGCCATACATATCACTCCAGCGCGGCGGTGTGCGCGCAGACCGGTCCTCTGTGGCGGGCCGCGCGGATGGTAATGGTGTGTTCGCGGCCACTGGAGTAGGCGGGGGTGAAGGATTCTCGGAGGCAGAGTGAAATGAGGAGTTCGCGTCACTCTCATTATCCTCCTGAGGCGCCTCATCTCCGGGCGAACCCAATGCTGGTGCAGCCTCTGGAACCGCGCGAAGATCTTGAAGCGCTGCGGTAACCAAACCCTTGTACACCGGAGTCTTCCGAAGGCCTTTGATGGAATCGACAGTCCTCCGGCCGGCGCAGAAGTCCCTCAGATGTTGGTTGATGAATGCAACACCTTGGGACGTCGCCCTTGCCTCTTCCCTCGCGAGAAGTCTCTTTTCCTCATCGGACCACTGCTTTCTGGATCTCGTGACATCGATCTCGGCATTCACTGCCTCGACGTGCGCATGACGCCGATGGACACCCAAGCCGATCTTGGTGGCGAATGGGCGTTCGCAATCGGGACACACAAACTCTAGCGCCTGCGCTGGTGGGGATGTTCGACGCGCAGGCTGCGGTTCTCTCCTCTGGGGTCTATGCCGTCGTGGTGATGGTAATGACGGCGGTGGAGACGGAGCTGATGTTGATGGTGGTTGCTCCGTCCTGGCGGCGCGAGCCGTGGCTCGCGTCACCCTCCTTTCGGGAACAGGCTCAACTGTTGGAGCAGGTTGTGCAAGACCAGTGCTCCGAGGCAAACACTGGTTATTTCTTTTATTTCTTCTTTCTGTCGGGCTTGCACAATACACACGCGGCGGGAAAGCAACCCACCGTGCGGGGGGCCAAGGCCCCAAAACGCCTCCCCCAGGCACTCATGGTCTTGTCCGGTGCACCACTGCAGCACCCTAGAGCAGGGGGCAGGACTCACTGCAGCGGTAACTCAGGTGAGGTGGGGTCGTTAAGCCCAAACCTCGGCAAGCCGAGGCCCCTGCCTTAAGAGAGTCATAGTTACTCCCGCCGTTTACCCGCGCTTGCTTGAATTTCTTCACGTTGACATTCAGAGCACTGGGCAGAAATCACATTGCGTCATCACCCGCGAGGGCCATCGCAATGCTTTGTTTTAATTAGACAGTCGGATTCCCCTAGTCCGTGCCAGTTCTGAGCTGAGCGTTGAATGGCGGCCGAAGAGAACGATCGGGACGGCGTAACCGCCCC
>JAHUUD020000101.1:182500-187500 GCA_020010945.3 Muscidifurax raptorellus
ATGTGCGAGCAATTGTAAGTTATGTGCGAGCAGTAGTGAGTTATGTGCGAGCAATTGTGGCTTATGTGCGAGCAATAGTGAGTTATGTGCGAGCATATACGAGTTATGTGCGAGCGGTTGTGCCTTATGTGCGAGCTATTGTAAGTTATGTGCGAGCGTTTGTGCCTTATGTGCGAGGGCTAGTAAGTTATGTGCGAGCATTTGTGCGTTATGCGCGAGCAGTTGTAAGTTATACGCGAGCATTTGTGCCTTATGTGCGAGCAATAGTGAGTTATGTGCGAGCATATACGAGTTATGTGCGAGCGGTTGTGCCTTATGTGCGAGCTATTGTAAGTTATGTGCGAGCGTTTGTGCCTTATGTGCGAGCAATAGTAAGTTATGTGCGAGCAGTAGTGAGTTATGTGCGAGCAATTGTGGCTTATGTGCGAGCAATAGTGAGTTATGTGCGAGCATATACGAGTTATGTGCGAGCGGTTGTGCCTTATGTGCGAGCTATTGTAAGTTATGTGCGAGCGTTTGTGCCTTATGTGCGAGGGCTTGTAAGTTATGTGCGAGCATTTGTGCCTTATGCGCGAGCAGTTGTAAGTTATATGCGAGCAGTAGTGAGTTATGTGCGAGCATTTGTGCCTTATGTGCGAGCAATTGTAAGTTATGTGCGAGCAGTAGTGAGTTATGTGCGAGCAATTGTGGCTTATGTGCGAGCAATAGTGAGTTATGTGCGAGCATATACGAGTTATGTGCGAGCGGTTGTGCCTTATGTGCGAGCTATTGTAAGTTATGTGCGAGCGTTTGTGCCTTATGTGCGAGGGTTTGTGCCTTATGTGCGAGCATTTGTGCCTTATGTGCGAGCGATAGTGAGTTATGTGCGAGCATATACGAGTTATGTGCGAGCGGTTGTGCCTTATGTGCGAGCTATTGTAAGTTATGTGCGAGCATTTGTGCCTTATGTGCGAGCAATTGTAAGTTATGTGCGAGCAGTAGTGAGTTATGTGCGAGCAATTGTGGCTTATGTGCGAGCAATAGTGAGTTATGTGCGAGCATATACGAGTTATGTGCGAGCAGTTGTGCCTTATGTGCGAGCTATTGTAAGTTATGTGCGAGCGTTTGTGCCTTATGTGCGAGGGCTTGTAAGTTATGTGCGAGAATTTGTGCCCTATGCGCGAGCAGTTGTAAGTTATATGCGAGCAGTAGTGAGTTATGTGCGAGCATTTGTGCCTTATGTGCGAGCAATTGTAAGTTATGTGCGAGCAGTAGTGAGTTATGTGCGAGCAATTGTGGCTTATGTGCGAGCAATAGTGAGTTATGTGCGAGCATATACGAGTTATGTGCGAGCGGTTGTGCCTTATGTGCGAGCTATTGTAAGTTATGTGCGAGCGCTTGTGCCTTATGTGCGAGCGTTTGTGCCTTATGTGCGAGCATTTGTGCCTTATGTGCGAGCAATAGTGAGTTATGTGCGAGCATATACGAGTTATGTGCGAGCGGTTGTGCCTTATGTGCGAGCTATTGTAAGTTATGTGCGAGCATTTGTGCCTTATGTGCGAGCAATTGTAAGTTATGTGCGAGCAGTAGTGAGTGATGTGCGAGCAATTGTGGCTTATGTGCGAGCAATAGTGAGTTATGTGCGAGCATATACGAGTTATGTGCGAGCAGTTGTGCCTTATGTGCGAGCTATTGTAAGTTATGTGCGAGCGTTTGTGCCTTATGTGCGAGGGCTTGTAAGTTATGTGCGAGCATTTGTGCCCTATGCGCGAGGAGTTGTAAGTTATATGCGAGCAGTAGTGAGTTATGTGCGAGCATTTGTGCCTTATGTGCGAGCAATTGTAAGTTATGTGCGAGCAGTAGTGAGTTATGTGCGAGCAATTGTGGCTTATGTGCGAGCAATAGTGAGTTATGTGCGAGCATATACGAGTTATGTGCGAGCGGTTGTGCCTTATGTGCGAGCTATTGTAAGTTATGTGCGAGCGCTTGTGCCTTATGTGCGAGCGTTTGTGCCTTATGTGCGAGCATTTGTGCCTTATGTGCGAGCAATAGTGAGTTATGTGCGAGCATATACGAGTTATGTGCGAGCGGTTGTGCCTTATGTGCGAGCTATTGTAAGTTATGTGCGAGCATTTGTGCCTTATGTGCGAGCAATTGTAAGTTATGTGCGAGCAGTAGTGAGTTATGTGCGAGCAATTGTGGCTTATGTGCGAGCAATAGTGAGTTATGTGCGAGCATATACGAGTTATGTGCGAGCAGTTGTGCCTTATGTGCGAGCTATTGTAAGTTATGTACGAGCGTTTGTGCCTTATGTGCGAGGGCTTGTAAGTTATGTGCGAGCATTTGTGCCTTATGCGCGAGCAGTTGTAAGTTATATGCGAGCAGTAGTGAGTTATGTGCGAGCATTTGTGCCTTATGTGCGAGCAATTGTAAGTTATGTGCGAGCAGTAGTGAGTTATGTGCGAGCAATTGTGGCTTATGTGCGAGCAATAGTGAGTTATGTGCGAGCATATACGAGTTATGTGCGAGCGGTTGTGCCTTATGTGCGAGCTATTGTAAGTTATGTGCGAGCGTTTGTGCCTTATGTGCGAGGGCTAGTAAGTTATGTGCGAGCATTTGTGCGTTATGCGCGAGCAGTTGTAAGTTATACGCGAGCATTTGTGCCTTATGTGCGAGCAATAGTGAGTTATGTGCGAGCATATACGAGTTATGTGCGAGCGGTTGTGCCTTATGTGCGAGCTATTGTAAGTTATGTGCGAGCGTTTGTGCCTTATGTGCGAGCAATAGTAAGTTATGTGCGAGCAGTAGTGAGTTATGTGCGAGCAATTGTGGCTTATGTGCGAGCAATAGTGAGTTATGTGCGAGCATATACGAGTTATGTGCGAGCGGTTGTGCCTTATGTGCGAGCTATTGTAAGTTATGTGCGAGCGTTTGTGCCTTATGTGCGAGGGCTTGTAAGTTATGTGCGAGCATTTGTGCCTTATGCGCGAGCAGTTGTAAGTTATATGCGAGCAGTAGTGAGTTATGTGCGAGCATTTGTGCCTTATGTGCGAGCAATTGTAAGTTATGTGCGAGCAGTAGTGAGTTATGTGCGAGCAATTGTGGCTTATGTGCGAGCAATAGTGAGTTATGTGCGAGCATATACGAGTTATGTGCGAGCGGTTGTGCCTTATGTGCGAGCTATTGTAAGTTATGTGCGAGCGTTTGTGCCTTATGTGCGAGGGTTTGTGCCTTATGTGCGAGCATTTGTGCCTTATGTGCGAGCGATAGTGAGTTATGTGCGAGCATATACGAGTTATGTGCGAGCGGTTGTGCCTTATGTGCGAGCTATTGTAAGTTATGTGCGAGCATTTGTGCCTTATGTGCGAGCAATTGTAAGTTATGTGCGAGCAGTAGTGAGTTATGTGCGAGCAATTGTGGCTTATGTGCGAGCAATAGTGAGTTATGTGCGAGCATATACGAGTTATGTGCGAGCAGTTGTGCCTTATGTGCGAGCTATTGTAAGTTATGTGCGAGCGTTTGTGCCTTATGTGCGAGGGCTTGTAAGTTATGTGCGAGAATTTGTGCCCTATGCGCGAGCAGTTGTAAGTTATATGCGAGCAGTAGTGAGTTATGTGCGAGCATTTGTGCCTTATGTGCGAGCAATTGTAAGTTATGTGCGAGCAGTAGTGAGTTATGTGCGAGCAATTGTGGCTTATGTGCGAGCAATAGTGAGTTATGTGCGAGCATATACGAGTTATGTGCGAGCGGTTGTGCCTTATGTGCGAGCTATTGTAAGTTATGTGCGAGCGCTTGTGCCTTATGTGCGAGCGTTTGTGCCTTATGTGCGAGCATTTGTGCCTTATGTGCGAGCAATAGTGAGTTATGTGCGAGCATATACGAGTTATGTGCGAGCGGTTGTGCCTTATGTGCGAGCTATTGTAAGTTATGTGCGAGCATTTGTGCCTTATGTGCGAGCAATTGTAAGTTATGTGCGAGCAGTAGTGAGTTATGTGCGAGCAATTGTGGCTTATGTGCGAGCAATAGTGAGTTATGTGCGAGCATATACGAGTTATGTGCGAGCAGTTGTGCCTTATGTGCGAGCTATTGTAAGTTATGTACGAGCGTTTGTGCCTTATGTGCGAGGGCTTGTAAGTTATGTGCGAGCATTTGTGCCTTATGCGCGAGCAGTTGTAAGTTATATGCGAGCAGTAGTGAGTTATGTGCGAGCATTTGTGCCTTATGTGCGAGCAATTGTAAGTTATGTGCGAGCAGTAGTGAGTTATGTGCGAGCAATTGTGGCTTATGTGCGAGCAATAGTGAGTTATGTGCGAGCATATACGAGTTATGTGCGAGCGGTTGTGCCTTATGTGCGAGCTATTGTAAGTTATGTGCGAGCGTTTGTGCCTTATGTGCGAGGGCTAGTAAGTTATGTGCGAGCATTTGTGCGTTATGCGCGAGCAGTTGTAAGTTATACGCGAGCATTTGTGCCTTATGTGCGAGCAATAGTGAGTTATGTGCGAGCATATACGAGTTATGTGCGAGCGGTTGTGCCTTATGTGCGAGCTATTGTAAGTTATGTGCGAGCGTTTGTGCCTTATGTGCGAGCAATAGTAAGTTATGTGCGAGCAGTAGTGAGTTATGTGCGAGCAATTGTGGCTTATGTGCGAGCAATAGTGAGTTATGTGCGAGCATATACGAGTTATGTGCGAGCGGTTGTGCCTTATGTGCGAGCTATTGTAAGTTATGTGCGAGCGTTTGTGCCTTATGTGCGAGGGCTTGTAAGTTATGTGCGAGCATTTGTGCCTTATGCGCGAGCAGTTGTAAGTTATATGCGAGCAGTAGTGAGTTATGTGCGAGCATTTGTGCCTTATGTGCGAGCAATTGTAAGTTATGTGCGAGCAGTAGTGAGTTATGTGCGAGCAATTGTGGCTTATGTGCGAGCAATAGTGAGTTATGTGCGAGCATATACGAGTTATGTGCGAGCAGTTGTGCCTTCTGTGCGAGCTATTGTAAGTTATGTGCGAGCGTTTGTGCCTTAT
>JAHUUD020000101.1:192500-195000 GCA_020010945.3 Muscidifurax raptorellus
TGTCTCTTTATTCTCTTATCATGGGTCCTCGGACATTGTTGTAGGACGTGGTTGAGCGTTTCGCTGTTGTTGCAGCCAGCCCGACATCTTCGTTCTGCTGCTCGGCCTCTGGTTGTTCTTGATTTGAGGGGGAGGGCATTTATTCTGATCTTGCACATTTCAATGAAATCTCTGCCGCTCATGAAGTTATTTCCCTCCATTATCCAACGGTGTTGCTGTGGCACCTTGACGGATTCCTTTAGGGCCATTCCGTCGACCGCTTTATGCAGTAGCTCCGCCATCCTATCATCGATATCCTTCTTGGTGGTTAGAACGTTGTCACCGTTTTTGAGCCTGTTGAGGGTATTTTTAACTTCTTTAGATATCTGATAATAGGTGGGTAAGTCATCCCTGTAATGAGGTAGATTTTTCAATCTATTGAGCCTCATAAGAGGAATAGTCCATCTCATGGACGGAATCCCAAGGCCTCCCTGCACCACCGAGGCATGAATATACGCCGACGGAGTATCCATCGGGAGACGCAACCAGGACTTTACTGCATTCCTGACCTTCCTGTCGATTTTCTTGAGTAGGCTGATGTTTGCACTACCTAAGGTCAGTAGATGATATAAGCTTGGCAGCCCCACCACTCTTAGCCCAAACAATCTCTGCTGGGGTCTCAACGGAGCCCGCGATAATGAATCGATTGTCGATTTTAATTTCCCAAGAGGATCTCCAACAAACTTTCCCTCCGACGTAAACGGGATACCCAGGTATTTCCACTCCGAGGTTCTTTTAACCGCCGGGAGAATTCTACCTAGACATTTGAATGTCGTGTTTGGATCCACCACGGTCTTCTTTTCGTGGGGGACTGTACGCATTGCCACAGTCAGGCATTTCCCAGCGTTCACCCTTAGACCGCAGTTCAGGAGGTACTCAGTCGATCTGTTGATCAGTTCTTGTAATCCGTTCCTCGTGCTGGCAACTAAAACAAGGTCGTCTGCAAACGCAAACGAGTTGACTTTGATGTTATCTATGCTTACTCCTATTTCGTCCGTGAGCTTCTTGAGCAACCCATTGATAACAAGGTTAAAAATCATAGGAGAGAGCGGATCTCCCTGTTTTACGCCACACGTCGGATGGATCTCATGAGAAGTCCAGTCACCGCATGACAGCTGGGTCGCACTATTTTCGTATATATCAACAATATAGTCCACCATCATCCCCGGGAGTCCCGCTGAGATCATGACATCCTTGATGGTCTCATGCGTCACCGAATCGAAGGCCTTAGCCATGTCCATGGAGGCCATGAATAACTGCTTGTGCTTCTCTCTGTGGAATCTTAAGATCACATCCATCAGAAAGACGTTTTCTGAGCATCCATCCACCGGCTGGAATGCTTTTTGTCTCTCATCGAGTTCTACCAGATGCATCATCCTTGTTGCCAAAATTTTATTTAAAGTGCGTATGACTACAGAAGACACGGTGATAGGACGAAAGTCACCGGACTCATACGCTTGTTCTTTCTTAGGAATCATGGTAGTTCTAGATTTGAGTAAGTATCTGGGGGCTTTTCCACACCAGAGAATGATATTATAGATTCGCAGCAGGATTCGGAGTGGAATGCTCCTTAGCTTTTTCGCCGTAACACTATCAGGCCCGGGCGCTGAGGACAGCGCCGGCCGGGCAATTTTTAGCTCATTGATGTTAATTGGCTCCCATAAGCGGTCGATGGTAGGTTTCCTGGTCGCAATTCCAGGTGAACCTCGTGTGCCCTGTGTCATAACGTTCTCCCAGAAGGGGACCATGACATCTTTTTCAGGTATTACAGCGTTTTTCACGTCTTTCAGTATATATCGCAGACATTTGCCGGGGTTCTTCCTCCAGAGATCCTGAGTTTTGGCGAATTCTTCTCTACGAAGTGCCCTCTTACTGTTGTTATTGTTTCGCCGGGGCCTCGGAGGACGCCGTTGAGACCTATCTGCTACGTTCTCACTCAAGATCTCCTGTAGGTAGAGCGTGAGCTCCTCCCGGACAAGGTCCTTGTCACCGTTTCTAATGCTGCGACAGATATGATTAAGTTTGTCTTCATTAAAGGAACCTTTTTCTAGAGAAGGTTGTTCTAATATCCATGCCTCGATTTTCTTCATATAGGCTAAGCTGTCCTCGATTACATTCGCATCTGCACTTGGGTTGGCCTCTAGCCGGGCTATATGCCCAAGAACCATACTCTTGTAGTTATCGTTTTGGCGCTTTTTCTTGATGGCTTCTAGAGTTCTCCCCGGGAAGACTTCAGCTAGTGCCATATTCATAAAATTCGCACCCTCCAGCGTAAGATGCGCTTCTCTGAGTGCCAACAAGGACTCTTCCTCATGGTTCCACCTCGCCTTAGAAGTCTCCAGGTTTTGGCGGCTATCGTACCAGTCTTTGTGTGTATGTTGATGGTGCACACCTCTACCTCTGGCAGTAGTAAACGACCTATCACAGCCAGGAAACTCGCATAAGTAATCCCCGAGCCTGG